>CM021100.1:140614782-140977528 GCA_007115665.2 Sequoiadendron giganteum | reverse complement strand
GGACTTCATGCTTCCTTGTGCCTAGGGCGGACTTGGCCTCTTCTCTCGTCGTCCATCCTTCCTTCCTAGGGCGGACTTGACCCTTTGTCTCGCCATTTCCTTCCAGGGCGGACGTCATGCTTCCTCAAGCCATGGGCGGACTTGGAGGCCTCTTGTGCCATGGCGGACTTCAGCCTTGGCTCGCCATTGCCTGTCTTAGGCATGCCAAAGGCAAGGGCGGACTTCTTGCTTGGCCTGCCATTCCTTCTCATGGGCGCACTTTGCCAGACTTAGCCATTTTAGCAAACTTTTCAACATTCACCTTGATTTTCATGATGACTTCTGGAGGCGTATTGACTTCATGCTTAGTGGGATCCAAAAATAGAAACTTTCCAAAATTAGAAACTTTCTAAAAATAGAAAAAGCAAAAAGCATCCCTAAAAAATAGGAACCCCAGAATGGCCTAAAAATGCCAAAAATCAAAAAAGCAGAATCCCTAAAAAATAGGAAGTGTCAGAAATGACCAAAAGCACAGGTGTTCCTCGTCTTTCGGACCTTCTGAGCCCTTCCATGATGTTTAGGCACACAAACGGGTTCAAAATCTCAACTTGGCCGGACTGACTCTCAAAAATTTATCCAAATTCTGAACTTTAAATTGGCAATGCAGAGGGTGAAACCAAAACCTTGGGAGTCCCCATTTGCAATGGGGCAATGTGTGAAATAGGTCACAACAGTACCCAAAAAAACTAAAGACAACCCAGTTCAACTCTTGAAAAACCCACCAAGAATTTGGTCTCAGAAAAAAATTTTGAGTTGAAAAAATAGGTCAAAACCCTAGTCGACGGTACGAAACCCTACGCGGCCATGAATGAACCAAATCAGAAAAAATAAGAGCTGAAAAAAAAACACGTCTAAATGCCACAGTAGACCAGAAACTGAAGGAGATTCAAAACACGTCCAACACAGAAGAAAACGTGACACCAAGATGTAAAAAACACAGCTAGAAATGGGTTAATCAGGAGATGTAAAGTTTGCAGCCACAAAGAGCAGAGAAGTGCGGCTAGATACAGAAGAAAAATCGCGTCCAAATGTAGACTAAAACATGCGCCCAAAAAATACGCGAAAAAACCTTCAAATCTGCCCAAAAAATATCCACCTAGCAGAAAAAAAAGACAAAATCGCGACCCAGAAGACCAAAAACGCGACAGATTTTCGTCACGAAAATACATAGAAATCACGTTCAGACAAGGTTGCGTGGGTAGTAAACAGAAAAAAGCGGACCAAACAACCGAAAAATGTCTGTCTTTGTGAAGATGGTCAAGCGTCTGGAAACGCACGAACTCAGAAATGCGACAGAGAAGCACAACCAAAAAAAAAACGCGATCCCAACATTGTAAAAAATCGCTTCACTAGAAAAACGTCTTCAACAAAAACGACGCTAGATTGAAACGCAAGCTCTGTAACAAGAAATAGCACCCGAGACAAAGGCATGAAAAAAATGCCCACGAAAATTCCAGATCAAAAAGCCCTCAAATTTTTTTTTTGAAGAACCACGAAAAATTTCCAATTTTAGCTCACAAAAAATCTTCTAAAAATTTCAAAGAAGATTTTATCAAATTTTTAATTCAAAAGGAACTAAAAAAATCTTAAAAGATTTTTATGAATTAAAAATTTGATTTTGAGCAATTTGGCTTTGATACCATGTTCAGGAATTGAACTGGTAAAAAACTTGCATTATAAATAGAAAGGATCATTACAATATATAGAAACTACAAATTACTGTAGTCATTAATGAGCCTAACTACTGACATTTAAGAGACAAACTACCTCTACCTACAAACATTAAATGTCAACCTACCAGAACCGGAAAAATATCTAATCTACCAAATTACATTAATAATTGACCATTAAATATTCTAACAGAGGAGAGCAAAATTGTAAGCCAAAACAAGTCACAATAGAATGCTTCCCAAAAAATGAGCTCTTTTCTCTATTATGCAATTTTCACTTTTTCAAAATAGGCATTTTCATTTTAAAATTTTTTTGCATTTTTTTCAAGGAAATATACTTAATTTAATACCATGCAGCCTTCTTTTCAGTTTTCACTAATGCAATATTTCCTTATAAGTTTGCTTGCTTACTTTAATTCTTTTTGACATAAGGCAAAATTAGAAAAACATAGGTAAAATATTTACATAATATATATTACAATTTTTGAAAACACACAATTCCTTTTTCACTCAAGCAATTCATACACATTGTGAAGCATCTAAGCAATATAAATTTTACTCAAAACTAGCATAAATTCATATCACACGCACTCAAGCAATTATAGAAAACGATTGAATGTAATTAACTATGTGAATCAAACAACCTATATAAAACATGCTAATGAGCTTTTATGGGTTTTCACATGATTCAAGAATCCCCCATCAACCAATTTGACTCCAAGATCATTGGGCCACATAGGACTCATCTCATAACTCAGAATTGAGTAAGATGGGGATAAAAACACAAAATTTTCACCCAAGTTGATTGTCTCCAATCAAATCACTGTTGGGGAAACTTGTGCCTGCACATTTAATGAAACATTAGGTGTATCTACATTCTACACAACACAAGATAGCTGAAACTCAATTCATAGCAACCAAAGAGACAATATATCAAAATCTACATCTAACTGAAAATCATCTAACAATAGCATGATTTCGACATACAGATGCATAATAAATAATTGCATTGTTGAACTCAATAATGTAAGCATAATCACAGATCATAGTGAAAATAGTGAAGCTGAAAACATTGTAGAGTCCAAAAATACAAAAATTCATACATGTGAATCCAAAGGACACGAACCATACACCTTGATGGCAATACAAAAGCGAGCATTGGCAAGTACAATATTAGTACCAAAATACAGAAAGAGCAACAGAATGAGGCACATATGCCTAGGGTCTTACGATGGTTTGTTTGCAAAGGTATGTGTATTGGCCTAAATTGCAAGTAGCAAGATTTATTAATAAATGCAAGTTATTTTGCACTAGTAAATCCAAGGTTAGAAAGGAAAGATGAGTAATTGCATCATCACATAAATGACTGATTCAGAAAATAGTGAGGTCAATAGGGTAGCATACTCATTCTTCAATGGTCCAATTGGCAGCCGTTACTACTTGATCGATTATTAACATTTCAGGGTTTGATCATTCAGTTTCATCATGGATAGTTTCCCAAGATCTGGTGTACGTTTTTGGTACATACTAGACCATTGGAAAATATTTCAATGAATTTTGTGTGGGCTACCAATAAGCAAACATGGGAATGCTTATCTCTTTGTTGTTGTTGATAGATTTAACAAGATGTGCATAGAGTAACCCAATGCAAGACTATCATAGGGAGCTAGAGAGAGAACTGCTTTGTTCTTTGGCAATGTTTGGGTGCACTATGGGTTGCTCAAATCCATCATTCTAGATAGGGATACTTGGTTTTCTGGCAGGTTTTGGTCGACTTTTTTGGAGAAAATGAATACCAAGCTCACAAAGGGTATTGCTTCCAAGCCCCAAATAGATGGACAATTAGTTGTTGTAAATAGTATGTTGGTGAAACTCATAAGATGCCCAAAGGCATGGGATGAATCTTTACCCTATATTCAAGTTTCATACAATGCACCAATCCTTTCCTCTACCAAATTAGTCACCCTTCAAATCATGTTTGGGATATTTGCCTATTGGTCCACTTGATGTTGCACTAGAACAATAGGATGAGCAAGGAGGATTGGATTTGGAAGTGGCAAGAGCAAAGAAGTTTGTTCAAAGGATTTGTCAAATCTAACTCAAAAGTAAAAAAATCAACTAAAGGGATGTAAGAAGTAAAAGATGAGGAATGGCTAGCATTGTGTGGATATTATCTCAAAGTAGGAGATAAGGTGTGGCTGTCCTTATGCAATGAGTGGTTACAAGGACAAGCCAAGCAGAACAAACCTCTAAGGTATGGACCATTCACCATCTTAGAGGTAGTTAGAAAGAATACTCTTTCTATTGGACCGACCTCCTTTCATGAGGGTAGACTCGATCTTCAATTGCAAATACTATTGTTGTATGAGCATTCCATGTTGGATGAAGAAGAAGATCTGGTACTAACCTCACTAGATGACTTGGTCTATGACAAGTAGAAGATTCTTTTAGAGGATGTGATGCTAAAGCAGGAGAGATGGAGACCAGAAAAAGGAGTCCAAGAGTCTTGGCAATTGGGACTCGAAGAACAAAATTGAATGATGAAGCAACCTTGGTTATACTCCAAGGAGAGAGTGGGGAAGTTGGTTCCTCACCTAGTGTCTCAATGAGCATTTGTGGGACCAAAAGCCTCTCTAAGAAGGGTTGTGTGATCCATAAGAATCCAGTAGGTTGTATAGAACAATAACTGAAGGTTTTCTAGAATTTTGAAGTTGTTAAGTACTGACTGTTTTGCCATATCTGGAATTGTGGGTATAGCCAATGACAATTTTGTAATTGCCATGGCAAATGTGTATTGTTTCCTCACTTATTGTCTCATTGAGCTTTTGTCGGACTAAAAGCCTCTCTATGAAGGGGAGTATGATCCATAATGATTTGGCAAGTTCTACAGAGCAATAACTGGAGGTTTTTCAGCATTTTGAAATTGTGTAAGTACTTCTTGTTTTATCACAGTTGGAATTGCCAGTATGGTCAATGATGGTTTTGCAACTGCTGCAGTGAATGTGTAACTGCCAGAATAGGGAAGATGACGGCTTTGTCACCATGCAAAGAACAATCATATCATTTGGGTCCTAGATCACAAGTGGAGGCTTACAATGCACATGAAAGACCTCCAAGATGTTACTCATGGGTATGAGAAGGACAATGAACAGGTTCGGAGTTGGTGAATTGAATTGTAAGCATCAAGTACAAGGAGAACTTAGTTGTTGTAAACATAGGGAGCTTGACAAGCTATTTGGCTGGTCCCAGTGAGTTTTTCCTCTGTTTGGAGCTTTCCAAGATAAAACTTGAGTTTGTGTAGGTGTTTTCTATTTGGAAGTTGCTTATTTCTGTTGTACACAATCAAAGTCACTTCTGGTTTAGCGTTTTAATTATTCTATCGAGAACGATAATTAAATTTCTACAATTCATAGTTTCAATAAATTGTTTAACAAAATTATAGATCATCCATGCTGTCTATTTGAGAATTCTGGTTCAAACCAGACTGATATGTAGTAATTGAATTGTCAAATGAGATGAGCTCAAGTAGTAAAAGCATCCAAGCTTTTATGTTGGAGCCTCATGTTCAAATACCCACAAAACATGATAAAGCATTGAAATTTGGGGAAGATTATCTCAACCAATTGATTTGGTGTGGCATGTCCCAATGGATGAGGTTGAGTGCATATTTGGGGTGATTTTGATTGAAGAGACACCTCTTGATAACCTTAGTTGTGGCATCAAAGTCAAAGGTTACCCGATAGTGAGAATCTACCAAATCATTAAAAAAAATGAGTAGTAATTAGACTTGTTTGGATGGAGATAAGCTCTTGATCTAGTTTTTGGTAGTAAAAGAGAAATCTTAAGAACAAATCCATTAAATTGATAGATGGATCCTATGTGGGTATTGTGATTCAAGTTTATACTTGTTGGTGAGAAGTTATATAACAATCTCATGTTTTTGCAACCCATTGGTATCAGGAACATGAGCCTAAGTTGGACAAATAATCTTAGGGTTTTAGCTCAATTGGTTGAGCAGAATGGGCGAGGATAATGGTATGTTCCTTGATTTCACCATCCACCAAGGTTCAAATCCTCTGAAGGTCTTAGTTCATGCTTTTTAGCCATGTCATAGGGTTTGCTGAATTTAATCCATAAAGTTTGAAATTTGGCAAACTTAAAAAAAATCTACAAAGATCATTTGAATTCGTCCTAAAATTTGTATGGAGAAAGGGCTAGGGTTTTTAATTAAAATGTATTTAAAAAATTATTTTTAATAGATTTTTCTTGGTTTATTCTATATAGTTACACTTAGGACATGTAAAAATACTTTGTGAGCTGTTGATGTTAGTTCTGAATTCCGCCTTTGTCTTGTGACTCTAGGAAGAGAAACTTTTGTCCATTGGCTGCTCTTTGCAATGTGGTAATGTTGATGGTAGATGCTTGTTGTTGTAGAGTCAGTTTGGGACTATTTTGTTGAGTGGTGACTTTGGCAATGGTGTGGAAGCTTGACAGAGAAATAACCTAGAGTCGTGTTCTTTCTCACATTAATAATTTTGCTCTCTTTGGTAATTATAATCAATCGTCACTTTGTTTTTTTTTTGTTTTTAATAAAATTTAATACATTCAATTTTAAAATTATTTGATTTAATTTTTTTTTTTAATATTGATTATTTTTAAATATTTAATTTAATTATTAATATATAAAATTTAACATATTTAAAATAAACTTTTAAATATATTTATTTTTAATATTTTAAAATTTTAAGATAATATTATTTTATTAGAAAATGCATATTTATGAGTCAAATTTAATCACGATTTTTTCTTGCAATTTTTGTCTATGCCGAATAAACTGAATTTTATCGTTGACAAACACAAACCTTGTGAAATAGCTTTTTAGTAGAATAATTTGAAATTTATACAGGAGGAATAGTATGATAAAAAAATCACATGTGCTAAGGCAACATTGGTACATTATACAAAGACATGTCAAGGTTCATTTGGAAAAGAATAACAAGCAAACTCTTGTATAGCCTGGGCTCATTTGAACAATTTTAGACCATTTATTATAAATATAGTGAGAGAGGTAGTTGCAAAATACTAATCTCCATAGAGTCTGTCAACTGTCATTAAATCTAATAATGACCTTAACTGTCAGAAGGTTCTCTTATTGTCTTAGCTAACTATAACCATCAAGCTTACATTCTTTTACTAACCTGTCATTCATGGTCCAGCCTTAACAAAAATACATCACAGTACAGTCCATGAGACAAACAAGTTCAAGGAAAACCCACAATTGCTAGTAAAATTCTGCTCAATAGAAAAAAGAGAGACAAATTCAAAATTAAATGACCAGTATATTATATATTGTCTGTATTTTCTTTATTCCATTGATTGGAATTCGTGAAAACATGTTAAGGCATGGGCTGTGTGCCCGTACTACACAACCGCATTTTTCTCTAAGATGTTTAAAGTGGCTGTTCATGGTGCACATTTTACTGATAACTAATATTTCTACAAATAACAGGGAGTGCACAGAAGTTGTAATCCTAAAAAGCAATATTTTTTTATATGAAGACTTTATCAAGTTTTCAACATGCTAATGTCTACATGGAATGGACAGTTACATCCCATTGTTGCATGAGCTTCTATATTTACACCACAAAAATGAAAAAACCTAGCTCGTTAAGTTTCATTTCAGAGTTTACTCCATTTTTTTGATGCATTTTTTTAGCAGTATCATTGTTGATTTACTTTTTATGGTAATTTGAATTATTATGTTTAGTATGCTTTCATGGCCTCTTTGATTATCGACATTTTTTGCATCTTGTGTTACATCTCAATCATCAAACCAAACTTAACAATTGCTGGGAAAAAAGTTGGTTACAGTTTGGAGTGCTTGTAGAGGATACATAAGTAGAGTTTTCTTTGAGAATTTTACTTGAGGGAATTCCTCTTTTCATGTCTGAGTATTTTGTGACAATACACTAAGACATTTCTTGATTGTCAATGATGCAAATTTTCACTTATCTGCTATATGTAAATGTTGATTTCAGATGTCTTCACAATTACATGGATCTGAACAAGGTGAAAATGCAGAGAGAAATTCCACAGCTTTTAAAGAAGTACAGCAACCATGGTGGGCTTCATTTAGAACATTTATGCAGGAGGTGTATGTTTATGGAATTGTGGTTGGGTATTGCATGTCAGCATCCTTATTATCTATTATCAACAAGTGGGCAATTATGAAGTTTCCTTTTCCTGGTTCTTTGACGGCTCTGCAGTATTTTTCAAGTGTAGCAGCAGTAGTTCTCCTTGGTTGGTTTAAAGTTTTGGAGCATGATAAACTTGATCTTCAATTAATGTGGAGGTTTTTACCTTCTGCAATGGTCTTCTACTTGTCACTGTTCACAAATAGTGAATTATTGCTCCATGCAAATGTTGATACTTTTATTGTGTTTAGATCTGTAGTCCCTATCTTTGTAGCCATTGGTGAAACTCTCTACTTGAAGCAGCCTTGGCCTCGCATCAAAACATGGTGTGCCCTAGCTATTATCTTGGTGGGTGGCTTACTTTATGTGCTAACTGATTATCATCTCACTGTAACTGCCTATAGCTGGGCATTGGTCTACTTGATAAGTATGTCCATAGATTTTGTTTATATCAAGCATGTGGTCATGACAATTGGGCTGAATACTTGGGGTCTGGTATTGTACAATAATTTGGAGGCATTGCTTCTCTTCCCATTTGAACTAATAATTATGGGTGAGTTTCAGCAATTGAAACACGTTAACTCACAGAGGTCAAGTTTCTATTCTCTTGATGTTTTACTGCCCGTTGGGCTATCCTGTTTGTTTGGATTATCCATATCATTTTTTGGATTTTCCTGTCGCAAGAGTATATCTGCAACAGGTTTCACTGTCCTAGGGGTTGTGAACAAGCTGCTTACAGTAGCCATCAATTTGGTAATTTGGGATAAGCATGCAACTATTGTGGGGACAGTGGGAATGTTAATCTGTATGCTTGGAGGCATATTTTATCAGCAGTCAACTACAAAGCCTCGATGTATCCCATCTGATCCTGTTCCCAACGATGAGGAAAAGGTCCTTCTAAAGCTACCATCCTCAGAGTTAGAAGCTTCTGCAAAGCAGGCTGTTGCAAAAGAAACCTAAGTGACATTTTATTATGTACAAAGGTTCAGATTATGATTGCATTTAGTAATTTTCGGTAATGGACTTTTCCATCAAATTCCTAATTATATATATTTGTAGGCCAATGTAATTTGTGAAGAGATCTGTAACAAACTTCTCCCATTGAAAAGTGTCACGGTTTCTACATTTTTGAACAATGCAGCATGCTGTTTGACCTTTTTTTAAAAGATAAAATTAAATGCTTGTTGAAGGTGTGGACAATCCTCCAACAAGATCTAATTGAAGGTAATTTACCAGAGAGATTGTTATGTTGTCATGTCTTTACAGTTTACAGACAAACCAAATGCAGCTTCAACAAAGGTTTTGTTTTTACAGTGAGGTGAAAAGGTGATGCATGCTATTGGTTGGATTTGGCAGTTTACAGCTCAATTCAATGGGAGAAAGAGGCTTCATTTTGGTAAAGTGGGCAGTCAAAGCATATTCATCCCATTCATATTGTTGCAAATTCAGCAATATTGGGTTCTTAGTTCAAATTTCTTTACCGTTACATGGTGAGGGAATCTCTGACTACAAACTACAAAGCTTGTGCTGGATAAAGCATCTCCTAACAACACTTGCGAATAGGTCACTATGGCAAATGACTGGATTTATATATTTCACTATCTTACGAAGGTATATGTTTTTAGTTGTATCATCATATGCTGTAAACTGAAATTGGTTTCTGCTTGTGTTATTTAGTACACAATTGTTGAATAGCAGTAATTTATGAACTGAGAAATTGTAATAGATCTTATCCTATCCTTGTGGGGAGGTATTACATGTGTTCATTGTTCCTCCCGTTTTTGGATTGAATTTTTGAGAGGATATGAAAATATGATATTGTCAATATTTTTGTAACGATTTATACAACATTTCCTGTTTCTATTTTTCAATTTGTAGTTGTTTGACTTTTATTGCAACCATATAGGACATGGAACTATTGGCCAGAAGTCAAAGTTAATCCATAACAGGGAAACTAAATCTTGATTATTAAATGAAACTGATTGAGTTTGTATCAGATATCGGTATTACATGCCAGTTTTTTGAATCATCTAAAATAGTGACAAGTAAGATTCATCCAATCTTTTTGGGTGTGGTGATACTGATAGGGAAGGTGGTATTGAAATTATTGACAATTGGCTCTGTTGTTGGAGTGATCAGTTGGTATGAAAAGGAACATACCAGTTGCGTTTCCAATTGCAGAGGTTGTACACAGGCTAGAAAACATGGCCAAACGGAAGCATACACAGAAATGAGACTAGAAACTTGGATTTTTCTTATACATATAGACACCCATGTATAATCATTGGAGGAACACTATAATAACTTACGAATGACTCTCAGACACATCAATTTGGAGACTACAAATGCCAATAAATATAAGACAATCCATGCACTAATCTCAACTAATCAAATATAGAACTAAGTTTTCTGTGTTCACGACACAACATATACAACTCATTCATCATCTTATTCCATTTATTCATCTTCGACAAGTTATTACAATATTGTAAGGGAATAATAAATCACACATACATGAACATAAATTGGTGACCACATCCCAATTTATAATGGGCACATCGATACTAATGTATAAATGTGTTTTTTAATCTTAAGGTTTTGAAGTAGGTTTATTACGTTATAGTGAGTCTTTTATGAAATGAGTTATTTTGTTTAAGCATACTTTGATAGTAATACATAAATGATGTTTTTTTTTAATAAATTTGTAGTAGATTGATAGGCTTTAGTGAGTCTTTTTTGAAACAAGTTCTCTTGTTTAAATAGTTAAAGTAGAATCCGTTAGAACACAATGATAAACTATCTTACACTGAATAATAAGAGTGCTATGTTAATTCCAATGAAATATTCAGTAATTTTCAATTGACATTTTGTGCAAGTGATTCTCTTCTTGCTTTTTGAGAGGCATATATGCTCAATCCCTCATGCATGCATATTGTTGGTATGTGAAGGTGGGAGAGCAAAGATCGGCAAGACAACAAATCTTGATATGTGATGCAAGAGGCTTTCTCTCCTCTCACAAAACAATTCACACTCACAATTGTCTCTGTCAATAAATTTCAAAACAATATAGAGATCGCAACAAAAAGATGACCAAAAGACTCAACTTATTGGACATTCATCCGCATGACAGAATTTACAAACAACAATTACACTTATTGGCCTTTTTCAGGGACATTTGGACTCTCCCCTGCCTCTTCAAGGGATCCCCTCCCTGCCACGTTGCTCCACATTTCTCATTCTCCAACTCACTCTTTCCTTGAACTCTCTATTCTACCACACGGTCTCATGCCTTCCTATTGTTCTTCACTTATGCGCTAGTCCACACAGCCTTTTATCTCTTTGTGTTTCTTTCCTTCATTGGCTATGGCTAAGTGACCCCCTCCTCTTAATTCACGCGGGCTGCAACAATGTTTTTCCTTCACAAAAATGATCTCTCACTCTACGCGGACTCTCCTCTCGTCCCCTGCACACAACCCCTTATTCCACATCTGTCGCCTCTCTTTCACATTACGTATTTCTGCGTTCTGCTTTACTATCCCACACCCCTCACTCAAGATGTGCCTGAAATTTTTTCCTTTTACTCCCAGCGCCCCAACTTCCAATTTTTGCACTTTTACTTCTTCATGGCGCCGCTTCCACTTCCTTCGACAGCCCCTTCATTTTCTATTCTGCATTTTTAATTGTTTTGAAGACTTTCTAATATCGAATCACCTCATTTTCCAAGGCGTTTTTGTCTTTTCTCAATCTTCTCCTTCGTAGATTTAGATTTCTTGAAGTTAAAAAGACAACTAAATATTATTTCCAAGATTCTTAATTGAATTCAAGACTCTTCGCAACCTCACAATGGTGTTTATCCAACAGTTGCGTTCTTGCAATCATCACACTATGCTTTCATAATTCGCATACATGTCTACCATGCAGTAGCAAATACATCTGACAAAATTCCATTGGCTATGACGGATGTTGGCAAAGTGAAAGAAATTTGACTTCACACATCAATCGATAAACAATTATTTGAGTTAACATAGAGCGAGATTGAATGTGGAGATACTAAACTCAATAAAGTTGAGGATGAGAGATGACAAACCAAAGCTACAGAAAATTGATGCAAAGCATGGGTTCAAACTCAATCTAATAGAGGCATATTTCACAACAATGGGTTCATCATAATGACACTACTCTCTTTTAACATGACATGGTTCAAATAAGGCTACAACTCTCAAAGGGTCACCAACACTTGGAATTATTCACCAAACTCTAGGAATACTTTAGAATATGTGGGAACGACATAAACAACTCAACAATAACTCACAATAACTCAGGTTTCACAAAATATAAGGTTTTTTTTTTATTGTCTCAAATTATTCGTTCACTCAAGACTACAAGCTCCAAAATGGATTCTATGACTCAAAGACTCAACAAACTCTTGGGAAACCTTTCACAGGGTATCCATGACCTAATAAACTCAACTAATCCACCCAAGAAGTCCTAGACTCTTTCTATGAGTTCTTTCCTCTCAAACAACCTCATATTTTAGTAAACCTTCAAAAATAACAGTCATTCTTATCTTTTGATACAAACCTCTTTCCAAGATTGTAATGATAGATTTAGATAACCTTTTGGCCACTTTAAAACATATCTTGAAATGGGTGTATGTTACTTTGTAACAAATACCTCAAACTTTGATTGTCTCGCTTCTTTAAGGCCTAAATTGGCTTGTAGGCATAGGTGTTTATCAGTTCTATCAATTCTAGGTTTTACCCACTTGCTCCATCACCTCAAACATGTCAAATATGGTCTTCCTATGCTTCACAAATCATCTCCCATGCTTTTCCAATGGTTCTTTGCCAAAACTCAACCCCTAGCCACCTTTCCATGCCAACAACAATGTGTTTCAGCCTAGGGTGTCATCATATTTGCACAAATCTTCCTTCCTTGCTCCTGCAAACTTCATCAACATAAAATATAACCTATCTAACCCCAATCCACCAATTATCAAGCATTTTCATCAGTGGAATGAGTCACAAAACATTTTTCTTGCTCTCAAATCCTCAAAATTAGGGTTCCCAGGCAGTTTGGAGTAAAAAGATTATAAAATGCTCAAATCTTAATGAAACTCAATGAAATCACCTGCAATGGAAAGTAGATTCAAAGATTTATCATTCCCAATTGGTTTGGTTTCAAGATCTGACCGTACAGGGTCATACCATGCATAAAAACAGTGAAAAACGTCCCAATTTTGCAAGAAAACAGTGCTTACATTGATTCAATTCATCACCAAACAAACACCACACACTTGGTTCGACCATATAAGGTCTTTTATGTCTTTTACAACTTGTTTCAACAATTGCAAACCAACTTGTTAACTACTAACTGACCTTGACCCTTCATCTTCCCATTTTGCATTTTTGTAACATGACAACATTTTACACTTTTGACAACATTTGCAAAATAAACTCATGAACCACCTAATAACCTATTTATTGACTCAAACACGTTCAATATGGTCTAAATGACCTTATTACATGCTTTAAACATAAAACTAAATCAAATTTTACAAAATGGCCTCATGGAGGCATAAAATCCATTAGGTGCTCCTGCACCATACTCTCGGCCAAAAAGAAACTCAAGTCCCCTTGAGGACTATGCTGCACAACAAATTGAACTTTTTCCATAGTTCACCTTAAAGAAGCCTATTTGCTTGTAGTACTCCTACGAGACAAAAACAGACACAACTTCCAAGTGAAGGGGGATCTCCAAAAACTAAACCCAGTTTCAAATACCTTTTATGGCCCTCCAAAACATATCAGAAAACCAACTATGGTTGTTTTGAAAAAGAACCTCCAAATCTGGCCTGCAACGTTGTTTTTAGAGGCAATTAACTTTGTTTTACCAAGCAAATATGTGAAATCTTCAGCCCAAACTTCTAATCTCCACTCCAGGAGTCTTAACACATCCCATAGGGTCCCATTATGCCGTTTTTATCTCCACCTTTCATCACAATCTTGTTGCCCCACAAGTTCTCTAACCTACCTAGTTTCCATCATAAAGGGCTGTCATAGCATATCTTTTGAACCAAACCTCTTCTCCAGAATATAAAGATAGTTTTGAATACCCTTTTGGAATTTCTTAAACATGTGTCAAAATTGCACAGATTGTTTTGAAACATAAGCCCTTAAAATTGACCGTCCCCTTTTCAAGGAGGCTTAATTAAGTTAGTTTCATAAGGTCAATATTGGATTTGTGAACTCCAGGCCTCTAATCACCTCACTAACACCTCAGACACATCAAATATGGACTGCACAAGCTTACTAAACCATTTTCCATCCTTCCCCATTGACCTTCCTTCAAACCCTAACCTTTAGGTATCACTTTTGCACAAAACAATGAGATTTCTCACCTGGGGCATCACCATATTAACTCAAAACCTTATTCCTGATTCTTGCAACTTGGGGAACACAAATATCATGTCTATACAGACCTTGACACCGAGTTTTATGAATTGTCACCGGTAAAAATTAAAGTTATGCATTTTTCTTAGCCATTGTTAACCCTACTTAGGGTTCAGACCTACTTACAGTAAAATGGGCGTAACTTATTCAAAATTTACTTAAAATTGATGAGACTTGAAGAAACTGAAGGTAGAATATGAGGGATTTCATCTCCAATTAGTCTTAGGCCAAGAGCAGGCCGTACAAGCCCGTACCATGCAAAGAAACAGAGAAAAACGTTTAGAAAATGCAAAAAAGAGAGGATGTTTTATTGCTTTTTGTTTCAAACTTCAACAACCCCCTTTACAACGATGCACTAGGAATTTTTATTCTTTTTACAATATGTTCCACTTGTTTCTAATCACCCAACCAACTTCTATAAGATCTTGACTCTTCACATTCCCATTTTGCATTATTGTAGCATGACAATTTTACAAGATTTGACAACTTTTAACCATAATTGCAAAATGACCCAACCAAGAACTCCTAGGGTATAAAATAGACTCAAACATATTCAATATGGTCTAAATGACCTTATAACAAGATTAGATCACTTAACTGACTCAAACTTCACAAATTGGCCTCATGGAGGCATAAAATCCCTTAGATGCTCCTGCACCATACTCTCGGCCAAAAAGAAACTCAAGTCCCCTTGAGGACTGTGCTACACAACAGATTGATGCTTTACCATATCATTATTTGCTCTCCAAGTAACACTCCCATCTGGTAGTCCTTTCCAATGGACCAAAAACTGAAACTTGGCACTGTCCCTTGTGTGTGACTGGTTCTTCACTAGAAAATGTTGCTTTCCACTTGATGTATGATGTATGATCTTCTCCTCACTTGAAAAATTTGGTGAACTTGCTCCAATACCTTGTTCCTTTCCCACAATCTGCTTCATCTTGAACCTAGGTTTATCCTTCCTTGCAATCTCAACAAGAAATATGTTTATTCCTTCCTTGTTCCTTTTCCCTTGCAATGTAACTATGATTTCTTCACCCTTGGTTTTCACCTTTCCCATCTAATATTATGTCCCTATGTATGCTGCTTGCTCTAGTTTACCAACCTTTGATATGAAAAAAATTGAATGACTACTATCCTCCTTTGAAAACATTGAAGAAAACACCATATCAACATACCTTTTATACCAACTTTGAATTCCAAGAATCAATTCATCCTTGACCTGCAACATATCAAATTTTATCACCAACTCAATATCATTTCCCTCCAAAATTTGATCGTTCTTCAAATTTGCTTTCTTGGTACCTTCAAATTCTAAAATGGCTGCAACCTCCATGTGCTCTTCTTCTTCTACCATCATCACTTTGTCTTGCTCGATTTGTTCTTCATCTTCTTTTATCAACAAATGTTCCTTCACATCTGGTTTTACTGCTCCCATTTGTCTTCTCCCCTGAATAATCTTTTGGATAGGACGTGCAACCTTCCTCTTAACTGATAAGTGCCAACTATTCAGAAAGTTTTCCTCAACTTTCTGATCTTTTCCATTGAATACTTTTCTTCATGTTTTTTGCCTTTACCACCATACAGCGGCGGTTTTCCTTTCTACTTTGGCGGTACCACAGTGAAGGGTTTGGCGGTTACCTCGTTACTGCGCGCGGTCTCCTTCCTCATCGCGATGGCCACGGTAATGGTCTTTTCGTCTAGCTTTGGCGGTTACCACCATACCATAGGCGGTGGGTCAACTCACTGCGGTAGCGTGGTGAGACCGCCTATGGTGGTCCTAGCGGTTACCGCCACGACCGCGGTCGATGAGTTCACTCACCATGGTGGCCGTGGTAAGACCGCTAGCAGCTTGGCTGGTGGTTACCGCTGTACCGCGGTAAGACCGCCGGTGGCATGGCTGGTGGTTACCGCTGTACCGCGAGGCGTGTTGGTCAGGGCTATGGTAGAGCGATAGGAGCTCAGATGAGCTTGAGGCAGAGTTTGACTGAGTTGGACTCGGTGTCAGTGTGACAGGCGAATGGCATTTTGGCACGTGGCAGGTTGACTGCATTTGGTTGGCCGAAGACAATGAAGGGATAGAGCACGGTGAAGACTTGGGCCAGAGCTCGAAGGAGCTCAGATGGCTTACCACCATACCGCGAGGCGAAACGGTCAGGGCAACGGTAGTGTAGTAAATGGCAGAGTGAGTTCGGGCGAGCTCACCGCCATACCGCGACATGTATTTTTGAGCTCAGCGGTAACGCGGTAGGAGCTCAGAACTCGGTTGATCGAGTTGGACCGGTTTAACTGACTGTCAGATGCG
The DNA here is from genome assembly GCA_007115665.2 of Sequoiadendron giganteum. Lineage (NCBI taxonomy): Eukaryota > Viridiplantae > Streptophyta > Pinopsida > Cupressales > Cupressaceae > Sequoiadendron > Sequoiadendron giganteum. The sequence goes on along the minus strand of CM021100.1, from coordinate 140,960,868 downwards.
ACCAGCGAATGGATGGTGGACACGTGGCTTGGCTCAGCAGGTTGTTTGGCTAAAATCCAAAAGTAGTTATTGCTGCTGACTCAGGGTGGCGAATAGGGACCTGATTAAGGCAAGAAGTTATTGCTTGGGTGGCTCGATGCAAAGGAGATCTGTGTAGATCGGATGTGTGCCTGACTGTTCGATGCATGAACCTGAGGGTCAACGATTGGTTGAATAATTAAATGTGATGTATGGCTCGGTCAAAGATATACATTAATATATGTAAACCAAAAGGTGATAGTTGTGAGGTTGAGCCATTGACAGAGAGAGAGACGTGAAGTGTGTTCGAGCAGTATGCTAAGGCATTGTAACTGCGAACACTCTGTCTCTTGGATCTGAACGATGTGAACCTGCTGTGAGACCGAGTGGCTGTGCTGGCCGAGAGGTTGGCTGTGACAGTCTATTATGAGGAGCTAAAGGGAATCTACACTGTGTGCTGTGAAGGTGCTAGAGCAGTGTGAAGGTTCTGGTTTTGTGTTGCCTGCCATTCTCCAGATGAACAAGATGTGACTCTTGTATAGGCTGAGCCTGAGATTGTATTGTAACAATTTTCTATTGCTAAATAATACAATGGCTCGATCTTTTGGAGTGTGGGGTTTTTTACCCGAAAGGGTTTTCCCCACGCATATCTGTGTGTCACCCTTTTTGTCTTTCATGGTTATCTATTTGTGTTGAATCTATTATTGTTTTGCATTTACTTCTCTCAGAGGATCAATGGGGGATACTATGTGTCTACTTCCGCTTTATGGTATAGTAGTGTGTGTCTTTGGAGTGATTTTGAATTGAAATCACTAAGACACTGCTATCTTAGATGCCTATCTTGATGACGAACCAAATCCTTATCCCCAACAAGTGGTATCAGAGCTAGTAGCTTGTTGCTCGTGATACCAACAAGTGGTATCAGAGCTGGTTAAAGGAGGTCGAGGCTTGATGATACCAACCAGTGGTATCAAAGTCTTCTCCTGGTTGCTGAAGTTCTAGGTTTTCTCCTGTGATGATTTCTTAGCCTGGCAAGCTTGAGGAAGTCTGGAGAAAACGGTTGGTGATTGATCCTTCGATGAGTGGAAGTGTGTGCTTCATTGATTCAACACACAGTTTGAAAGACGCTGGAGAAGTATGGAGTTGATCATGTTGTGGTAATGTGATCTGAAACTCTTGGCTGATAACAAAGTTCCTGATGCAAAGGGCATGAGATGTGCTTATGGTTGTGTTGTAGTAAAGTGTGGTGTTCATACTCGGTGTCTGTGTGAGAGGCTCCCTGGCGGTATGGACTTGCTTGTGTTGCTGATCAGCTATGGAGAGTTGTGCTTGCGCTAGGTGTTTTTTGACTTAGCACTGAAGGCAGTTTCTCTGGTGCTCTGATTGCATGGAGGCTATGAAGTGACCTTGGTGGTCTGCAACATCTGGATAGCTTAGTTCTCTTTTGCTTGTGCATGAGTGTGGTGTTGGAACTGGTCTGAAATGGACCTGTTGTTCCTATATGCATGTGTCTTGCACTTGCATGGTTTTAGATCCATGTCTTTGGCTCTGAAGGTTTTGTGTAGACTTTCTAAAAATTCTATGTTGCATTTTCATGTTCTTTCATTGTTCTAGTTAATTGTGATGGTTGTGTGCAAACTCCTGAGTCGTCCAGATGAGCAGTGAATATGGAGGTGTGTGGGTGTTTTAGAAACACTGTGGTTTTGCACGGTCAAGAAAAACTTGCGTTGAGTGGCGCTGCTGTTTGCTATTTTCCAGATCCTGGCTTTTGGGGTGTGACTATATGAGATAGCTATAGTTCGACTGGTCTTGAGGAGGGTGTCTTCTCTACATGAGAATGTTGGTATGTATTCTTTCATTCAACATTTCTTGTGGTGTTGCTTGCGGGCTTCCTAGACTATGGTGCTTATGTTGTGGACGTTTTTTGGCAAGTCATATCTGTTGTTGATCTGGTGTTATGAGTCATGGTTGTCTACATGGCTATTCTCTTTGAGATCTCAGTTTTGCAGTTTTCTATTGTGATAATAGGTTTGCAGGGTTGTCATTTGAAGTGGTTCTCCGAGTTGTGTGGCTGATAGATTAGCTACCTATTGACTACTGTGATACAACTTGGGAGTGGACTGTCTATATCCATGTGATTACTTCTATGTTATTGCAGATCTATTAGCTGACCTTGTCTGTGGTCACTTGTGCATTGGCGTAGATGTTTTGAGATGAGAGGATGGATGGCGTTGGAGTACCTGAATAGTCAGTGATGGGAACCTATAACATGTGGGCCACGTTGTCATGAAGAGCTTGTTACACTAGTTAGTGTAAGCTCTTGACAGTGATGGTGTGGTCAGTCATGGTGCTTGGAAAGCTCAGTGTCACGTTGCAGTGGGAGCTTTAGCAATGACTGGTGTCCTTCTTTGGTGTTGTAGTTGCTGTGTTTCTTTTGCATCTGCATGTTCACTATTTGAAGGTGTGCAACATCTTAGAGCCATGGAAGACATTGTTAGCTTTGGCTGTTGCTGGTGGTGCTTGACAGGTGATGTTGGTTTTGGTTTAGAGTTGTTTGCTTTATGTCATGGTTACTCTTTCTTAGAGTTTTGGCATTTTTCTTTGCTCTTGAGACCATAGTTTGTTCACTTGAAGCATGGTATCTCCGAAGGGGGATGTGTAGATCATGGTGTCATGATAAGTTCCTGTTCCTAGGTTGTGGAGCTTTGACAGTGGTTTGGGGTTTCTCTATGTTTTGAGTGCATTGGTCACATGCTGATGAACTTCATGGTTGCTGCAGTATTACAGAGTGGAGTCAACATGAGATGATAGGTTGCTGATACTCGTGGATGCATGGAGAATAAGGTGAGGCTAAAATTCTTATGAGAATGTTGTTGTTACAACTGAAAGTCTGAGAAGCCTGCACCTTGGTTGAATGTGAATTCAACAGAGACCATGAAGGAGAATGCTCTTGGGTAAGTCACGGTGGCTTGTATATCTTGGAGGAGCATCTTTTCTTTTCTTCTTGGTCTACTCGGCAATGGTGTCACTTTGAAAGGTATTTGCCCATTATACTTTTCAGGTATGTTATGCTTTATCTTTCATTGATATGAATCTTGAGTTGTTTTGAGATTCTGGAGGATTCATAATGAAAGGTTGATAGCATAGTGGATCTCCTTGTACTTTTGAGGACTGACAGGGGATGGTGTATGGGTTAGTATGATATTCTTGATGCTTACGTCCATGGTGTTGTTGGGTGTTGTTAAGGCTTTCCCTTTGGGATGTGAAGAAGATCATACTTGTCACAACTGGCATATTGAAGTGTTTGTAGAAGGGCATATTTTTTTTTGATTTGCTGTTTCTCTCTAATCTAGTCTTGTTCTTCCTGATTGTTCTTTTGAATTTAGATGTGAGTTGCCTTTGTGGTGCCGAGTTGGTCACAGTTTGTAGTCATGTGTTGTCACTTGGGTGATGACATGTAGGTGCCTGTGCTTCTTTCTTCAGTCAGATTTGGAGGACCTTGGAAGAACGATGGAAGGTGTTGAGAGAAATATTTCTTGCAGCAGGTGGTTGTAGGTTGCGTAGATCAGAGTGGGTTTCCCTTGTAACTACATGGTTACTTCTTCAATATGCAGGGTTTGGTGGACTTGGTATGCCTGGATCATTTCTGATGGTGCTTTGTTTGCACTCATCTAGACAGTACCTTTGCAGTGGGAGTACCTGGACGTGTGTAGTCTTTTGGATGGTTGACACATAGTGCTTGTGTTTGCTGTTGTTGGGTTGGCTATGTGAAGGCATGAGTTTACTGATGTTCATACCTTTGAGGTATGGGTGGTTGAACGGATTAGCAAGAGCCGTGGGTGCTATGTTCAGCCGTGTAGGTTTGGTCAGCCAGATGAGGACAGTCAGGTCACTGGTTGTTGTTCTGGCTGATTGGTGTTTCTTGTTCTGGAGAATGGTTTTCTGTGTTCACATGGTGCCTTGTTGTTTGCTTTTGTTTTTCCTTTTCCGCCTAAAGGGTCATTTGCTTTCATTCCTGAGACTGGTGCATATATGTCTTGGCTTGTTCCTTTTCCTATGTTGGATGTTTGGAGCTGTAGCCTGAGATGGTGGACATTTTTCGAATGTTGTTGTAGGGGTCTTGGTTGGAGCGTGAGAGCATTGTTGTGGTCCTTTTTCGAGTTTTGGAGGAAGCCTGAAAGTCTTTGGCAAGTGGGAGATTGTTGGGAAAGTTTGCCTCGGCTTTCTAGTCTTTTCCATTGAAGACTTAGGCATTTTCTTCATGTTTTCTACCTTTACCACCATACCACGGCGATCTTCCTTTCTACTCTGGCGGTACTGTGGTGAAGGGTTTGGCAGTTACCTTGTTACCACGTGCGGTCTCCTTCCTCACCGTGGTGGCCACGGTAATAGTCTTTCCATCTGGATTTGGCGGTGGGTCAACTCATCGCGGTAGTGCAGTGAGACCACCTGTGGTGGTCTTGGCGGTTACCGTCACCATCACGGTGGGTGAGTTCACTCACCGCGGTGGCCGCGGTAAGACTGCCAGTGGCCTGGCTGGCAGTTACCACTGTACCTCGGTAAGATCGCCAATGATCTACCAAGGCAGTTACTGCGAGACGTGCTGGTCAGGGCTGCGGTAGAGTGGTAGGAGCTCGGATGAGCTTGGGGTAGAGTTTGACCGAGTTGGACTCGGTGTCAGTGCGACATGCGAATGGAATTTTGGCATGTGGCAAGTTGATCTGGTTGGTCGAAGACAATGAAGGGAGAGAGCACGGTGAAGACTTGGGCTAGAGATCGAAGGAGCTCGGATGGCTTACCGCCATACCGCGAGGCGAAATGGTCAGGGCAGTGATAGTGCGGTAAATGGCGGAGTGAGCTCGGGTGAGCTCACCGCCATACCACGACAGGTATTTTTGAGCTCGGTGGTAACGCGGTAGGAGCTCAGATGAGCTTGAAACTCGGTTGACCGAGTTGGACTGGTTTGACCGACTGTCAGATGTGACCAACGAATGGATGGTGGACATGTGGCTCGACTCAGTAGGTAGTTTGGCTAAAAGCCAAAAGAAGTTATTGCTGCTGACTTAGGGTGGCGATCATGAACCCAATTAAGGCAAGAAGTTATTGCCTGGGTGGATTGATGCAAAGGAGATATGTGCAGATCGGATGTGTGCGTGGCTGTCCGATGCATGAACCTGAGGGTCAACGATTAGTTGAATCATTGAATGCGATGTATGGCTCGGTCAGAGATATACATTAATATATGTAAACCAAAAGGTGACGGTTGTGAGGTTGAGCCGTTGACAGAGAGAGAGATGTGAAGTGTGTTCGAGCAGTATGCTAAGGCATTGAAACTACGAACACTCTGTCTCTTGGATCTGAATGATGTGAACCTGCTCTGAGATTGAGTGGCTGTGCTAGTCGAGAGGCTGGCTATGACAGTCTGTTATGAGGAGTTGAAGGGAATCTACACTGTGTGCTGTGAAGGTGCTGGAACAGTGTGAAGGGTTCTGGTTTTGTGTTGCCTGCCATTCTCCAGATGAACAAGATGTGACTCCTGTATAGGCTATGAGCCTGAGATTGTATTGTAACTATTTTATGTTGCTGAATAATACAATGGCTCGATCTTTTAGAGTGTGGGGTTTTTTACCTGAAAGGTTTTTCCCCACGTATATCTGTGTGTCACCCTTTTTGTCTTTCATGGTTATCTGTTTGTGTTGAATCTGTTATTGTTTTGCATTTACTTCTCTCAGAGGATCACTGGGGGATACTCTGTGCCTGCTTCCACTTTATGGTATAGTAGTGTGTGTCTTTGGAGTGACTTTGAATTGAAGTCACTAAGACACTGCTGTCTTAGATGCCTATCTTGATGACGAATCGAATCCTTATCCCCAACACCAACTTTGCAACTGCTGCATCTCAATCCTCCATATCTCTTCAATTCTTTCTCGCATCTCTTTTATTTTTTCCAAATCTTGTCTCATCTCTTTTATCTCTTGGTCGATTTCCATTTGTTTTGCTTTCTCTCTTTCCTTCTTTATCTCTTTTCCCTATTTTTCCATCACTTGTTTCTTCTTTGGTGAACCCTCACTCTACAAGTATCTCTTCAACACATCCATCTTTGTCTTTCTCCAAGCAAGCCTCTTTCACCTTTCTTCCTTGTCTTTGTGACACCTCACCTAGGTTTCCTCTTTCCTTCACTACCTAGTCTCTTGGCATCCAGGTTCTTCCTTCAACCTACAAAAAGACAACACACACAAACCCAAAAATTTCCTTTCCCAGAGTCTTCTAACTCTGATACCAATTGATGCAGAGCATGGGTTCAAACTCAATCTAATAGAGACATATTTCACAACAATGGGTTCATCATTATGGCACTACTCTCTTTTAACATGACATGGTTCAAATAAGGCTACAACTCTCAAAGGGCCACCAACACTTGAAATTATTCACCAAAATTTATTAACACTTTAGAATATGTGGGAATGAAATAAACAACCCAACAATAACTTAGAAGAACTCCGGTTTCACAAAATATAAGGTTTTCTTTTGACTGTCCCAAATTACCCCTTTTATTCACTCAAGACTACAAGCTCCAAAATGGATTCTATGACTCAGAGACTCAACAAAATCTTGGGAAACTTTTCACAGGGTATCCATGACCTAATAAACTCAATTAATCCACCCAAGAAGTCCTAGACTCTTTCTGTGAGTTCCTTCCTCTCAAACAACCTCATATTTTAGTAAACCTTCAAAAACAAGAGTCATTCATATATTTTGATGAATACCTCTTTCCAATACTATAATGACAGATTTAGATACCCTTTTGGCCACTTTAAAACATATCTTGAAATGGGTATAGGTTACTTTGTAACAAATACCTCAAACTTTGACTGTCTCGCTTCTTTAAGACCTAAATTGGCTTGTAGGCATAGGTGCTTATCGGTTCTATCAATTCAAGGTTTTACCCACTTGCTATATCACCTAAAATAGGTCAAATATGTTCTTCCTATGCTTCACAAATCATCTCCCATTATTTTCCAATGGTTCTTTGCCAAAACCCAACCTCTAGCCACCTTTCCATGCCAAAAACAATGTGTTTCAGCCTAGGGCGTCATCATATTTGCACAAATATTCCTTCCTTGCTCCTACAAACTTTATCAACACAAAATATAACCTATATAACCCCAAATACACCAATTATCAAGCATTTTAATTGGTGGAATGAGTCACAAAACATTTTTCTTTCTCCCAAACCCTCAAAATCAGGGTTTCTAGGCAGTTTGGAGTAAAAAGATTATAAAATACTCAAATCTTAGTGAAACTCAATGAAATAACCTGCAATGGAAAGTAGATTCAAATATTTATCATTCCCAATTGGTTTGGTTTCAATATCTGACCGTACAAGGCCGTACCATGCATAGAAACATTGAAAAATGTCTCAATTTTGCAAGAAAACAATGATTACATTGATTCAATTCATCACCAAAATGTTGGAAATAGGATGCCATTTAATTGCAATCCTAAAACATTAGTTATTTCATGTATCTCCTAAGTTCCTGAAATGTGTGTATCAACACTAGGATTAAGAAGGAATTAATAATTGATGAAATAATCATGTTAATTGACATTTTTATGTTATTCTAAATGTTAGGAACATGTGGGGACGCCTTGGGATGGGCTCCTACAAAATAGGAGCACATGGGCACACACATGAGAGGTGACACTCACCTTAAGTTCAATTAACTGGGTTATAATTGAGTATACTTCAGAAATGCATCTTAGGTTCCTATAAAATAGGGATTTTGTTTTATGCATGTTGAGTACCTATAAAATAGGGTTTGAAGTTCAGTTGAAGTTCAATTCAGTTTAGTTGAAGTTTCGTTCAGTTGAGTTTAGTTTAGTTTAGTTCAATTTATTTTAGTTCAGTTGAGTTCAGTTCAAGTTCGATTATCTTCAGTTAGTTTTAGTTGCATGTTAGTTGACTTCAGTTAACTTGAAATGCATGGCTAATAACATGAGTTGCATGACAGATAACAGGAACTACCTTCAGTTAACAAGAGATGACCATTCTTGCATGAATGGTGTTGAGAAATGTTTCAGTTAACAAGAAATATCTTGGACCCACTTTGGGCGCCCAAGTTGGCTTCTTGGAATTAACTCCTTTGCATGTAGATATATTTTTGAAGGCCTAGTTAAGTGGGGCCCTCTTTTGCGTGCCAACTTTGAGGATAAAGCCTTAAGATATTTATAGGATGAAGACTAAGTTGTGACTTTAGTTTGGTATGCCCAAAAGGAAGAAGGAGATGATTTGACATTGATTTTCACAGCACAACTCCACTTGCATGAGATAGGCGTACCTTTAAGGGTTATGGCTTGAGCATTATTTTTGTAACTCATTTGGAGTTTACAATGTTGGAGAAAGTCTATATATCTCAAGAAATTTGTAGAGAGAGTTTGTAAGTTTTATTTGTAGTTTGTGAAGAAGTTTGGTGAAGGAATAAAAGGCATTCTCAAGCAAGAATTGGAGCTATTGTAATCTACTTCAAAGATTGAATAATAGATTAATTCTTGGTGAAGTTTTTTAACCGAAAGGGTTTTCTCCACGGTATATGCTTGTGTAATCTTTCTAATATCCTATCTACTTCTTCTATAAACTTCTGTCTACATTCTACAACAGTAAAATGGATTAATCAAGATAATCACCCACAAAGAATTTGAAACAAAAGGAAAAGATTATTTAGATCAGCAATCTTAAAGTTTCACAGAGTATTAAGCTAAGAAAACACCTCATTTTTCAAAATTTGGTATCAAAGCTGAGGTTGGGTAGAGTATTGAAGGATTTTTTGGCTTAGTGGGAGCTTTTATTATTATTTTTATTTGCTTATTTTGGAATTAAGTTTTGTTACAATGAATTCTCGGTTAGATATTGAAAAGTTCAATGGTTCTAACTATGAAATGTGGAAATTAAAAATGGAAGATCTTCTTGAAGAAAGAGATCAGTGGTTAGTGGTTAATAATGAGACGAAGACACCTACAACTATTTCAGATAAGGATTGGGATAAGTTAGATAAGAAGGCAAGAGGAAAATTTAGGTTATGTCTTGCTGATGCGGTTCTCTTGAATGTTTCAAATGAAAATACTGCATATAAATTGTGGAAGAGAATACGGGATATTTATCAAACTAAGAGTCTCACCAATAAGTTGTATCTAGAAAGGAAGTTATATTCATTAAAAATGAAAGATGGTGAATCTGTTACACAACATTGAAATGCTTTCAATTTAATTCTCAGTGAGTTAGCATCTGTAGATGTAAAGCTGGAAGATGAGGATAAGTGCATTTTGTTACTTTGTTCTTTACCTGATTCTTGGGAAAATCTAATTGTTGTAATTAGTGGTAATGGTGTAGATCCAAATATGGACAACATTATTCCTACTCTCCTATCAGAGGAGATGAAGAGGAAGTCTAAGGAGAAAATCCAAGATGTCTTGTTTGTAAAAGGTAGGCCTAAGAAAAAGGAACCTAAGGGAAACAAGGAAGGGAAGGGTAAGTCAAAAGGACGAAGTAAGGTAAAGTGTTGGAATTGTGGGAAACCGGGACAAGTGAAGAAGGATTGTAAGAAGAAGAAATAAAGTTCTGATTCTTCTATAGAGGATTCCTCGGATGATAGTAATGATACATTGGTTATTTTAGCTAATAGTGTTTGTGATAACTCTTTGCTTCATGTTTCAGAGTAATCTTCATGGAGAGGATGGTAGTCACGATGCCATGTGTAATTCGGTACCACGGTTCAGTGGGAGTTGTTGGCAGTGATTTGGATGCATCATTGGTAAGGTTATCTTCATGTGATTGGGGATATGGTTTGTTCTTGGTTTAGATTGGTTGCTATTATGTCATTGTTTACTCTTGATATGCATTTAGAGTTTGGCATATTACATGGTTCTCTTGAGACTAGGATGTATGAGTATGTTATGATGCATGCGATGTCCTAAGAGGATATGGTTAGATCATAAATGTCATGTTTATGTTCAAGGTTGGAGCTTTGACATTGATCAAGTGTGTAGTTCTCTTAAGTATTGGGTACATTAATCATTTGCTTGATTGGTTCATAAATGTGTTGTGTTGGATTTGGAGTTTGGCATGGATTGGTTGGTTACAGGTCCTCCTTGATACTTGGAGAAATAGGTGAGGCTGGAATTCTCTTTTGGTAAAAGATATTTGTTGGAATGGTTAGTTGTAATAAAAAAAATTTCAACATAAAATACTAAGGAGCCTACACCTTGGTTGAACATGAGTTCAACACACTCGGTGGTTTAGAATACCTCCATAGAGGTGGTTTAGATACAAAGAATTGGGAAAGGTATTGGTTTGGTTGATAATAGGAAGGTATTAATTGAGAAAGTTAACACTTTAATTAATGTTATAGATTATCTTATGAAACCATACAGATAAGTTCTCTTGGTTTTAATCATTTGCTTGGAAGCTTCATGATTATGCAAGTTGCATTTGAAGTTAGCATGGATTGATTAGTTGGCGCAAAGAAGGCCATTGGCCATGAGTCTTGTACTTGTTTTATTATTCCTCGCTTAGAATAATTGCAATGTGTAATGTCAAGTGGGAGAATATTGGAAATAGGATGCCATTTAATTGCAATCCTAAAACATTAGTTATTTCATGTATCTCCTAAGTTCTTGAAATGTGTTTATCAACACTAGGATTAAGAAGGAATTAATAATTGATGAAATAATCATGTTAATTGAATTTTTTATGTTATTCTAAATGTTAGGAACATGTGGGGACGCCTTGGGATGGGCTCCTACAAAATAGGAGCACATGGGCACACACATGGGAGGTGACACTCACCTTAAGTTCAATTAACTAGGTTGTAAATTGAGTATACTTCAAAAATGCATCCTAGGTTCCTATAAAATAGGGATTTGGTTTTATGCATGTTGAGTACCTATAAAATAGGGTTTGAAGTTCAGTTCAGTTCAGTTGAAGTTTAGTTCAGTTCAGTTCAGTTGAAGTTTAGTTCAGTTCAGTTCAGTTGAAGTTCAGTTCAGTTGAAGTTTAGTTCAGTTCAGTTCAGTTCAAGTTCAATAATCTTTAGTTAGTTTTAGTTGCATGTTGGTTGACTTCAATTAACTTGAAATGCATGGCTAATAACTTGAGTTGCATGACAGATAACAGGAACTACCTTTAGTTAACAAGAGATGACCGTTCTTGCATGAATGGTGTTGAGAAATGTTTCAATTAACAAGAAATATCTTGGACCCACTTTGGGCGCCCAAGTTGGCTTCTTGGAATTAACTCCTTTGCATGCAGAGATATTTTTGAAGGCTTAGTTAAGTGGGGCCCTCTTTTGGGTGTCGAATTTGAGGATAAAGCCTTAAGATATTTACAGGATGAAGACTAAGTTGTGACTTCAGTTTGGTACGCCCAAAAGGAAGAAGGAGATGATTTGACATTGGTTTTCACAACACAACTCCACTTGCATGAGATAGGCATACCTTTAAGGGTTAGGAATTGAGCATTACTTTTGTAACTCATTTGGAGTTTACAATGTTGGAGAAAGTCTATATATCTCAAGCAACTTGTAGAGAGAGTTTGTAAGTTTTATTTGCAAGTTGTGAAGAAGTTTGGTGAAGGAATAAGAGGCATTCTCAAGCAAGAATTGGAGCTATTGTAATCTACTTCAGAGATTGAATAATAGATTAATTCTTGGTGGAGTTTTTTACCCGAAAGGGGTTTATCCACGGTATATGCTTGTGTAATCTTTCTAATATCTCGTCTACTTCTTCTATCAACTTTTGTCTACATTCTACAACAATAAAATGCATTAATCAAGATAATCACCCACAAAGAATTTGTAACAAAAGGAAAAACTTATTTAGATCAACAATCTTAAAGTTTCACAGAGTATTAAGCTAAGAAAACACCTCATTTTTCAACATTTGGTATCAGAGCTGAGGTTGGGTAGAGTGTTGAAGGATTTTTTGGCTTAGTGGGAGCTTGTATTATTTTTGTTATTTGCTTATTTTGGAATTAAGTTTTGTTACAATGAATTCTCGATTAGATATTGAAAGGTTCAATGGTTCTAACTATGAAATGTGGAAATTAAAAATGGAAGATCTTCTTGAAGAAAGAGATTAGTGGTTAGTGGTTAATAATGAGACGAAGACACCTACAACTATTTCAGATAAGGATTGGGCTAAGTTAGATAAGAAGGCAAGAGGAAAATTTAGGTTATGTCTTGCTGATGCGGTTCTCTTGAATGTTTCAAATGAAAATACTGCATATAAATTGTGGAAGAGAATAGGGTATATTTATCAAACTAAGAGTCTCACCAATAAGTTGTATCTGAAAAGGAAGTCGTATTCATTAAAAATGAAAGATGGTGAATCTGTTGCACAACATTTAAATGCTTTCAATTTAATTCTCAGTGAGTTAGCATCTATAGATGTAAATCTAGAAGACGAGGATGAGTGCATTTTGTTACTTTGTTCTTTACCTGATTCTTGGGAAAATCTAATTGTTGCAATTAGTGGTAATGGTGCGGATCCAAAGATGGACAACATTATTCCTACTCTCCTATCAGAGGAGATGAAGAGGAAGTCTAAGGAGAAAATCCAAGATGTCTTGTTTGTAAAAGGTAGGCCTAAGAAAAAGGAACCTAAGGGAAACAAGGAAGGGAAGGGTAAGTCAGAAGGATGAAGTAAGGTAAAGTGTTGGAATTGTGGGAAACTGGGACATGTGAAGAAGGATTGTAAGAAGAAGAAAGAAAGTTCTGATTCTTCTATAGAGGAGTCCTCGGATGATAGTAATGATGCATTGGTTATTTTAGCTAATAGTGTTTGTGATAACTCTTTGCTTCATGTTTCAGAGTAATCTCCATGGAGAGGATGGTAGTCACGATGCCATGTGTAACTCGGTACCACGGTTCAGTGGGAGTTGTTGGCAGTGACTTGGATGCATCATTGGTAAGGTTATCTTCATGTGATTGGGGATATGGTTTGTTCTTGGTTTAGAGTGGTTGCTATTATGTCATGGTTTACTCTTGATATGAATTTAGAGTTTGGCATATTACATGGTTCTCTTGAGACTAGGATGTATGAGTATGTTATGATGCATGTGATGTCCTAAGAGGATATGGTTAGATCATAAATGTCATGTTTATGTTCAAGGTTGGAGCTTTGACATTGATCAAGTGTGTAGTTCTCTTAAGTATTGGGTACATTAATCATTTGCTTGATTGCTTCATAAATGTGTTGTGTTGCATTTGGAGTTTGGAATGGATTGGTTGGTTACAAGTCCTCCTTGATACTTGGAGAAATAGGTGAGGCTGGAATTCTCTTTTGCTAAAAGATATTTGTTGGAATGGTTAGTTGTAAGAATTTTTTTTTCAACATAGAAGACTGAGGAGCCTACACCTTGGTTGAATGTGAGTTCAACACACTCGATGGTTTAGAATACCTCCATAGAGGTGGTTTAGATACAAATAATTGGGGAAGGTATTGGTTTGGTTGATAATAGGAAGGTATTAATTGAGAAAGTTAACACTTTAATTAATGTTATAGACTATCTTATGAAACCATATAGATAAGTTCTCTTTGTTTTAATCATTTGCTTGGAAGCTTCATGATTATGCAGGTTGCATTTGAAGTTAGCATGGATTGATTAGTTGGCGCAAAGAAGGCCATTGGCCATGAGTCTTGTACTTGTTTTATTATTCCTAGTTTAGAATAATTGCAATGCATAATGTCAAGTGGGAGAATATTGGAAATAGGATGCCATTTAATTGCAATCCTAAAACATTAGTTATTTCATGTATCTCCTAAGTTCCTGAAATGTGTTTATCAGCACTAGGATTAAGAAGGAATTAATAATTGATAAAATAATCATGTTAATTGACTTTTTTTTATGTTATTCTAAATGTTAGGAACATGTGGGGACACCTTAGGATGGGCTCCTACAAAATAGGAGCACATGGGCACACACATGGGAGGTGACACTCACCTTAAGTTCAATTAACTAGGTTGTAAATTGAGTATACTTCAGAAATGCATCCTAGGTTCCTATAAAATAGGGATTTGGTTTTATGCATGTTGAGTACCTATAAAATAGGGTTTGAAGTTCAATTCAGTTCAGTTGAAGTTCAATTCAGTTCAGTTCAGTTATCTTCAGTTAGTTTTAGTTGCATGTTAGTTGACTTCAATTAACTTGAAATGCATGGCTAATAACTTGAGTTGCATGACAGATAACAAGAACTACCTTCAGTTAACAGGAGATGACCATTCTTGAATGAATGGTTTTGAGAAATGTTTCAGTTAAAAAGAAACATCTTGGACCCACTTTGGGTGCCCAAGTTGGCTTCTTGGAATTAACTCCTTTGCATGCAAAGATATTTTTGAAGGCTTGGTTAAGTGGGGCCCTCTTTTGGGTGCCGACTTTGAGGATAAAGCCTTAAGATATTTATAGGATGAAGACTAAGTTGTGACTTCAGTTTGGTACGCCCAAAAGGAAGAAGGAGATGATTTAACATTGGTTTTCACAACACAACTCCACTTGCATGAGATAGGCATACCTTTAAGGGTTAGGGCTTGAGCATTACTTTTGTAACTCATTTGGAGTTTACAATGTTGGAGGAAGTCTATATATCTCAAGTAAGTTGTAGAGAGAGTTTGTAAGTTTTATTTGCAGGTTGTGAAGAAGTTTGGTGAAGGAATAAGAGGCATTCTCAAGCAAGAATTGGAGCTATTGTAATCTACTTCAGAGATTGAATAATAGATTAATTCTTGGTGGAGTTTTTTACCCGAAAGGGTTTTATCCACGGTATATGCTTGTGTAATCTTTCTAATATCCCGTCTACTTCTTCTATCAACTTCTGTCTACATTCTACAACAATAAAATGCATTAATCAAGATAATCACCCACAAAGAATTTGTAACAAAAGGAAAAGCTTATTTAGATCAACAATCTTAAAGTTTCACAGAGTATTAAGCTAAGAAAACACCTCATTTTTCAACACAAAAAACACCACACGCTTAGTTCGACCATACAAGGTCTTTTAGGCCTTTTACAACTTGTTTCAATAGTTGCAAACCAAATTTTCAACTACTAACTAACCTTGACCCTTCATCTTCCCATTTTGTATTTTTGTAACATGACAACATTTTACACTTTTGACAACATTTGCAAAATGAACTCGTGAACTACCTAATATTCTATTTACTGACTCAAACATGTTCAATATGGTCTAAATGACCTTATTACATGCTTCAAACATAAAACTAAATTAAATTTTACTAAATGGCCTCATGGAGGCATAAAATCCATTAGGTACTCTTGCACCGAAAACAAATCAGCAATATTTTTTTGGGTGGTGTTGATCGTCTGTCCACCCGTGTTCTCTTGCACCAATATTCTAGTGAATAGGAGCCCTAAAAAATCTATATTTATGATGCTAAATTTTCTTAAGGCATCTAGTAGAGGAGCACAAGTTCCAATACATCATCTCAAACAAAAGAATTGAAGGACATTCAAGCTGCTTTAGGCATTTCTTTTTGTTAACATGTAGTATGATTATCTATGTACCTTGATTTCTATTTGATAGGTGACTGATGGCTATCGAATTTTGATCTCACTCATGAGTCAGCTCATCCTATTGTGTGTTGGTTCCCCCTACAAAACTTTGTTTTCATGCCCTTTGGGTCAAGTTTGTTGTCAAGTTAGAGTTGTGGCAATCTATTCTTTTTTTGACCTTTCCTTATTTTGAAAGGTTATTTGTCAAGATTTTTGAATTTCAAATGAACAATTTTTGTAGGACGTTCAAGGTTGCACTATTACAAATGGATATGGTGAAGGAAGCAATAGGGATACGATCAATATTGCTCGAGGTTGTGTTATTTCAAGTGTAAGATTAAAAAAGTTCCTAATTGATTGTGATTTTGGCATTGTAAAAAAGAGAGGAAATGATAAGACTTGGGGCTAGGATCATGAAATTGGAAAATGTCTAAGTAAACTCCTCATGATACACTTTTTCCTTGGCATTGTCACCTATAAATTTCTTTAGCACTCTATTTTAGTGGCAAAGCCAACATAGATTCATTCTTGGGCATGAAAAGGGAGTCTAATGCATATGTGGGGTGCAAAATGAGTGGTAAATCTAGCATAAAACTTTGCATTCTCAAGAGGAAATTGTGACAAATAACTAATGAATCTTTTCCTGAGAAAAGTGTTTTAAGTTGTCAAGTAATTAGGCACATAAATCAAGTAAAATAATTAGTGAATCTATCCATTATTTTGCGTTGGAAAAGCTATCGCTATCTTCCGATTAGCAACCAACAAATTTGACTAGTCTTAGCAATCCATGCAATAGAGAAAGAATTTTGAAACTAGGTAAAGATTGACACTATTTTGTAGCAGCATTGCTAAGAGTTACAACTAGGTTCCAAAATGTGGCAATTTCTTGATGAATTTGTGCCTAGTTTAAAGAGAGTACAAATGCATTTTTAGTAGGGCTTTGTCACTTCTTAATCTCTCCAAGTGTGAATTTGCAATGTCATAACCATCAAGAAAAGGCACCACATTGAGAAAGAAGATAAAATCATTGACATTGGCACCCTTTTTGCTTGGCACAAGCAACCCAAAATTTTGTCATCCTAAACTTAGTTAGCCAACATGTTTTTCATATGCCTATGTTAAGTGTTTTAAGGAAAAGTTAGGCTTAAAATCATGGAAATTTTAGCATTTATGTGAAGGTTGCTCTTCATTCAAACTTGAAATTCACCTCTACTACCCATAGCAGAAACATTGTGGATCTCTCTTCTTTTAATAGGTTTTGTAGTAATCTTTAGCATTTTTGGTGCAAGATTTTCATAGAGCAGTCTTTAGAGTTTGTCAAAGGTTGAATTGATCAAAAGTTGCATCAAAGCACTAGGTGAGAAAAGAGGAGGCTATCTTTTAGACCTCAAGTTATCATGATGAAGTAATCAAATTGTTTCTGAAGTAAGGTTTCAAAATGCAAAGGACTAGCATTCTATCGGAGCTAGTGTGTTATCAAGATTTTTGAATAGGTTAAAGCATTTAGAGGTTAATAGTTCAAAATTTAGAAATACTAACAATCAACATGACATAGGATTAGTGGATTCATTGAGGTTAGGGTTATAGTTTCAAGTCATTAAGTTGATATTGATCATTAAATTCATGGCCATAAGATTTTGATAATTCTTTAGAAGATTCATCAAATTTTGGTGCAAAATATTGCTTCATAATCACTTTTGCGCAATATGTTATTTTTAGCATTGAACACATCAAGTAGTTTTTAATTCCAGTAATGACCACTTTTGTGTGATATATATAAACCCATTTTAGGATTTTTAAATACAAATAAAATAACTTTAACATTATACTTTTTGGAGTATTTAATTAATATTCTTATTGTTAGAGTAAAGGTTTTAAATTAGTTATGTTAATTAAGTTACCTTTATTCCTCTCTTAAGATTTTCACTTTAGTTTGCATATTGTGACATTTAATAATTATATTAATTATTAAATGTCTACCTATTAGGGTTTCTTTTAGGTTTTGCACAATCTCCTTTCTTAAGGATTGATCATTGTATTATTACCACTCTTTGATTAATACAATTCTTAGCTTTCAGAGCACCCTTGCTTTTTTTGTCTCCAATGTCTTCTTCTGTGATAGGTTATTTACATGCAGGTGATCTTCGGGGTTTGTGAAGTTGGATTTGACAACTTCTACATGGTATCAGAGCTCCAAACTTGTGGCTTTCCGTTCATTTTTTGAAGATTTCAGTGTACAATTTTTTTTTTTGTGCAAGAGTTTCAAGCTACAACAGTTTTTTGCCAGATTAGAGGGTTTTTCATCTTTTTTTAAGAAATTTCGACATTGATCTCTCAAACGGTGCATGTTGGTGCAAAATGGACCTCATAGATGTGCTCAGAAGATCCAAAATCCCCTATTTTCATATAAAATATGATAGGGTTTGCTGAATTTTTTTTTTTTGAGTTTTTGGGGGGTTTTTCAAAAACGCTGCCAAGAAAATCCATACGAGCACCTTGATTTTTGAGCCATATTTTTTGTCATTCGAAACATTTTTTGAGTTGTCTTGGTTTTTGTACCATTTGCCTTGATTTTTGTGCCCCCTTTTTAAATATTTCCATCCTACCTCGGTTTTCGTGCCATGAAGGTACAACTGAATATATATATATATATATTTTAATGTTTAAATTAATAAAATATTTGGTTTAATGCCTAAATGAGCACTTTTAGTAAAATGGTCATATCTTGGGCACAAAGTGTCAAAATCGAGCAAATGATATATCGTCGGAAAGCTGGTTCCACGCACTATCCAATGGTGCAAGTTTGATTTTTTGGGTTAGCAGTTTTGATGTATTGTTTGCTAGTCAAAATCAGATGATGATTTATGCACTTCGGGAGGCGTATCTTTTGCGTCTGGACTCCATTTTGCGCAAACGAATAGGTGTTGGAAAGGTATTTCAGTGCTCTTTCCATATTTGCAATCTATTTGATCATAAAATTGACCAGGTATATTTTATTTAGCTTTGTGTGTTTTTACACTTTGTATAATTACTTGGGCATTCTAGCATCTACATGGGATCTGTTTGTGTGGGATGGGTTATGTTGATATGATTTATCATGGTTGAGAGTTTCAGTATCTGATTTTTTCATTTGAGTGAGTATAATGGGTTTTTCTACTCACCCTTCAGTTGTATTTCTGGATAAGGATAATTATGAGTCATGGGCAAAGGGCATACTTACACATTCTAAGTGGCTCAATATTTTGCCTTATTTATATGATCTCATACCTGCACTAGACACATCAAGGGGTTTATCTGCATGGATTATTATTTGAGATCATATTGTAGGGGTTATTGGTTGTAGTGTTGATTTTGACAATTTATGTGCTTTATCCGACATTCGTTGTTCTCGCACACTTTGGCAACATATTTGGGAGATTTTTGGAGACTCTAATATCTCTCCATTCCCAGAGGATCCTGCTGCAGATTGTCTCATCCCTCTTGTAGATGTAGATTTTGTACCATATAATTATTGTACTCTAGAGGAGCTTGAGTATCTTACAGGTCTTGCATGTGTCAATGGTTCAAAGACTTGTATTCATGTTCCCACTCTTCCGATTGAGACTTCATCAACATCTCCTGTTGTTCCTGATTTAGTGCAACAAAGCATCATACACCTTCCAGACAAAGCTACTTTGGACTCTTATGTTGCAGACATATATTTCTTGTTTGTGGAGTCCTATATTGCAGATTTGGAGGATTATTTTGAGGACATTCATCTCCTCTACCTTGACAATCGGGTTATCACTATACGCCCACCATTATCAGTGCATTCGGAGGTTGCATTTCAGGATTCTCCACATCGGTTTGGATTTGACATCATTTGTTTTAGTTCAGACAGTGAGTTTCTTCAACATCCTATCATGGCACACATCTTGAAACAGATTGGTTCATCACTCTCCATAGGGTTTCTTCGACATCGTCCTTTGGATCCATTTCTTCCCAAGGGGAGGGATATCATTTGCCGCTTTAGGATCTCCTTTTGAATTCTACATCAGGCATCTACCATTGTGACAGGAGTTTCTTCATTGTGGGGGGGCCTTCTTCTCTCTTTTTATCTCTCCTATGGAGACCATTGTATATGTACTTATATGATAGAAACTATCTATGGAGGGTATCATGTAATCCACCTCCTATCCTTATTTCATTAGTACATCAGATTCCTTTCTTTGCATTCTATTTTGGGGAGGAGTTTTGTTCCCATTGTGTTTTCTCTTTTACCCCATTTCATTTAGTTTGCATTGCTTTTGTAAATGGGTACTTGATCAGGCCTAGTTGTCAGGACCCATGTTTACTTTCATGTATTGTAGTTACTTTTGCTTTCTTGCACTTGTTTGTAGCTGCACTGTTGCTCAACTTAAGGAGGGGTGTTAGAGTAAAGGTTTTAACTTAATTATGTTAATTAAGTTACCTTTGTTCCTCTCTTAAGATTTCACTTTAGTTTGCATATTGTGACATTTAATAATTATATTAATTTTTAAATGTCTACCTATTAGGGTTTCTTTTAGATTTTGCACAATCTCCTTTCTTAAGGAATTATCATTGTATTATTACCACTCTCTGATTAATACAATTCTTAGCTTTCAGAGCACCCTTGCTTTTTTGTCTCCAATGTCTTCTTCTGTGACAGGTTATTTGCATGCAGGTGATCTTTAGGGTTTATGAAGTTGGATTTGACAACTTCTACACTTAGACCCCTAACAACCACCTTTTGTAAGCTTATAAATAGGTGCTTTGGGCACAAGTTGTAGTTGATGCTAAGTGGAAAAAAATGGTGCTTAGTTAAAATTATTGTATTATTTAGTGATTGCATGTTTGTAATTTCATAAGTAAATTGAAAGGAGATTGCATTTAGTTGAGCTTTATATTTGCAAGAATAATTTTCTAAAGTAGCTTTGAATGCAGTTTAGTTGTTTGCTTTATAAAATTGTTTGATGTTCAATTTATTTAATATATCTATCACAACATAATATTAGTGTTTTCTTTAACTAATGGGAAGTTGAGTTTTATCATTTGTGCTTGATAGTTTTCCCTCCTTTATATTTGAAAATCTTGCTATAGAGCTTGAATGTTAATAGCTATGCTTGTATGTGAGGCAAAAACATAGAAATTTACATTTATGCAAAACCCTTCATTGAAATCTTGTATGGTATTCATAGTTGTTAATAGCCTTAGGTTTTAGGTTTAGTTAGGTCTAATGGAGTTCCCCCTTATATTTTAGAAAATGGTTTTATCATATGTGTTGTTCTATTATGTGTTGTTTTACAATAAAAAAATTAAAACATTAACAATGTGTAGGGCGATTCCCACAACTCCAAACTAATTTACATGTGAACAATTATAAGCTACCTTAATTACCTTTCTACCAAATTAATAGGTACAAGAATGTTCACACAAAATTGATAAAGAATACCCCTTAAAAATAATTTTATTGCTACAATGTCAATTTGTGTCTAATTCACAAAACAAATCCATTTGGATTTATTAGGCACACTTCCATTGACAATGGAGAGAAGCTAATACCAAGGAGGAGTTTCCAATGTGATTGGTGGAGCCATCAAATTGGCCAAATATGAGCTAATCCACAGGGTGCCAAGCATGGTCGCCATCAACAACATTCTTTGGTTCATCAACACAATGTGTGTCATGAAGGGAAGGGTGTAAACGTGAAAATGAATGTTAACATTGGGTGGTAAGTAGAAGCAATAATAATGGTTGGCCTTATTTGTGTCATGTATCGTATAAAATAAAGATTGAAATAAGACATGTCTAATTAAGATTAGATTTATGGTCACGCAATCCTTATTACTACTTGACATTAGGAAATTCTATTACAATCAACAATGCTTCATTACTTATTAATACATGTGTTTTACAAAAAAATAGAAGTCATTCTTTTTTCCTACTTAAAAAATATTTATCTTTTCTAAAGTAAAGATACAAGATTTATAGGAATGATAGATTTTTTAGGCTTTTCTTGGAGCATTTTTTCAAGTTTGAAATATTTGGGAAAATTTCGTAAATAGAACGATTTTTCTATATAGATACATATATATTTTTAATTTATTAAAATATATTAAATTTTATATATTTATAATAATTTTATATTAATATATATTATAAAATTTTGATGTCTTTATATTTAAAAAGTAAATGTTTATTTTAAATAGTTTTATTTATTTATAACATGTGCTTCTCTTCAAGTAATAGTGCAAATTGTTTTAAACTGGTTTTGGTTAGTAAGAGATAATATTTCTAATTTACATTAATGAATAAAAATAATAATACAACTTTAAAATAATAATAATTAAAAAAAAAGTTTAGGATTAAGTAAGATATTGTTCTTATGGAATGCCATCACACAATGTAGGGATGACACATAAAATCCACAACACCACTTGCAACAAGAACACTAAGGGATCCATAGACTTGGGGTCAATATGAAGATTTGATAGTTGTGTATATCAATATATTAAAAGTTTTGAATAGTCATCATTCACCAATTGTAGTGTAACTACAAAATTCACATATAAAATGACTAAATTTTTTGGATCAACATGGAAGAGACCTAAATGTCTCAACGCTTTGCATCATCCTAAAAATAAAAAAGATCAATATACAACATATAGTAGAATGATGATACAAATAGAGGAATTTACAACACTTCTCTCTTGTACCCATGTACCCACAAGGGTATCATGGGTCCTCCAAGTAATATTAACAAACATATGCAAACAAGCATGAGAGAAACACTAACAAAAAGTACACTCAAAAAAATTAAATCTAAAGATAAGAGGAGCACTGCATTAAAGTCCTTCCTCGAAAAAATCATTGGTCTCCCAGTCTTGATCATAAGGAGAGGGAGGTTGAGCTTGCAGATGAAGTATTGTTAAAGCAGTACTAGGTGTTTACCCATAACAAGAGCCAAAGAAGTAGCTACAAGCATAAAATTTTCCTAGACATCCTCTGCAGTGAGTGTCAATGATTTTGTGAAAATTGTAGACAATGTAAAAATATTTGATGGAATCAAGTAGGCTCTCCCATTGAGAAGAAATTGGTGAGTCACTATCAGAATAAATGAGAAGAGGACTACCACAACTATTCTCATGAATAGGAGCAATGATATGCGTAGAAGAAGTATGAACTTATTCTACGAAGTAGATTGATGAAGAAGGTTTTGATTGTGATAGAGATGATGGATTCAAATTTTATTTATGATAAGGTGGAGTTGGATAATGTTTTGGTTTATGCTTGGGAGTAGGGTGGGGGGATACTGATATCAATAGTGGTAGGGAAGAGGACATATGGGAATACTTTATGATGGGTACGCTAGAATGGTACTAGGTTAGAAAGTATGATATTGGACATGACATATGTGTTTAGCATATTTATTGGCTTAGGAAATGGTGAAATTCAAGTAAGGTTTGGGGTTGGAGGGGTTCCATTGAAGGAGCTAGGAACACTTGCACTCGCTTAGAGTGAGGTTCATTGGGATCCCGAGAAGGAACAAGAGATGGTACGAAAGAAACAACCACTAATGGTGGATATGGGGGAGAAGAAGGCAACACCGAATCTTAAGGTATTCACATTGGAGGAGAATTCTTGAATTTAGGCATTTGCAAAGCATACTAATCACGGGCTAACACATATTGATGACACTTATGCTCACACACAAGTTGATTACATTGATGGTGGGGTCCATGCACAATTATCTAAGGGGGATATCTTTGCTCCGATTGTGGGACCATCTTTACTTTTGGGACAAAATTGTGTTGCCAAAAAGTGTAGCCTTGACACTTTTCACTCATTTGGACCTTTGCTTATGGATTTTGGACCTTTTTCAACCTCTTTTTACCTCTTTCTAAGCCTTGTGCCAAAGTGTTGTAAGGTGTTGCAATATATTTTCACACTTTCCTAGGCTTTTCATCACCAAATTAACCCTTTCCTATGGAATAATGACCTCTTAATACACTTATAGGTCCTATCTTTAGTGTGTTTCAAGAGACAATCCCGACAAACATAAATAATCACACTTTAATTCCCAAAAAGAAATAAAAAATGCCTAGGTGTACTAGGTTGCCACCTTGGGCAATCTAGTCCCATGTGGCTTAAAATTCAAATTTAACTTAAATTTCTTTCAGGATTTTGTCTCCTAAACCCTAAGGTCAGCCTGTATGGTGTTATTTTTGGGAAATTAGGGCACAAATTCTATAAATAAGGATTTTTCCCCTCATTTTGCATCTCCTCAGTCTCATTTTTCTCCATCTCATTCACTCACTCAATCTTCTCAATCACTCATCCACTATTCTTCTCAAGCAGGCTAGGGTTTCAATATACTAAGTCATCAAGACATCTCCCCAAGGCATTCAAGGACTGATTGCTGCAACAACACAAGATCATTCATCATGGAAAGGTATTGAATCCATTATTCCAAATTTCATGCTCTATTATCTTGTCTCTTCATTTGATTTGATTATCTAAAAGGGGTTTGACCAAGGCAAACCCCTAATCTCTAACAATCAAAATTTCTTCTTCTTTCTTTGTGCGTTTGTAGATTTAGGTATTTTTCAGGTTTGGAAATCATTCAAGAGTGGATTGAAGACTTGTTGGAGACACCTCCTTGTTGGTTAGGTTAAGAATCTATACAAAAAGACACCTACAAACCGAAAATCAAAGTTTCAGATCTGGAGAAGTAGAAAGTGTTGACTGGGACGTCCAGATTCCACTTTCAGACTTCACGGAAGGCTGAAAGGTACTAGGTCATCATTAGTAGCGACCTAGTCCCACCATACATGTATTTTTGGGTTTTCTATGGATCTGAGCACCCTTTTGCCAGAAACAGGTTTCAATAGATTTTCACAGAAAAGGGCTCGGTCGCCTAGAATGGCACAAGTGTCCTTCTTAGCCTTTGTGTTAGATTCTTCAAGTTTCCAAACCTCCATGCCATCCCTCTTCAGCCTTCAGGTGCACCCCTTCATTTTTGTTTGTTTTTGTAATAGTTTGCTTATGTTTTCTTAGGGGATCTAGTTAATATTTGCATATCTCTATGTGTTTTCCAACATAGTTACATTTCTTAGATTTTACATTAATAGTTAGTTTATTTCATTAATTTCCAACATTTAGAGCATTCCACACACATCACTTTAAGCCCCTAACCCTTGAATGAACTAACCAAAAACACATTTAGTGTGAAAGAGAGTCATACCTCAAATTAGCTCCTAGGTGAAAAACCCTAGGATCCCATTGGGGAATCCTCTTTCCCTTCTTCATTTTTGGTGGTTCATTTTGGTGAACTCGACATTCCTACACCCTCTTTTCTGATTTGGACCTCTCTAGCATCTTAGGATTAACTTATGTTGCATGTTGCATTAGTGACGTTGCATCCTAGGGTTTCAAAATTTGCATTAGTAAAAAAAAAGTGCATATAGGTTGCATTTTTGTATTTAAAATAATTGAAACTTTCTAAAATTTTGAATTTTCATCTTAGGTCTTCTCCATACAATACAAAAAACACCTAAATCCATCCAAATATTCTGAAAATTTTCAAAAAAATCATTAGGTGGACTAGGTCACCACCCTAGGTGACCTAGTCCTTTTCACCCCTGAAATAACCCTTTACATAGCTGAAAACTCTGTTTTTAGGCTTCTATTTTCTCCCATTATCTATCTATATCAGTTGGTTGTGTTTTTGTAGCATGCATTTCATTAAATCTAGCATAAATTACCTCATTTCATGCATTGTACATTTTCCATTTTGTAATTACAACATGTCATTTTTAGATCATTGCATACTATAATTAGTAAATTATATTGTTTGAAATCTGAAAAATTACATTTCATTCTATGCCTTTGCCTTTCATTTTAAGTTTACATAACTTTTGTTACATTTTAAATAGCATTCATGGTACTTGTGGATAGCATTAAGTTATTTTCATTTGCTGCATTAATTCCTAGATCATTTAAATCAGAATCTTTAGAAAATGAAAACAACACTTTAACAACATCACATGCACCCACTCACAAACTTAGAAATAGTAATCCCTTTAGTAGTGATGATCTATAAATGTTAGATGAAGCCCTTGATGACTTCATATCTTCTAGATCATCCACTAAAGCTTTGACCGATGAGAATACAAACATTGATAATTATGATACTCATAATTGTTCTTCTCCTGATATCTCTCCCATTGGTGATGAAGGTATCTTAGTGATAAAAGACACAACCATTGAAGATCATGATGGTCTTTCTTGTCTTCCTCATACTCCTTCCCCTTTGCAAAACATTAAACTACACAATGAAATCATCATCCCCTTACCTGAACTCTATACCCATGACCCTCAAACTTGTTCTTCTCATATCCGTCATCAATGCAAAGAGGATAGGTTGGTGTTAGAAGATACACCTCTTATACGTAATGAAACTCTTGACCCTCCCTTCCCTAATGCTCCTACCCTTTGGGATAATTTGTTTGATAATATAGTGGCCCCTCTCTTGATGCCTCTCCCCTTTGTGATGAAGTATGTGATGAACCTCTTCCAAGCTCTCCTACTAGGGTCGATCGTATGGAACAAGAGAATGAGACCTTTTCCAATCAAATAGAACCCTCTCCTCACCATCCCATCATTGATCATTCCCCTACTTGTGACGAAGTCATTTTAGGAGAACCAATCCTTGCATGTCAAAAACATGTGGCTTGTAGTTCTCCTAAAATATCTCCTCCTAGGGAGGATATCATGATGCCAGACAAGGATAACATTCACTCTCCTTCCGAAGGGGATGTTAATATTATTCAACCTCAACTCATCCTCTATCCCCCTTCACACAAACTTAAACCTGAACTTATTCTCTACCCACCTAAGCATAATGTGTTGCAACAACCGAGTCATAATACCATTGCTCATACACATTACACTAGAAACAACCCACGATCACAACAACCAACCTCCACATCCTTACCTTCATCCCCTCCCATATTACCTGCTGCCCCTCGCTTAAATTTCATTCTTAAGGAGTATGACCTTATTGAACAACTAAGGAATACTCCTCCTAAAATATCTTAATGGGACCTTATTCAAGCCTCCCCTCACTATCACAACATGATGCAGGAAGTCTTACAACAAATTCCTATCCCTTCTAATGCGCAAACAAATGACATAGAAACTATGATTGAAGGCTTGAATGCTGACATTGTTTTCCACCAAAGTGAGCTCCCTCCTTTGGATGTGCAAAAACAAGCTAAAGCTTTCATGATCACATCTCAATACAAATGCATAGGGATCAAGCAAACCCTTGTTGACAATGGCTCCGTTGTTAATGTGTGTAGTTTTAGTCTCTTGGATAGGCTCCATATCGATAAATCAACCATTCAACCTACCTCCTTATCTCTCAGTGGATTTGATAGTAAAGGACAAAAGTCGCTTGGTGTGATCTCTTTGCCTCTTGTAGTTGGAATGGCCACATTAGACACACGGATCCATGTTATGCCCAATGATGTTTCATATAACCTCATTTTAGGCAGGCCATGGATTCATGCAATGAATGGAGTGCCTTCCACTCTTCATTTCAAGATGAAATACATCTACAACAACAAAGTGTACACACTCGATGCTGATCCTAAACCTTATAGTGTCTTACAACTTGAGAAAAACAAATCCAAACCCTTCACCATTTCAACACTCACCAGACAACTGGAACCCCACAACAACCAAAGTCCTTAGATGATGATTGGGGTTCCTTAGACTTCACACCTCCTTTACTAGGAGAATCCACGACCATAACCAAAGACTCTAACAAGGGAAACATAGTCTTTTCAACACAAGACTTGGCTGATCCTTCGAAAGCATCCACCTCATCTACTTTAGACAAAGAATCCAACAATGAACCCTCACCCAATCCACAAAAGCTGAAAAAGATTTATGGAAAAGGTTATGAGCTTATGAAACAACTTGGCTACAATGGAAAAGGATTTGATGCTAAGCAACAAGGTATCCACAACCCTATCGAGCCTCCTACGCAAACATCTAATCATGGTCTTGAATTTTTTCCTTTCATCAAAATCATCAAACCTTCCTCCAACATCAATACTTATCACCCTTCTAACCCAACCTTAGAAAGTGATCCTTTGAAACCAACAAAGGACTCTTTGATTAACGCCAATATCATCTCGCAACCCACTACTGATTCCAATTTTACACACTCCTCCAAAGGAGTGTACAAAATCTCACAATCTCAAGCACCTTGCGTAGGTATGAAATCCTATACTAAGCAAGACACTTCTTTGTCGCAAACCAAAGGAACACCTTCACCCTTGATCAAGAGGGTATCTTGTTGAGACTCCTCCAAGATCACTTGATCTCCATTCCTCCCAGAACTCGAAAGAAATGTTGCAACAAACATTCCTTTTGTGCTTACCACCGAGTTCATGGTCATCACACACATGAGTGTAAGGCCTTGAGTTGTAAAATTCAACATCTTAAGGAGTATGGTTCTCTCCCTTATGTGGGGGCACCTCATTCCTCTAATTGATATCAATTTTCACTCAACCTTGCATTTCATCCAATCCTTTCAGGTCACTCTTGTCCTGCAGTAAGTGGGGGCAAGGGGTTTGTTAGCCTTGTCCTTCGTATGCCACTTGTCGTTGTCTCTTTTGACTACTCATTAACCTTTCATGAACATATAAGAGAAAGCTTGGGATGTGGATGACATGTCTTAAGTTGACTCGCATGTGACATACACCCCTTTTTCATGACATAGCTTCTCGGAAGCATATGACTTGGCATAGGGATTTCCGAACAAGCTCTCATGTCCTCTTCCTCTTCTTCTACTTTAAAGGAATTTCTCGTAGTACAGTGTGTAAAAATTCATTTAAAGTGGGGGCATACATCAACCACTCACATTTCACTGTGTGATTTTCTTTTTCTTGCGATTCCCTCTCTTGGAAAAATTAGGTACAATGTTTCTCTGGATGAGACATCTGCATTTTTCCTCTCTTGCATACAAGATGAGTCTCGCCTCTCTTGGATACAAGATGAGTCCATTTTCACTTTTCCTCTCTTGGAGACATTACACATGATGTTCCTTAAGATGAGACATTGCACAAACAAAAGAAAAATCCCTTTGAGCATTCCTTACACCATCATTACAACATCATTTACTTTTGTGGTGCCTTATTAAAGTTATCAAGAGGTATAACTTTAGTATGGTTTGAGTGGGAAGCCCAAGCGACACAAATTTCCCCATAGCCACCTTTTGGGACTTCTCACCCGACGGACAACCAAAAGTCTTGTCACCCCAGAGTGAGTACACATCTTCTTTTTGGACAAAAACCTAGATTTGATCCACAACTAGCAAGACAAATGGTCAAAGCTTGATCCAACCTTTTTAATCTCTTCATTCCAATTCTTGTCATTGCATGATCATGCATATCATTTTTTTAGAAATCATTCACCCTTGATTGTGTCTCTTGCATTGATGTCTTTTTGACTTAGAATCTCGAATCTTGGGGGCTTGACTGCCTTCTTTGTCTTTGTCATTCTTCGCCATCTCCATTGGGCTAATTTAGTGTGAGTTTGAAGCAAGTTCATCCTCTCACTAAAGTGGGGGCTAAATGTGTCGCCAAAAAGTGTAGCCTTGACACTTTTCACTCATTTGGACCTTTGCCTATGGATTTTGGACCTTTTTCAGCCTCTTTTTACCTCTTTCTAAGCCTTGTGCCAAAGTGTTGTAAGGTGTTGCAATACATTTTCACACTTTCCTAGGCTTTTCATCACCAAATTAATCCTTTCCTATGGCATAATGACCCCTTAATACACTTATAGTTCCTATCTTTAGTGTATTTCAGGAGACAATCTTGACAAACATAAATAATCACACTTTAATTCCCAACAAGCAATCAAAAATGCCTAGGTGTACTAGGTCGCCACCTTGGGTGACCTAGTCCCATGTGGCTTAAAATTCAAATTTAACTTAAATTTCTTTCGGGATTTTGTCTCCTAAACCCTAAGGTCAGCCTGTATGGTGATATTTTTGGGAAATTACGGTACAATTTCTATAAATAAGGGTTTTCCCCCTCATTTTGCATCTCCTAAGCCTAATTTTTCTCCATCTCATTCACTCACTCAATCTTCTTAATCACTCATCCACTATTCTTCTCAAGCAAGCTTGGGTTTTTGTATACTAAGTCATCAAGACATCTCTCCAAGGTATTCAAGGGATGATTGTTGCAACAACACAAGATCATTCATCATGGCAAGGTATTGAATCCATTATTCCATATTTCATGCTCTATTATCTTGTCTCTTCATTTGATTTGATTATCTAAAAGGGGTTTGACCAAGGCAAACCCCTAATCTCTAACAATCAACATTTCTTCTTCCTTCTTTGTGTGTTTGCAGATTTAGGTATTTTTCAGGTTTGGAAATCATTCGAGAGTGGATTGAATACTTGTTGGAGACACCTCCTTGTTGGTTAGGTTAATAATCTACACAAAAAGACACCTACAGATCGAAAATCAAAGTTTTAGATCCAGACACTTGGAGAAGCAGAAAGTGCAAACCGGGACCTCCAAATTCCATTTTCAGACTTCTCAAAAGGCTGAAAGGGACTAGGTCACCATTAGTGGCGACCTAGTCCCACCATACATTCATTTTTTGGTTTTCTGTGGATCTGAGTACCCTTTTGGCAGAAATGAGTTTCGACAAATTTTCACAAGAAAAGGACTAGGTCCCTGAGAATGGCGTAAGTGTCCTTCTTAGCCTCTACATCAGATTCTCCAGGTTTCCAGACCTCCATTCCATCCCTCTTCAGCATCCAGGTGCACCCCTTCATTTCTGTTTGTTTCTGTAATAGTTTGCTTATGTTTTCTTAGGGCATCTAGTTAATGTTTGCATATCTCTATGTGTTTTCCAGAATAGTTACATTTCTTGGATTTTACATTAATAGTTAGTTTATTTCATTAATTTCAAGCATTTAAGGCATTACACACACATCACTTTAAGCCCCTAACCCTTGAATGAACTCACCAAGAAGACATTTAGTGTGAAAGAGAGTCATTCCTCAAACTAGCTCTTAGGTGAAAAACCCTAGGAGCCCATTGGGGAATCCTCTTTCCCTTCTTCATTTTTGGTGGTTCAAAAAGGAACAACAATCTCAATAGGTGAAGAGAGAGAAATATAGGGTGCATGGTCCATAGTTTGCATCATAGGTGTCTTTCCTCTTTCTATCGTAGGGAAAGTCAGAGGAACAAAAAGAACCATTGGAGAACAAGACATGAGAGTTGCACAAGAATAATTTTGTCCACTGGGTTGCTTTATTTTTTCTACTGGAGGGGTAGATCTAGGAATAGTGGGAGCCACAAGGGGAGAGAAACTATGAGAGGAAGATTTACCCAACATGGGTGTCTTTCCTCAATTACCATTTCTAAAATTTGGGGGAACAAGAGGTGCCACCAAAGGTTGGGAAACCCTAGGGGGAGTGGGAGGTCTACTTAATGGAGCATGTTTTTTTTTAGCCACCAAGGAGGTAGGCATAGAGGCAACAACATGTTGTTGCTATGAAGAGACTGCAAGGGAAGTGACCACATGAGATGATGATGATGGAGTTGCTAAAGAGGAAGGTTCTAAAGAAACCCCTTTGAACTTAGAACATTCTCTAAATAATAAATCACTGTGTGCATCTTATAGGGCCTAAAGACAATGGAAAAAAATGATCAAGAGAAAATCCTCCATTGGAGACAAGTGGCTAATATCTAGTATGTTGGATAGTGTGCACTATGTTGTTATGAGGAAAATTTAGACATTCAAGTGTAACGCAAAAGCAATTGCATTCATGGAATTTATCCATGGAATTCCTCTTCACTATGAATAATTCAAATCTAGGAATGACAAAAAATGTGGTTTCCAACGAATTGCGTCCAACTTGGACCATCAAAGTGATGGAACCCATATAGGGAAGAGAGAGACAATCATACGTACGAATGGTCACTGAAGAATCATCATATTTTTCTTTATGGAAATCATTAATAAAAATAATTTCCTTTTATGATATTTACCCTACTAGAAGGGTCAACGAGTACACCATTGATGATCTTCTCATTAAAACGAGCAGGAATAAAAAGAGGTCCATTTTCTATAGTCATATGAAAATCAAATTTGTAAAGATATAAAGTTGGCATGGTAATTTCATGTGTCGGGTGTGTTGGAGCCTAGAATTTCATGCAAATTTTAGGTTCCTATATTGAAAAATTGGATATCAACACTTAGAAAACTCAGTTGTAAAGTCAGCCCCAGGAGCACATTTAAAAAAAATCATAACTTTAGATTTGTTCATTTTCATGCCAAACCACCTCACAAACATGTTTATCTGACATATATGAGTGTGCACACCAATTTTCAGATTTGTACGATCAATTTTGACAAGATTTCAAAAGGTCAAGTTGAAGGGTTCTGCAGAGGTTTGCTATCTACACAGTAAAATCTGCCAAGTAGGTCAGCTTTGGAGAACAATATTAAGCAACTGAGAGGGTTTCATGACAGACTAATTGGTGCTATTGATTCTTCCCATATCAATTTGCATCCATGTCAATTTTTCAGAGCTTCAGGACATAAGTTGGTTTTTTTTCAAAATCAAAACCAAATGGGTTTTACTCAGTTTGAAAAATGCATCTCCAGAACAGCTTCAAAGAGGTCAATTTTGACCTTCAGTATTTCATGAAAAAATTAAAATGGTTGAAAATCCTTCTGCACACCTTCTAATGGAGCCTAAATGAACTAATTCCCAACGTTACAATTTCATAGGAGAAGATGTGGTATTTTTTCAATTTAGGGAAAGTTGGCATGCTTCAGATGGTTTTCATGAGTGCAGTTTCACAAAAAGCTTATTGGGCTACTTTGAAAATAAGTATCTTTCAAATCCGATGGATTCGTAGAAAAACTGTTTGGTGACTGTGTTCTCCTATCATAACTCAACATCTTGGTGCATTTTCGTGACTTTTGGAGATCATTTGATCATTTTTTCAAAGAAATTTCGGAGGCTACCTGACTCATTTGGGTCACTGTGCAACAAAGAAAAATTCCATTAGAGAGACCAGCCATAAGTCTCACCGATTTGTGAGAGTGGTTTGAGGTCTCACCGATCTGCAAGAGTGGTTTTAGGTCTCACCGATCTACAAGAGTGGTATGAAGTCTCACCGATCTGCAAACCGATAGCCATACCCCATTTATATTTCATTGGTGAGACAATTGATATTGACATAAGTTATTTGAAGTCTCTCGATAAGAGTAATGTTACCCTGATATGTGAATACATGTGGTCAGGGTGCAGACAAAAGATTGAATGAAATTGTGGTGGAAATCAATGATACTTTGAGAAAAATAAATTTCATTTGTTTTATCGAGGGGATTTAAAAGTGGACAATTATTTTACCCACAAAATGCATAAGAGGTAAAATCTATAAAATATTTGCACGAGGAGTTGGAATGTTTTCACCAATAGGATTAAAAGAATATGTAATTATTTTACCCAAAGGAATAATTTATTAAATCGAGTGAAATATTTCAATCAAGCAAGGTAAAAATGGGATATTTTTCATTGAAGAAGTTGCGAGATTGGGTGATTATTTTTAATTGGTGGAAGTACAAAAGTTTCCAGCAAAGGATAATTACTGAAGTTAATTTTCATGAAGATGCAAGATGGAGATTGAAGTTAAAATATTTAATTTTCCAAAGGCAACTAATTAAATATTTTATTTTACCGAGAATAATTAAACGAAGAGCTGCACCAAAAAGAAGAGTTGCATCAGATGGATGTTGTGAAGGGTTGTAACCCTAAAATAATGTATATATGCCAAATAAAATCAAAAGAAGAAAGGAATTATAATTAGGAGTTAGGTAGGAGATATACAAGAGATACTTTAAAAATATTTATCATGTAGATTATACAGTGGAGACCATGATGCATGTATGAAATTTTGGGGAAATCAATGAAAGATCTCTGACTTTGTGGCGTCATTATGGTATCAATTGTTTGTTGAATTAATTGAATATATTATCAAGTTGTCTCCAAGGTTGATATTTCTTTGTTATTTAAATTGATATATTAAGTATATACTCAGTTTATCAATGCACATTTGTTGTACTTGTGTGATATGATTAATTGGTTCTTTCAAGTAAAAATTAAATCCTTCTAGTCATTCACAGTAATTTGGAAGTGTCATTTGGATCACTAAGAAGAACCTGGTAATTACATCCTTGGATGTTTATACAAGTTATAAACCAATATTAGTATGCCAAACAGCTAGAGTTTTTGCCAAATATCAACCAGTTTATCAATGCACATTTGTTGTACTTGCGTGATATGATTAATTGGTTCTTTCAAGTAAAAATTAAATCCTTCTAATCATTCACAGTAATTTGGAATTGTCATTTGGATCACTAAGAAGAACCTGGTAATCAAATCCTTGCATGTTTATACAAGTTATAAACCAATATTAGTATGCCAAACAGTTAGAGTTTTTGCCAAATATTAGCCACTCATCTTTGAATTTCATCTGACTCCACTTTACCCAACAAGGCATTGGTCTCACCCATTTTTATTTAGTTTTATCATACCAAATCCAAATTTGACATTTGGTAACTGAACATATTAAATTTTACCTTGATATTTATAATTTATACTGAATTAGGATTTCATCTTTCCACTCCCAATTACCATTGTGGATAGATTGCTTAAGTAGGAAACACACAATCTAAGTCTGCTCCACTTGCATTGGTATACCCACCTAGGTCTGGCAGAGCCTGAAGAGAAGAAGGTTCAAATTCATCATTTGGCCTTGTACGTTAGCCAAAAATGTATCAAGAGCTTGGCAACCTCTTGTGGTTTCAAACCGGCATTTTTGAGAACTAACAGATTGGCGACTCCGTTGGGGAAAAACTCAACAAAAATTCAGTTCCAACCTATCCATTTAAAGAGTCAGTCAAATTTCAAAATTGGTCTGCAACATGAGGTTCATAATTGTGTCA
The DNA here is from genome assembly GCA_007115665.2 of Sequoiadendron giganteum. NCBI lineage: Eukaryota > Viridiplantae > Streptophyta > Pinopsida > Cupressales > Cupressaceae > Sequoiadendron > Sequoiadendron giganteum. The sequence continues at coordinate 140,926,232 of CM021100.1, read as the reverse complement.
TTTGTGCTCCCCATCCGAATCATGCACCTAACAGATTGGCAACTCTGTTGGGGAGAACTTTAAGATATCCAGTAGCAAACCATCTTGCCTTATAGAGTCATAAAATAAAATTTCACATTTGCATTCCTTGAGTTCATAAGGGATTCCGCTGGGGTAAACCAAGAACAATATCAAAATCCATTTCATTTTCCTACTTTTGGGAAACTTAGGTGGCAATTTTGTTTAAAAACTGATAGATAATGCATGTACAATTTAGAACAACAACACTAAGTCCATTCAAAATAAAAGACAAGAAGCTGCTGCAAATTTCTTGTCAAGATGTCAAAATAAGTGAGAAGGCAATAGTTAATAAGAAAGTGTAAATAATTGAAACAACAAAGGCTACAATTGGAACAACAAAAACTACAATTGAACCAACAACTGCTGCAATTGGGAGTCAAATGTGTTCCAAATACATCACAAAATAGACCATTCTGCAAAAAGAATGAATACACAAATGCCAGTAGACCTTGCACCCCACAAGTGCCTGATAATACAATTAGGAATTTTCACAGTGGAGGTAATGCATATCATGCACAACAGGACAAATATGCACCACAATCATCAAGACAAATAAATAATTATCCTGTCCCTCCTGGTTAGAGATTAGTGAGCTATCAAGATCATGAAAATAATCAGTATGTTGGGCACTATCAATACCAAGCTCCATGCCAAAATGTACAAAGCAAGATTATTCTACAAGCATAAATTAATTTATAACAAGCAAATTTCCAGTTGAAGGTAGCAGATTTTGCAGTGCACAAACCACTTGATTTCAAAAATATTAAGGGTTATGCAAATCATTCTCCTCCCTTGAATATTAAAAATCATTTGCCAAAATTTAATGGATACAAATCAGAATCAGCAGAAATGCACCTACAACAATTCATTGATTTAGTGGTGAACTGGTAAATCAATGGAGAGGATGTTATCATGAAGCTCTTTGTTCAAACATTAGAAAATGATGCTAAAGATTGGTTTTACAGGCTTCCCATGATTTTCATATCTTCATGGAATGAACTTGCAAACAAATTCATTTACCGATCTAGAGAGAAAAATAAAGAGTTTCTTCAAAGGGGAAGTCAAAGAATGTCATAATCTGGATTTTCTTTATTCAAGAGAACATTGAATATTTATATGCAAATACCTACTAATGCTAGGCCTGATAAATCCATATGCATTGAAACATTCATGAAAATGTATGTGCCTCATTTAGACGAGTGGCCTGAGTCATGGAAACTAGTTACTTTCGACCAGGTGTATGAAATGATTGGATTAGTAGAACAAAAAAGGAATGATGATGCTATCAATAGTGAAAACAAAAGTGATATCATTGATGAATATGGAGAAAATGATCAAACAATACAGCTAGAAGATGAGACATGTGCAAGTGAAAACAATTCCTATGACAACCTACATGAAGAGGATGAAGATATAAAAGGTATCTCTTGTATAACAAATTGCGACAATGCATGTTATGAGGGATCCATTGAATATTCAGATTTTGATCTACAACAAAGTGATTCTTGTAGTTCTTAAGGAGATCAAGAGGAGGAAGCAAGCTCATTTGACAGTGAACAAATAACACATCCGATTGTAGTTGAATGCCATGAAAACACATTTGATGAAGAAGAGGTTTGTACACTTAAAAATGGCTTCCAATTTTTTTTCAAATCCATTGTATGATGAAAAGATAGGTGAAGATCAAATGATATTTTGCCAAGGTGTGCCAGAATAAGAGTTTCATGTGTATTCAAATCCACTTTATGATGAGAATGAAGTATTTCTTGATAATCGAGATATTACACCAACTTGTGAATCAAATGAACATGAGATTGATGCATTTGAATTACCAATTTTTGATGATAAGAAAAGAGAAGAATATATCAATGATGAGATGAATGAAGAAACATGTTCACTCAGTAGTGAACAAATTTCAGATTTGTTGGCCATGGAGTACCAAAAATACACACATAAGAAAGATTCAGAAGATTCTTCCCCATCATTAGTTGGTTTGAATGTGCAAAATAATGATTTTGTGTTATTGCCAATTAGTGATGTAAAATAAATAGAAAAATTTTCAGGTCTGAGTGTCTTAGAAAATGTTGGTGTGACAAAATTTTCAGATTTACATGAGAGGCATTCAAATGGTGGATTTTCAGACCAGCTAAGAGATTATTTTATGATACATGATACCAAGCAAAATGAATAAATTTTTTTATTGAGGATAAAAATTCTCGGTGTGATGAATAGGGCATAAGTTTCTATGAACTACAAAATCAACAAAATGAAAGCAACAATGAAAGTGGAGTTATTTTGCAAGTTTTCAATGGTAGTGATAGGGTTGATTGCATGAGTGTTATTGAGAAATATTTGATAAAAACATATCAAAGCAAGGTGTTTGACAGGGGAAAATAGGGGCCTTTCTTTTTGATGGCCTTGTGCCATCAACTATGGTGTGATTTTTTCAAAAAAATAAAAAATTCAATTCATGATAAAAAGGAGTTTGAAGTCCGTTGCTATTCAATGGATAAAACACTTGGTCTACTCTCCTAGAGACTTGGATTCTTGCTATGCCCACAAGGAGCATACATCCCCAGACAAAGCCACTGTTGGAGCCTAAAATTTCATACAAATTTTAGGTTCCTATATTGAAAATTTGGATTTCAACACTCAGAAAACTCAGCCCCAAAAGCATATTTTAAAAAACCATAACTTTAGATATGATCATTTTCATGCCAAACCACTTCACAAACAAGTTTATCTGACATATATTAGTGTGTACACCAATTTTCAGATTTGTACGATCAATTTTGACAAGATTTCAAAAGGTCAAGTTGAAGGTTTCTGCAGAGGTTTGTTGTCTACACAGTAAAATCTGCCATGTAGGTCAGCTTTGGAGAACAATATTAAGCAACTGAAAGGGTTTCATGACAGACCAATCGGCGCTCTTCATTCTTCCCATCTCAATGTGCATCCATGTCAATTTTCAGAGCTTCAGGATATCATTTGGTATTTTTTCAAAATCAAAACCAAATGGGTTTTACTCAGTTTGAAAAATGCATTTCTAGAACAGCTTCAAAGAGGTCAATTTTGACCTTTAGTATTTCATGAAAAAGGCAAAATGGTTGAAAATCCTTCTGCACACCTGCTCATGGAGCCTAAATGAACTAATTCCCAAAGTTACAGCTTCACAGGAGAAGATGTGGTATTTTTTCAAAAGGGCAAGTTGGCATGCTTTAGATGGTTTTCATAAGTGCAGTTTCAGAAAAAGCTTATTGGGCTACTTTGAAAATCAGTATCTTTCAAATTCGATGGATTCGTGCAAAACTGTTTGGTACCTGTGTTCTCCTATCATAATTCAACATGCTGGTGCATTTTCGTGACTTTTGGAGGTCATGTGATCATTTTTTCAAAGAAATTATGGAGGCTACCTGACTCATTTGGGTCACTATGCAACAAAGCAAAATTCCATTAAACAGACCAGCCATAAGTCTCACTGATCTGTGCGAGTGGTTTGAGGTCTCACCGATCTGCAAGAGTGGTTTGAGGTATCACTGATTTGCAAGAGTGGTTTAAGGTCTCACCGATCTGCAAGAGTGGTATGAAGTCTCACCGATCTGCAAGACTGGTTTGAAGTCCCATTGATAGCCAAACCCCATTTATATTTCATCGGTGAGACAATTGATATCGGCATAAGTTATTTGAAGTCTCCCGATAAGAGCAATGTTACCCCGATATGTGAATACATGTGGTTAGGGTGCAAACAAAAGATTGAATGAAATTGTGGTGGAAATCAATGATACTTTGAGAAAAATAAATTTCATTTGTTTTATCGAGGGGATTTAAAAGTGGACAATTATTTTACCCACAAAATGCACAAGAGGTAAAATCTATAAAATATTTGCACGGGGAGTTGGAATGTTTTCACCAATAGGATTAAAAGTATATGTAATTATTTTACCCAAAGGAATAATTTATTAAATCAAGTGAAATATTTCAATCAAGCAAGGTAAAAATGAGATATTTTTCACTGAAGAAGCTGCAAGATCGAGTGATTATTTTTAATTGGTGGAAGTACAAAAGTTTCCAACAAAGGATAATTACCGAAGTTAATTTTTGCAAAGATGTAAGATGGAGATTAAAGTTAAAATATTTAATTTACCAAAGGAAACTAACTAAATATTTTATTTTGTCGAGAATAATTAAACGAAGAGCTGCACCAAAAAGAAGAGTTGCATTAGACGGATGCTATGAAGGGTTGTAACCCTAGAATAATGTATATATGCCAAATGAAATCAAAAGAGGAAAGGAATTAGAATTAGGAGTTAGGTACCTGAGATATACAAAAGATACTTTTAAAATGTTTATCATGTAGATTATACAGTGGAGACCGTGATGCATGTATGAAATTTTGGGGAAATCAATGAAAGATCTCTGATTTTGTGGCGTCAAACTAGTATCAATTGTTTGTTGAATTAATTGAAGATATTATCTGGTTGTCTCCAAGATTGATATTTCTTTGTTATTTAAATTGATATATCAAGTATATACTCAGTTTATCAATGCACATTTGTTGTACTTGTGTGATATGATTAATTGGTTCTTTCAAGTAAAGTTTGAATCCTTCTAGTCATTCACAGTAATTTGGAAGTGTCATTTGGATAACTAAGAAGAACTTGGTAATTACATCCTTGCATGTTTATACAAGTTATAAATCAATATTAGTACGCCAAACAGTTAGAGTTTTTTCCAAACATCAGCCACTCATCTTTGAATTTCATCTAACTTCGCTTTACCCAACAAGGCATTGGTCTCACCCATTTTTATTTAGTTTTATATACCAAATCCAAATTTGACATCTGTTAACTGAACATATTAAATTTTACCTTGATATTTACAATTAATACCAAATTAGGATTTCATCATTCCACTCCCAATTGCCATTGTGGATAGATTTCTTAAGTAGGAAACACACAATCTAAGTCTTCTCCACTTGCATAGGTATACCCACCTAGGTCTGGCAGAGCTTGAAGAGAAGAAGGTTCAAATTCATCATTTGGCCTTGTACATTAGCCAAAAATGTATCAAGACCTTGGCAACCTCTTGTGGTTTCAAACCAACGTTTTTGAGACCTAACAGGGTGTGATCTCATGGCGATGTGAACCATAACAACTATTTATTTTATTTCTATTTCAAAAGTTATAGAAGTCCTGATTTGGCTTGGCAGCTGATTTATTAGTAGTTTCCTTCTTATCACATATGCAAATGTTACCCACATTGATGTGGTCTTGCACCAAATATAAAAGACACATACATCTCTCAGTATCATGACCTAGGACATGATTAAATTGATAGAAAGTTTTTGGATCATACCAAGTCAGATAAGGATGATCAATTGGGAGAGGTTTGATTTTAGGAAGAGAAAAAACTAATTTTTAATAACTTTTGCATGATACTGTATAAAGAATCAGATAATTTTGTAAATGATTTGCACCTCTGGGGTACTACAATAGATACTCTAGAATTCTTTGGTATACTAATATTTCTTGTTTACTAGTTAAAAGCTTTAATTATTTTATAACTTACAAAAGAAGATTTACCACCTTGGTTATTAGAGTGAGTTGATGAGGTAGAGCCCTCATACTAATTAATAAATCGTTGATAATCTTTGAGAGCAATGAAAAGGTGAACACATGAATTATATTTCATCAATAATATTTTGTCCCTAATAATTGGCTGCAAGTTTTTGATGAATACATACATTGCACATCAAAATCAAGGAGTACATAATGAATCTATGAGAATAATGATTGATATCTGAAAATAAAATAGGTCCTTGTTTACAATGAACAAGATTAGTGAATGCAACCTGCAGTCCAATGTGTGCTTGAAAATATTGACCAAGTTGATTGATTAATTGCTTGAATGTAGAAATAGAATTGTCAGGAAGGGAGAAAAAACGGTCCAATACGGTATCTTTCAAAGACCATGGGAATAGTTTGGGTAACAACACATCCCAAAAATTGAAGTCACTACATAGTGTAGTGAATGTAGAAACATGGATTTGAGGGTCCCCTTTTCCATCATAATTTTTGAATTGAGGTGATTCAAAGCCATGGGGAAGAGGGGCGTTAAGGATGTGTAATGCTAAAGGGATATACTATGGTTGAATCAATGGTTGGGATGAAGTGTTAGATAATGTTGCAATTTGATTTTGTAGGTGGCTAACATTTTGGAGCGTAGGCAATGGATGTTTAGACTAGAGATGTTGCAATGGTAGAGATAGGGGTTGAGAAGAACCAAGACCTAATCCAAGAAATCCAGAGGAGGAACCAAGGGAAAAAAAACACAAATAATCCTGAAGAAGGTGCTACGACTTTTTCCATAGGTGTTGTTGACACCATATGAATAGTAGGCACCGACATTGACATAGATATTTGAGTGCTAGTACAATGTTCAAATATGAGTCTTGCATATTACCAAAGATTGAAGTATAGGATAAGATATTTTATGAACAATGTACACACACTCCAAATAAATTCAAGTGTTTTGTTATAAATTAGCATATTGTGAATGGTATCCAAAATAGGATCATCTCAATTGCAAACATATCATTTGATAGAGAATTTTGAAAGTCTCATAGATTTTCTTCTAGAGTTTGAATTTGCTCAAAATTGCCTCTTAGGGCAGCATCATGATCAACATCATTGGATGAAGAGGGTAATGAGGCAATTGGTGAAGCAAGATTTGTAAAAATATAATGGGGAGGTGAGTTTGGATAGTTATACATACCCGTTGAATTGTTCTTTAGAAAAATATGGAGCAATCCATAAAGAAGTTGTAAATGATCTATATTGTGACATGTTTAAATTACAAATACTTCTCCTAACTATGTTACTTGAAGAAAGAGATTGGATTGTAAAGCTCATAAGATTATTTACAACACTCAATCTAACTTTATTGCAGTAGCACATTCAAAAGAGGTATGAGAAATTGATTTTATGTTTTTGAGAGTTTTGAAATGTTTTTAGTTATTTATTTTTTTATTTTTTCTAGTCTTTGAAGTGTAAGAGCATTCGGTTCACCAAAATATAATATATTAAATTAGTTTAGACAAAAGAAGAAGTCTTCCTTAAGAACAAACTTGCTATATTAACACTCAAATAGATTCAATAATATGATTTTATAGTTTAATAAATATTTTAACTTATAATTAGAAATTCAAAATTAATTATAACCTTAATATAAAATGTCCAATTACAAAAAAAAATCTCAATTATATTTATCTATATTGAAGAATAAAATCTAAGTTGTGTAGAAATGAAATGTACAGGTCTTAAGGATGATTCAGTAGCTTTCTAGAAGCCTTGACCACAGACCCCAACACGTAGCGTGGATGTCCTCATGGTGCATTGTTGTCTTGTATAGATGTGACAAAAAGGACATAATGACTTGAAACTTGTGCTTACACATGCAAAATGGAAATCACAAGCCCACTGTGTGTGCAATATATTTAAACAATAAAGATGTGGAGAAAACCAACTAAAAATGACTAAAGAAGGAATAAGAAAAAAGGAAAGATATCATCTAAGAGTCACTGTCTTCCTGTCTAAATACCTACACATAAATAAGAGAAGGAAGTCAATGGGCCCTTGATCTATTGGTGAATCTGAATGGTTCTAAATGAGCCCACTAAGGATCAAATCATGCTAAGTGCAAGGCCCCGACATTATAAGGGATGAGGTCGGGATTGTGCCCCAAGCGAATTTGGTGGAATGGATACCTCTTAGTCCTTGGCTCTTATCCGAAAAGGTTTAGCCTATGGCTCGTGTGCCCATATCGGGTTGCAAAACAAATATGGGTTTGATATAAAACCCTCCAAAAAAAAAGAGAAGGAAAGTGTTTGGGTGGTTGTTTCAGGGTTTTCCTTAGTCAAATCCTAGTTTTGGTCTTTTGACCTTAATGGACAACCCAACTTGATTTGATAAAAGATTCTGATAAAAAGAAGAATACAGATAAATATTTGATATGATGACATACAAATTATTTAACCAATATATTTAAACAAAACATACTAAGACCAAGAACATCCAGCTACTAGCTCAGGATAAATAAATATTTTAAAACAAGGAGGAGACAACAAAACTAATGAATCCCTCACGAGGAAGCCATGAACAACTTCCAAGATGAAATCAAAATTGCAGTGTAGTGTTTTTACTCCATCTCATAACCTAGGAGTGACATGCAAAGTGTTAAATGATTGTTATTCCTTCAAAACTTGTAAAGCTTCATCAAGATTGTAGAACCAAAGCCAAGAGCATAACGTATTATATTAAAGAGATAAAGAGTGTTTGTAAAAAAAAATCCTCTTTTGTAAAATACAAGGTCACAACTTTTCTATCAAGCCCGAATTCCACACAGGAGTGTTACATTCAATGGATTGAATGTAACATTCCAATGATCACTTGAATTATGATTTTCCATGGGACACCAGCGCATTGCACAGACATCTGTTCGTGACATTTTCATTTGGGAGAAATGGACTCAAATTTCTATGATCATCATAATTTTACTAGACAATAGGTATTTTGGTGTTAACATCTTATTTCATAATTATTTTATATCATGTGCTATTTAGAGGACATTGTGTAGTGTGAAATTGCAAGGTATGTGATTTCCTACACTACAACTATTGAATAATTCTTTTACAATACTAAAAATACAAGTACTCATCATTATGTGGCAATTGTTATAACTTAGCCATGGTTGATTGGGTACTTTACATATACTTTCACAAGCTTTTCTCATTCATGGAACACCTTCGATGAAATTAAATAAATAAAATAATTGAAAAATAAACAATCAATTTAGATTTGAGAGTTAAGATTGATAATTGATAATGAAATGAATAACATAATAAATATATAAATAAAATACAATAAACAAAATATATTTATTTATTAATTTGATTGAAGAAAATATTACCATCTAGATATCACAAATTGATTAATCAATGTACTAGTAAACCTGGATCTATTAGATGGTGTCCTCATGACTTGAGACACCTATTGCATGTACACTTTCCACTTGTTAAGTGAGCTCACAAGTGTCCCATCTTTGGAGGGGTAGTCAGAGTTTCACTCTTACCTTCTCACCTCCTCACCCTTGCCTATAAATGCAAGGCTTGATCATTGTATTTACACACTCTTCATTCATATATTTGATAGACATACTATTGTACATATTATATTCACTTGTGGAAGTTGTTTTATGCTTTTGATATTGGCATTCTCCAACATATCTCTCCCTCTTTCTATCCCTATCTCTCCCCATTTCTTCCTATTGCAAACATAACATGAGCCTATTGGTAATGGAGTCTAATTATCTTCATAATTCAAAAGTTTTTTTTTTCAATTGTGTTTGGATCCCTATAAGTGGATGCATAGTTTATTTGAAACTATCACTTCTCCATTAAGACCTTGTTGAACAAACAACATCATTTGCTGAATAGCCTACCAATTGACCTCATGACTACATAACTATATGCAAAAAAAGACCAAAATTTTCTTTAATTGACCTTCCACACCTCTTTGGTGTACCCATTGCACACCAAGGTGTGATTGCTACTTTTAACAATATTATATTTTATTATATAAAGATAAAAATGTTGAGATATAATTTAATTTTTAAATAAAAAAATATCAATTACATTTCAAAAATTAGTTTTCACATAATTATTTTTTACATTGAATTAAATATTTTATTTAAGTAAATTTTGTTATATAAACACAATTTTGAAAAAAACTATAAAAAATACACATTATAAAGTTTCTTGAACCTATTTTAATTCTATTTTGTATTGGTTCATTTTTAACAACTAATGGTTCATTTTCAAAAACTAGGGGTTGCTATTATTGAGGAAAGTATTCTAATTAATCATGTAGCATTTTGTTTTTGCTTCATTAGACCCCTTGCTCCTTCAAAATAGATCTCGAAGCCCCCCATGAGACCTCACCCTAAGAACACTATTCATATCTATTATTAGTATATCTATTGTTAGTACTTGCCTTTACACAATACTATTGCAATGAGTTTTGTTTTTCTTAGTTAATTAGTTATTAATAAGTTAGCTTTCAACCAATCAAAAATAATAATTTTTTGAAAAAAAATAAAATTCAATTTTGTAAAATGAATTTGTAAAATATTTAATTTTATAAATTTTATAAATTATTTATTGTGAATATGATTGACTAAAAAATTAAGTGTGTTATTGACGAATTTTAAGAAAAAATGAAAATAAACTATTATTTTACCTATTTTATAGAAAAATGGACTATTCTTTTAGTTATTTAAAAAAAAAGTGAACTACATTTTACTTGTTTTTAAGAGACGAATTTTAGTAAATTTTGTTTCATTTTTCAACTTAGAAACTGTAAACCACTCGTATTATTTCACTTCATACTTTAGCCCCATCTCCTCCTATAAATGTTCCTACTCCTCCCAATCTCCAAAAGAAGCGTTGAAGGGGCACTAATTGGACACGTCTACTTCAACGTTTCAGCACATACGGTTTTGTAGTTAAATGTGTTTACGTGGCCCATACAAACGGCGTGCATCTCTACGACATTCCATTTGTTGTTACTTATTTCAACCTAAGCTACTGTTATTTAACTAGCACTTGCAACCGGGGGAGCTGCAAGGAATACGCCGATAGTTCATGTATAATTCGTTGAGCATTATTGAGGGTGTGGTTACATGATTTCACAGAGAATACTTTTTCAGGTGTGAGAAGCATAGAGGGCAGCCTTTTCCACAGTTTTTGTGTTTGACATGGATTAATAGTTGAAAGTCTTTTCAGTAGAAATTGCCAAAAATCTAAGCGTATTGAAATTTAATAATAGACAAACGAAAGTGTTCAGTACCATAGAGCTGCAGATGTCACAGAAATATTTTTCCCATGGACAAAACAAGTTCAAGAATGAAATAATATGTTGAATACCTCATGCCAGACAAAAGTTTAATTGAAGTTTTTCTCTATACAAATTATAAATATCTGTATAAATAAATTTCTGTACAAAATGACAGCAATTGAACATCAGAATAATAATGACAATCAAAATTGAGCCATCTGATTTCAAAATTGAGTCATTAGATGTGAATGATTAATCATGGGTGAATGTACAGTAATGGAGAATATTTTCAACTTGTAATGTCATTGTGCCTTGCAAAATTCAAAAGCATGCATTTTTGTAAAGTTTAATGTTACAGCAATGAATCGCTCTTGTCATGGTGTTTTGCTTACAATAACTGTCACAGCAATGGATCTTCCTGTAGCCCATGATATGCCTTTGCCACTTTGATCTTGATAGATTTTGGTGTTGCAGAACAGAGATTTAGTAACTGGTATGGTCCAGAATGGTGCTGGGTGAAACCTGGAATATAATTTGCTGAGCAAACAAAGAAAGTGTTGTACATTGTGGCAGATTGGTAACTGCTGTATTTCATGCACGGTTTTGTTTGGGGTCTGTACATTGGAATTTGGCAGTCCTCTGTACACTGTACATTTTTGGGCAGTTCTACAATAATGACCAAGGTTAAAACAAAAGAAAATAATGCAGTACAGACTCAGGTAATGGCAGAAGTTTATTGCATTACGAGGTAGCAGGGTGAATATTAGCAAGATATGGAAGGCCACATGAATTTAGCAATCACAAAAGAATGGAGTGTCAATGTTTCAAATGGTTCTTTCTTGCCATCGACATATTCAAAAAGTCGAATATAAAACAACATAGTTTATTAAATCACAGTCAAACAGCATGATTAGTTTATGTTAAGGAGGTTAAACACATTGTTTATTACAATGGTAATCCTCTGTACACATTTGCATTCATTAATATTGTGGAGATTGTCCAGACTGTATCTTCACGACAATTCCATTCATCTGCAAGGAGATCGCAAACAATATTGAGTGAAGGATAAAAATGAAAATAGTTTGCAGGAAATATATTATGAAATATGTCATACATTTAATGTTCTGAAGCATGTTCTAAAATTTTTTTTTGTTTTACTGGTAAACAATATATGATATGTGTATTGATTCATAAGCTATCTACAACTTCTCTTGTGAAAGCTAACTATTTTGTTCATAAAGTTAAAAAATACTATGTAAATTGACATCTTCCTATCTCTGTTTTAAGTACTAATTCATAGCTGTGCTATGTTTTTAATCTCAGAATGTTTAGAAAATAGTTTGCAGGAAATATTATGAAATATGTCATACATTTAATGTTCTGAAGCATGTTCTAAAACATAAAATTTTGTTTTACTGGTAAACAATATATGATCTATGTATTGATTCATAAGCTATCTACAACTTCCCTTGTGAAAGTTAAGTATTTTGTTCATAAAATTAAAAAACACTATGTAAATTGACATCTTCCTATCTCTGTTTTAAGTACTAATTCATAGCTATGTTATGTTTTTAATCTCAGAATGTTTAGATTTCTTTCTCTGTATGATGGTCTCCGTATTGATTTCAGTCCTATGCCCAAACTTCCAATACAAATCACATTCATATAATAAGATGAGATACTATTGCTGATAAATCAGATCACTAATCTATACTGAAAGTTGACACAATATTAGTTATTTTTCATTCAGTTCGACAGCAATATGTTTATGTCAAATTCTAGGCCTGTAGCACCTATTACCACTGTCTCGATGAGAAAACGACAGAGTCCTTCAGTGCCTATTCATAGCTGTTCAGAGACAAATTTACGGATGTGCAGTTCAGTAAAGCTATCCAGATTTTCACTCACATTTAATCACTGTTGAATAAGCTCGTACATATATTACACCCTTTAGGTCATAAGAGTCAAAATTCATCAATGAAAATTAAATTCTATTTTCAGAAGGAGTTACTTTAGAAGAATGGCACATGGATCTCATTTGAATTAGTTGGACCGAATCTTGATTTATGGTTTCAAACTCATAATTGTAAAAATCTATTGATAGTTTACCATATGACAACTTCAATGTTAAGAGTTAAATCTATTGATACTTCAGGATCCAACACACAACTTGCTAAATACAACAGGTTGAAGCACAATTCAGAGAAGTAACTACAAAAAGGAGAATTTCTATTGAGTTTGATGCCCAACAGCCAAATCTGAAAGTCTTCGAATCCATTTCATGATTAGATCACACGACAGCTAAATCCATAAGGTTTTGCATGGAAGATCCCATTGCCTGTGAGCCTGTAACAAACTCCTCCTTAATGGTTGCTGATAATAGATTAGATACACTAAATACAATTGATAAATGATGCATTACATATTGTCTGTGAGTTATATAAAAATATGTTAAATGGCACAACAAAAAAAAAAAAGATTTAATACCAGAAGCAAAATCTTACCTCTAAATTATTGACTGCATAAATTTAGAAAAATTTAAACCATGCAGGAGGATATCTTATGATAACACATTCTACAAGAAACTTACATCTTGAAACATATACATGAATTCTTTCCTGCTGGAAATGGAATAAAAAAACTCTAGTAAGTTTTACCTTGGCCAGCCAAAAGAACCTGATAAAGTGTATAGCCTGCATGCAACCTACATACAAAATACTTTCGAGTTTAAAACATTTTTTTAAATGAAAGAATTAACATATTCTGCTTAAGAATCCAAGGGATGAAGCTACTCTGCTCAAATCGGTTTCAAATTGTAAAATAAATTTCACTACCATTCAAATATAAACTATAAGTTGAGAATATTCAGTAGATTTTTTCCTAAAATAAATTAAGTAGTATCTGACTGCAAATGAAAAAAGAAAATTTCAGACTCAAATCTCAAACTATATGTAGCCTATCGGCTAAAAATCTACTAATATTGTTTTGCCCTAACTTTTAGTGGAGGCAGTGTAAACAATCACAAATCTTAAAAAAGTCTACTAATATTGTTTTGCTTGCCGTAACTTTAGTGGAGACAGTGTAAACAATCTTTTAATAGTAGCAGATTTTGAACAGAGAATTTTAGTGTACAAAATTGTACAAGTTTACTGTTTTTAATTAGTCGAAGAGATAGATTTCAAATGACTACGTATTTTGAAGTAGCAGATTCAGGCCTGATGGAAAAAACCAAATCGTGGGTCTTTAAAAACTATTTGGCCATCTCAGAGAAAGAGACCACCACAGTAGGAGTAGAACCCAATCTCAAAATCATAATGGGACCATATTGCTTAGTAAAGTCCTGAAGATAACGGTGAGAGAGCTCCCCCAATTGATGCATGTTTCCTATGATGGGCCAAGGTAATGGTGTGGCAATCTAGACGTCTTTCCATTTCCCCTCTACAAACCTAACAATTTGTACAAAACACAAAAACTCAAGATTGTGAACGCTATGGGCATGAACAAAGACCCTGCCGGTGGATCTCCTACAATTGCAAGTGGAACAATATATAAATTGAAAACAAAATTACAAAGAATGGCTGCAGAGGTTGAATGTTCTGTCCTTATCCCAGGAAGATACTAATTACAACATCTCTATCTCTCACGTGAGGATAGGAAAAACAGACTATGTAGTAGACAAATGGGAAAGAACATTCTCCCTTGCACCAAGGGCAATCTTTTTAGAAGACTCGCTCTTGTTTTTATGTGAAGAAGGGAGGAGAGGAAAACGTGGGGGAGAAGAGAAGGGAGTTATAAGCAAGAAGAGAGCGACATTAAAGGGAAGAAAACACAATATAAAGCAGAAGGAAAACGACAAACATACGAAGAGAAGTGAATAATTCTTTAAAAAATGGACGGAAATGTAAATGGAAATTGCAGGGCCAAAACTGCATACCTTCTCTGCTGAAAGACTCGAGATTGTCCAGAAATTGCCTCCTCCTGTCAACGGTGGTCGAAGAAATTGGCTCGTGCTGATTACGAAACCCTAGCAAAGCAGACATTTTCAATATCAAACTCTTACAAAACCCTACCAAATGACTCGACATTCTGCAAATTGCGTCCTCCTAATAGAGAAACCCTAGGAAACCATTCACGCCAGAGCCGGTACCTCAATGTATTCCCAGTAAACGGTGCATAAGCCTGAAGGAATTTAATAGCAAGCATTGCCCGTGAGGCTGTAAAAGTGAGCCCTTGTCTTTCGATTTTTCCAAGATCAATTGTTGCTTTTTGTAGTGTTAGCCCTTGAGATTTATGTATGGTTATCGCTCATGCCATGGATAGTGGTATTTGCCTACGCTTGCCAATAGATATGGGTGTGAACATTTGTATGTGTGGGGCTTGCCGTTGGAAAGGAAAATACATGACTGTAATGAATACTCAAAGTATTGTGAAAAATTATTAGAGGGCTATCATTTCCTAAGTAATTGTACATAATTCTTCTTTAAACTCTAAAATAAATCTCTGAATTTTGAATCCTGATAGTAATATGACATTTTGACACGTTATGGAAAATACCTCCTATTTATCAAATAATATTCCCCCATTTGTAATCATTGATAGTTGGATTTTGGGTCAGTCACTGTTATTTTATTATTTGAACTGTCACCTAATATTTTTCCCTCTTCCAAGACTATAGTGGGAAAAGTATAAAAATACACTTAGAAAGAACATAAATATGATATAATCTTTTGAAGACCATGATCTTACAACCTATAGAAGCTTGCAAAACTGAACTAACCTTTCACCTTATGCATGGGAAGACTTTTATTATATAAACTAAGAGGCAAAAGCTGAATTTCTTCAATGATTTTCATCAGTCTTACATTAAAATTACAGTGCCACGAGCTGGTAGTTGTTTAGTATCAAGTATCAACAAGTCTCATGATTTATAGTACAAGCCTTCGTTTTAAAGAGCCAAATGTAACCTAAACTATTTCTATTTTTCATCTTTATCTCTCTCTGAAGGCTACACTTCAATAGTTTCTATTAACAACCTTTCATCATCAGTAGGCTAATACATGTTTGGTATAGTGTTTTGTTGCGGGATCAGGGAATTCCACAAAAATGTGTTCAAGTATAATGATAAACATTTCCTGGAGAGATTCATCCATAGTAGCATCCTCAGAATTTGTTGTGTTAGATAGAGATTCCTTCGTTTTCATTTTGTTCGAAGTAAATATGTATTTATAGCTGTACAGTTTATGCTAATAGCTTTCAGCCTGTGCAACCTCAAGCAGATGTCATATTATGAGGATAACAACTACATAGTTTTCTAGATGGCAGAAGAGGTAAGAGCTAATACGCTTCCCTTTATTAGGAGAAACTTTGGAGTAAAATGAGCAGCAGTAATATCATGGTGCACTTTTTTACTTATCAAATGGAATATGGTAAAATTGTGTTGTATCATGAGAAAAGAAGGTTAAGGTGTCTTTTGTGATGTTATTCGGTAGCAATAGGTTTGCAACCAGTGAATAGGGGACTCAATTTTATTTTTTTGAGTCTATTGGAAGAGCATTGGCTCTGTGTGTGGATTCATAAATGTTTATCTATGAATGTAATGAAGTTTGTATTTTTTTAAATATATGATTCAAATCATTATATTTCTATTTTTCCTGTCATATCTATAAAACAGTCTTATTCACAAAGAACTATAATACGTTTTCGATGTGTAACTCAACTTCCAACAAATAAGCACAGGGCTCACATGCTCATGGAAATTGGTTAGAAGTAGGTAGGTGCATGGGTAGAATTAGACTGCAAAAAATAGATTGCATTCTTCCAAATTATCTCCCACAGTTTCAGGCCACTTTTTGTTCTATACAGTTCTTGAAATCATCATGAAGATAGTTAATTAGTGCTCTGTAAGGATTAAGGAAACCACAAACTTATAAGTGGATAAGCTTAAATTATTCAAAGATCTAATGTTTTTGTTTGTCTCTTAACTATAGATGGAATGTTTGTGGTGAAAAGAATCACTTCAATAAAGTATTATGAATGTAGCGAGTGATTTATAAAGTTATCCTTATGATTCAAATCATTATATTTCTATTCTTCCTGTCATATCTATAAAACAATCTTATTCACAAAGAACTGTCAAACGTTTTTGATGTGCAACTCAACTTCCACCAAATAAGCACAGGGCTCACATGCTCATGAAAATTGGTTAAAAGTAAGTAGGTGCATGGGTAGAATTAGACTGCAAAAAATAGATTGCATGCTTCCAAATTATCTCCCACAGTTTCAGGCCACTTTTTGTTGCCACACAGTAAATTCCATGGGTTTGGGGCTACGAGCAGACTTCTCGAGTTATGTTTTAAAATACTTTCGGATACGGATACTCATCCCCACATAGGTTCCTCCCATTGGTGGCCTAATGAAGCAAGAGGCCTGGCGGCCAAATGAGAGGTACTAGACAAGTTAGACATCATACATGTAAGCATATTACAGAAAGGGGATTAATTACATAGCATAAATCTCAGCTGCACCAAAATGCAGTTCGTAATTTGGCCAAAATGTTTCTTCTCTCTCCCTCTCTCTTAAATGCCAAATTAGTGTGTCGTTTAGTGGTCACCAAAAAACCTTCCTTTACTTTTACCTACATATATAAATGCCTATATATATATAAACTAAGAGGCAGAGGCTGAATTTCTTCAATGATTTTCATCTGTCTTACATGAAAATTACAGTGCCACGAGCTGGTAGTTGTTCAGTATTAAGTATAAAAGCCTAAAGGTATAGTCATATTCGTGGACATAAGCATTTGATATGGATATTGAAATAATGGGGTTTTTTCCCATCTTAATTCCCGAACTCAAAACAGACTTTATGTCAAAATTAAAAGCTTCTATGAAGCTTTGATGGCATAGTGGTTTTGAGCATGCTAGGGTTCGATGGAAATTAGTGTTAACACCAAAAATAAGGTGATGTTTTCCTTACCCTGAAGAAGAGTATGATTTCACGGCTAACCTCTGAGGAAGTAGTTTTTCAGACAACTGTGACAATTATGGCTTGTAATGAGAATCAATGATACCCTGAATTATGCAGTTTACCTAACTACCTCTAGTTAAGAAACTTTCACAAATTCAATATGATATTTACACTGTACGTTGTTGGAGATGTGCTTTTAACTCTGTCCAAACAAAAATTTTCACTAGAGACATTCCACCGTTTAACGACTTCAGTTTTCCTTAATGCTTTGCTAAGACAGGTTATTTTCTTTTCTTCATGTATTCCTCTGTGTTCTGCATTCTAGGGTAGTGTATTCATCATCATGCCCAGTCAAAAGCGTCTTCCCATTTTTTCCCAATTTCTTTTAATACTATAAATAAAACAATAATTTAATAATTTAATACTACAATTGTTCATTATATAATTTAAAATATATGTTGATTGTTTATTATATAATTACATATATTAAATTTTTACAAAAGTATATAGAAAATATAATTTAAAATTTAAAATATAGTTTAAAATATCAATTATATTTTATTTTATTTTATTTTAATTATTTAATTTAATATCTGTTGATTGTTTATAATTTGATATATAATTTTTAAAACAAACGATAAATTATGAAAAAATAAAAATGTAAAGTAAAAAGTGATATAAAATATTTTGGAAAAAACTATGTTGATTGTTAATTATATATAAGTATAATATCAATAGAATAAATCATCGCATAATATATAATATAGATATAGTATAATATCAATAATTATATTAATTTTTATTGTTACAATTTTGAAGAAATAAAAATCCATTAGAAAAGACTATTCCAACTAGAAATAAAATAGTTATTGATAACGGTTGCTTCTTTGTAACTATTTTTCATAACTTACATATTGGATATCAATGCAGTTGCCAGGAGCTATTGATGCAAGTTGCCAGGAGCTATTGATGTAAGTTTTTTGATTCTTTATCAGTTGCATTCGTTGGATCTGCAATAACAAATACCCAATTTCTCAATTGCTATTTTTGAATGTTATTTTTCATGGAAATTCTTTGTAATTGGGACATTTGTAGCCATTGTGAGCACTATTGGAACAGGGTATTTTTTTCATTGGTTGGGTTCATTCTAGTGTTTCTTCACAGTTACTGCAGTTTTGAATAGGTATAATACATGCATTCTCTATTTTTGCAGAGTTTTTTGAATCAATGTTTCGTATTAGTGAAATCGAAAGATGAGGCTAGGAGCAGGCCAAGTGTGACTTATTGGGGAACCTTACACTTTTAGAAGGTGCATTGAAAGAAATGTAAAATATACAATTACATAAAAATATGTTTCTAGATTATTATATTTAAATCATAAAAAATATTCAATTTTTTTTTTTTAATTGATAAATATTTCAAAAAGAAAAAAATTTCATATTATATTTTTATTCAAAATCAATATATATTTATAAAGAAATATTAAAAATTTAAGGTTTCACTAAATATTTTATTGTACAAAATAATAGCAACTTAAATATGCATCCTAAAAGAAAGACTTTTCATAATAAGTACACATTTAAAATCATGTTAAAAATTTGCAAAATTAAATACAAAGAAAATATAATAAATCTATGATAACAAATAAAAATAAGCTCTTAAAATAATTGATATAATATTATTATTATGGTTAGGGTTAGATTACAATTTAAATAGGGTTAAGATTATAATTTTGTCAAGGTTAAGTTTCAATTAGGGTTAACGTTCAATTACGTTGATGGTTCAATTATGGTTAAGGTTAGGTTTAGATTAGTTAAGGTCAGAGTTCTTATAGTTTTATAATTATTTATATGTTTAATTAGGATTATAATTACAATTTGCAAGGTTAGGGTTCAATTAGGGTTAGATTTCTATGATTACTTAAGGTTAGGGTTCTTATAGGTTTATAATTATTGCTATGTTTAATTATGTTTAGAATTACAATTTGCAAGGCTAGGGTTAGACTAATATGAGGGTTTTAGGATGAATTAAGGTTAGGGTTTGTATAGTGTTACAATTACTATTACAATTCAATAAGGATTAGGGTTAGGTTTAACATTATGATTCATTTGGGGTTAGGGATGGGATTAGCCTTGAATAATGCTTATATTTTGGTTAGGGTTATGGTTCATTTAGTAATAGATTAAATATATTATTATAATATTTTAAATATAATAATTTATAAGGAGTGAACCATGGTTAGAATTACAGTTAGGGTAGGATTAAGGTTAGAATAATTTTTTAATCTAATTAGGGTTGCATTCAATTTTAATAAATTATGGGCTGCCCCAAAATATAGATTAATGGTTATAATCACTTTAATTTTAACCCTAATATGAATATAATAATCATGAGAATTAGAGTTCATTTTATGATTACAATTATGGGTGCATTAGAAGAGGATTGGAAGGATATAGATTGCACATTGAACCTCTTGAAAGGAGAAGGAAGGGAGGTGGAAAGAGAATAAAAAAGCAAAGGTAGGAGAGCAAGGAGTTAAAATAAGTAGTAAATAGGATTAAATCACAAAAGAAATTAGATGAAAAAATAAGACTAATAATATATAGAGAGAATGAAAAAAGAAAGTGTAGGTTTAAACTTAATTGAAAAAAAAATGTACAATACCCTTTATAATTTAATGATATATTATAATTAAACTAATATGTTTTCATTTATAACATGATATACTGATACATTATATTAATGTGATTAAAGCTTGATCTAAAAACACACATAGTTAAATGGAAATCACTTTTACACTTGAGTTCAATTTTAAAAATAAAATATTATTAACTTTTAACACTTTGATTAATTAGATCAATTAAATAAAATTTATATATTTATTCAACATATTTTTGAATACATATGTTTTAGTATATTTGATGATCCATTTAAAAATAAAATATATAATTAGGTCAAGATAGTTACCAACTTATTGTTAAAAAATAAATAATGTTAATTTTTACCATTTGAAAACATGGTGATTACATATATTTTTGGTGGGTTAACAAGTATTCTCTTGTAAAAATGTAAATAAAATTAGAAAAATGAAAATAGTTGTAAATAAAAGTTAATTAATATTATAATTAGGTTATTTTATGACTCTTAGGTTATCTTATTTACTTAAGAGTTATTTTACTTTTTACTATTTAAGGATTATTTTATTTTATTTTTAATATAGGTGGTTAAAGATATCTCTCAGTGTACATTACATATATTTTTTAAATATAGGTATGCTAGTAATAAGAATAATAGAATATTATAATAGTAGAATAATATAATAGTAATATCAAAGTAATAATACAATATTATGAATAATATAATAATTTAAATATTAATAATATATTATTAATATTAATAGTAATATATTAATACAATATAACACTATAATAGTAAATATATAACAATCATAATGTAATAATATTATTATATTATAAAAATATATAACAATAATAATATAATACTAACAATATATAATACCTAATCCAATCATTTATTAATATAATAATAATATAACATAATGCAAACTTGATATATTAATAAAATAATAATAATATAATAGTAAATGTATAAAAATAATAAAAAATATATAATAAAAACTAAATTAATAGTAATAATATAATATTATAAAAATAGTAATAAAAATATTAATAATAATATATCAACAAAATCATTTCTTAAATGACCAACCAATTTGATCTTATGTATTGTACAAATGTATGCAAAAAAAAATTTAAAACATTTTCTCCCTAATTAAATAGGTATAGTTAAACTAAATGCATTCCTATTTTCATGTCACAAGATCTTAAACGACATAATAAAGATAAATTCATATATTGAACTGAAATTAATAATTCTTAATATTAATTTATCATATAATAATTATGTATATTTTATTTAAGTAAATTTTGTTATACAAACACAATTTTGAAAAAAAACTATAAAAAATACATATTATAAAGTTTCTTGAAGCTATTTTAATTCTAGTTTTTATTGGTTCATTTTTTCTTGTAATAATATTATACAATCATTTGATTTCTATTTGATTTTGTTTGATATTTATAATATCTTTATAATATTAAAAAATTTAATATATAATTTTTTTTGTAAGATAATTGATTTTTATATAATATAATTAAGATAAAGTTAATAATTATCAATATTAATATAAATGCATGTAGCTATTATGTTAATTTTTTGGAAAAACTGTGTGTAAATTTTTGCATCAAGATGTCCGGCAGATAGAGAGAGGAGTATGATCCGAAACGTTGATGTAAAAATTTACACAGTTTTTCCAAAAAATTTACATACTATAATTATAATTAAAATACTATAAAGGCAAGTACTAGTCACTACGTGGCACTTGTTCAATAGCGAATCTATTTTGAAATAATGTCATTAAAAATAATAGTATAAAATACTGATACAAAACCAATTGATTGTATTATTAACTTTTATTTTAGTGAAAATGAATAGAAATAAGTCATATCAGTAATAACTAACTTACATATTAATATTATTGTACATAACTACTAGTATACATATATTATTAATAATATATATATAAAATGTTGAAATTTATCATTATTGAGGCATCTATTGGAAAAATGCTTACATCTTCATTAACATTAATTTCAAAAGTAATATATATGATTTCATTGTTTCTTTTCAGAATAAAGATAATTTTGTAAAAATAAATATTAAATGTTATTAAAATATGAATTTCAATTTTTTATAATTAATATTTTTTCTTTACTTAACATTGTTCTTCTTAAATTTTAAATATAAAATATTTTTTAAAACTTTTTTGGTCTCTTTTCAATTTATTATTTTAGTTTTCAATGTATTATATTATTTTACTTTAGATTTAATAATATTTTATTAAAGAGTAGGAAAAACACTTCATACTACATAACAATTTAATAAAAATAAAATGACTCTTAACTAAATAGAAAAAGTTCTTCAAATTAAAGTTATCAAGTGAATAAATTAGTCGTTATCCCATTCTTATTTAAACATAAAGTTAGCCTTCACCAAAACGTCAAATTAAATTTACCGAGTTTTTTATTGACACAGACTTGCATACTCTTGCTTTCACTGTTTAAAAATATTTTATTAAAGAGTAGGAAAAACACTTCATATACTCTTGCTTTCACTGTATAACGCTTCCAGCATAATAAATATCCAATAAAATAATAGATAAATTAATTTTTATATTTTGAAATAAATTTAGAAAATATATTAGAAAATATAATCAACCTATTTTAATTCTTCATTTTCATGATTTATTTTAAATCATTTAATATGAAAAAAACTTAATTTTATACAAACAAAAATATAATTTATTAATGTGTTTTTATATTAAAATATACAAATAACATAAAATTTAAGATTTCACCATTACAACTCTATATTGAAACTATTTCATATGAAGAATGCCTTTACATAATTTATTATTATTTATCTCACAATGATAATGATAATGCCATCTCTAATTTCATTAAACTTCTATTTAATTAAGTATTAAGTATTAATATTTATATTCTTCGTTGATAAATATACACACAAAATTAGCTTTTTAAGGGCATTATGCATTTATTTATGTTTTAAATACACATCCTCGGAAACATAATTCACATGATGATAAGTATGATTTGAAATCTTTCATTCGGCAATCCCATCGATTATTATTGTCGTTAGTTTGAAGAAAACACAAAAAATAATTATTGCTTCTACATATTAACTAGTAGATGTCTATCGATTAAATAATTGAAAGAGCCCCACATATTAACTTTTATTTAAATTTAGTAAGTAGTTAGGAATGATGAATTTAAAAAGTTTTTTTTATAAAGTTTAATTGATTTTTATAAATTATAAAGATAATAATATATTATTCATAGAAAAAAAACGGATCTTTTGAAAGTTAGTTAAGAGTATTGTCTTATTCAAATCATTTAATTAACGTATTAATGATGGCTTTGAATATAATTTATTTCTTATTTTAATTGAAAAAAGGGATAATGTCAAATAAATCATTTATTGTCTTGACATATTTTGCAAAACCTCAAGTTCAAGTATTCAATGACAAAAGACTCAATGCTAAAAGTTTTAATTTTAATTCAATGAACTTTGATAAATGTATTTAGCGTTCAAATCAATGATGGAATATGGATGTGATGTTCATATATAGAATAGATTTGTTATTGTATAAAAAAATTATGTTGTTAAAGTGTTAGCTATATTTGCAAGTGTCCAAATTTGAATAGGCCTACATAGTAAGTTTGATGATGGCAAAAAATATTTTTCGCTTCTACATATAGACTAGTAGATGCCTATCGATTAAATAATTGAAAGAGCCCCACATATAATAATTGTAAGAAGAAAATCTTTAATTTAAATCTAGTAAGGAGTTGTGAATGATAAATTTAAAAGTTTTTTCATAATTCATAGTAAAAGAGATGGGTCTTTTAGAAGTTAGTCAAGGGCATTGTCTTATTCAAATAATTAATTAACATATTAATGATCACTTTGAAAATAATTCATTTTATATTTTAATTGAAAAAGGGATAATGTCAAATAAATCCTTCATTGCCTTGACATATTTTGCAAAGCCTCAAGTTCAAGTATTCAATGACAAAAGACTTAATGTTAAAAGTTATTTATTTTTTTTTTTTTTAATTCAATGAATTTTGATAAATGTATTTAGCTTTCAAATCAATGATGGAATATGGATGTTCATATATAGAGTGGATTTGTTATTGTATACAAAAACTACGTTGTTAAAGTGTTAGCTATATTTGTAAGTGTCCAAATTTGAATAGACCTACATGGTAAGTTTGATGATGACAAAAAAAATTAGCTATAACATTTAGTACATAATGATTCAATACCATGTAAGATTTATCTATTGAAACAAAGGAACCCAATATCTTGAAGACAAAAGTAATCAAAATAACAAAAGCACGAAGATAAAAAGAAGGAAATTTTCCTCTAATAGGGGGGAGGAAAAATGGAACATGATATAGGAAGTAAAATGACATGCATAACATGAAAAACAAGGCATATTAAAAATGTCAAATAGCAAAGAAAAAAAAAGATAAAGTGAAAACTAATATTATAGGCTATATCCTATAATGATGCTCATAAACCATCAAATAAATATAGGCTTGGATCACCATGATCCTCCAAAACATCATCTTCATCCCAAGATATGCCATGTCATGATGTTCTAGATTAATTCTTGCATTTTCTTTCTCATACGTTACTTTTTATATGGCATCTTTCTTCTTGGTAATCTCTTATACATTTCACAAACACATTGTCAATTGGTGGCACATTAACTGCTTCTTTCTTGACTCGTTAGATTCCTTCTTTGATGGTATTTATGTACAAAATTTAAGCATTTGATGTATCATAAGAATTCACTTTACAACCCATATATTTTTCTATATTACCTTTGCATTTGCTTTTATATCTTTCTTTGGTATGTGAGTAAGTTTTCCATGATTATGTTGAATAATTATGGGTTGCACAATTTGATGTTGTTTTGGAGGACAAGCTTCTTTGTCCAACCTCTTTTGAATCCTTACTATCTCATTCAAAAGTATCTTGTATAAGTCATCTATAAGATCATCTCTCTCATAGGGCACATATTTTGGTGTTTTTACAAATGTATCCAACGTAAAGTGACTAGCATATGATATTAGCTTACAATGATCTCTTTCAACTTTGATAGTCTTTCCTTCATGCACAAATTTGACACATTGATAAAAAACAAAAAATAATAACTTTACAATGTTCTACCCATGTTCACTCAAGCAACACACCAAACCTGTCCAATGATGGTATCACATGACATAAGACTAGTAGTTCTTTTGGACACACTCTCAAGTATGGAATAATGCATCCAAATGTATTAATTAATATTTCATTATTCATCTTCATAAAACACAAAAATGTGCTAATTATTGGTGTCTAATATGACAAGTGAATAAAATATTTGCAATATATATAGAGAGAGAGGTATGCATGATGAATAAAAAATTGAGTATGTGATGAGCATTTGAGACCTCTAGGTATGTATAATAGACCATTATAATTGTCTTGTGGGATTTCCTCATTAGAAAATATAATCAATGACATAATAAGAGAATAAGAAGATGTAGATTTAGTCTTAACTGTAGCTGTGTGCAAGTGTTTTTCTACTTCTAAGAATGCAAAACAAAATGGAATGCAAAACGGAAACTACACAAAAAAATACTCAATGATTAGCCATAGTTGGATCTAAGCAAACAACAACAAAAACATGAAATGTTATACCTTGCTTGCTTGGATTGACGAGCTGGTTGGCCCTTTGATGATGCTTGGTTGTATGCTCCTTTGATGGCAAAATGTTTGCAATAATGGAGGTGGATGTAGTGATTGAAGATGGTAGGTGAATGCACTAATGGATTCAAAATGGTTGTAAATGCTAAGTGGGTTTTTCTAACCTCTCTAAGTTGAGGCCAAGGCTCTCAATTTAAAGAAGAATGGACAGTTGAGATTAAGCCATCATGGAAAAGATGGAGGGTAAGATGGAAAGAGGACAAGTGACATGGAAAAGGCCATGTGAGGTGGAGGTACTTGCAAGTACCTTGGGATTGAAGAGGATTTCCTCAAAAAGGAATTCCTTGTCCCCATATGGGGTTGATAGTGACAAGTGAGGAATTTTAGAAAGTCCTCTCTTATCACCATGGGGATGGGAGAAGTTGTTGGAGAAATAAATGTGCATTTTAAATTCATATGATTGGAAGTACCCAATGGGTCAAGGATTGTAACAAGGTTGGGAACAAGACCAAGGATGTGATTAGATAATTTTTGCTAGATTGAATGGATTAGGATTGGATGGAGATGTGAGATGGTTAAAATGGATGAAGAGGATGGAGGTAAAGATGCAATGCAATGGAAGAGAAAATGAAATGCAGTCCTAATGGGTAAGTGCAAGAAGTTGGGTCCATGAAGAGGGGAAGTTTCGGACGAAAAAAAATTTCTCGCACAAAATGCGTACGCGTTTTTAAAAAATGCATACGCGTTATGCATCGCATACTCGATCCTAGATCAATAACGCGTACGCGTTACGGTTCGGGTTACGAACCTAAAACGCGTACGCGTTATGAAACGTGTACGCGTTCCAAAATGCGTACGCGTTCATAACACGTACGCGTTTCTAAAGACTGTTTATTTTTTTAAATAAGCGACTGCGAAAGTCATTTTCACAGCCGAATTAGGAGCGCTAGACAAGAGACAGCAAATCGCGTACGCATTTTGGATGGCCAGAATCTGCAAAATTTTCACTCTCACCTCCTCCAATCGACACACCTGACCTTAGCGACCTCCAGGTTGGTTGAATTCTACAATATTTTTGCATTATAATTGCTATTTAGTTATTTTTGTTTTATAATTGCTATTTAGTTATTTTTGTTTAGTTTGTTTTAATTTAATATTTAATAGTTTTTAAACTGCATTTAATTAACCGAAAACATCAACGAAACAAACAACATAAAATTTTAAATCGAAAACCTAAATTTGACACATTTAGTTTTGAAATTTAAAACCCTAAACTGTAGGTTCTAAAAAACTAATTTACTCAGACCGTTAATCTTTGAACCTAAACCCTAGAAAACGTAAACTAAAACCCTAGAAAACGTAACATAAATTAAAACCCTAGAAAACATAAAATAATTCCTTAGAACTTTAGAAAACATAAACTAAAACCCTAGAAAACATAAACTAAAACCTTAGAAAACGTAAACTAAAACCCTAGAAAACATAAACTAAAACTTTAGAAAACGTAAACTAAAACCCTAGAAAACGTAACGTAAACTAAAACCCTAGAATTTACGTAAACTAAAACCCTAGAAAACGTAACATAAACTAAAACCCTATTTGTAGGTTAAAATTAGGTTAAATCTAGGGTACAATTAGGGTTTGGCTTAAACTTTAATATATATTGTATAGTTAGATTTCAAAATTACAATTAGGGTTATGATTAGGTTTACTTGTTTAATATTAAAGAATTCAATTACCTGCTTCTAGGGTTAAAATTCATTCTAGGGTTAGGGTTCTAAGATAAATATTCGGGTAAGGGTTGAGGTTAGGGTTTGTATTCAACTAGGTTTAGAGTTAGGGTTATATTTTTATTAGGGTTAGGTTTAGGATTATGAAATTATGAATTAAAATTTAAGATGCAGGTTAGGGTTGGAGTTAGAATTAGCCCCGTCAATTGGTGTAGAGTTCTAGGGTTGGGGTAAAAATTAAATTAAGAGTCTAGGGTTAAATGGTTGTAATTTTGGTGAGAGTTAAACATTCAATCAATATTTAATTAGGTTTATGATTAAAAAGTTTATATGCATTTAGGGTTAGTGTTCAACTAAGGTTATGATACCCGATTTAATTACAATTAGGGTTAGAGTTCAAGTTAGAATACATTAGGGTTCAAGTTATAATTAGGGTCTATGGTTCAAGTTATAATTAGCCCGTCTATGGTTCAAGTTAGAATTAGTGTGATAAAAATTCTAATATAAGGCAACATATCCTTAGATGAAATCGTATTTTAAAAAATTCTTCATCTATATATCGATTAAATTTTTTATCTTAAACTTGAAAAATAAATCTATTAGCAATGTCTTTTTGAACTGAATCCCCGTACTTAGGTACCTAAGGTTTTTGATGGTTTCATAAGGATTTAAAAATCATGAATACTAGTGGAACTTTTTAAAACACATAGGGTTTTAGTCTTATTTCTTCAATTTTTGTTTCTCACAATCTTAGTTTTGAAAGAGTTTATTTACAAACATATATAATGTAATGGGGTCTTTAGGTGTGATCAACAAAGTTTATTTTTAGTAGAGATAATTGTGAGGTATCACAAGACAATGCATTTCCCTCAATTTGTTATAACAACCATAGACTTTTAGTCATAACATATTGAATTTTCATTTCCTTCACTCTTGATTCAACATAATCTAGGTCGATTGTTACCATTTTGTCAAAGGGGACCGTCCTAGAACATCAACTTATAGATTTTCCTTCATTATTATTACTCAAAATTTAAAAAAATCAAGAAATTAAAATGTATAACTCTAAATTCTATAATTGATGAAGGATTGGTTTGCAAACTTTCTTGGATTTGACCCTACTGAATTGGTAGTTTGGATTCCTTATTTTTTTGCATAATTATTACTTTTAATCACTATAATTTTAATTTATTTGCATCCTTTAAGTTTCATGTAGTATACTATTGTTTAATAATTTATTATTAAAATAATATTCAATTCTCATACCTTTTATGTCTCTCATATGAACAATATTTTGTGTTCTATGGTAACTCCTATTATCATTTCCCCTTTTCAAATGTACCATGATTCCTATGTTTCTATTATTATATGTTTAAATGTATCCTCAATATGTTTAAATGTATCCTTATAACCAATTTTTTTAATTTCTATCTATCTTAATGGACTTTATTACATTATTCTAATATACATAGACACTAAACCCTACATTCTAAAATATGAACACAAACCCTTACCCAAAACTCAAATTGTAAACCACAAATTTGAAATTTTCAAAACTTGTACAAACTTAAATTATAAACTTTAATGTGTACATGCTATGGATTTTTAATGAACATTATTGATTTTTTAATGATAAATCAAATGGTCTTCAAATGAATTGCATTTTGGATTTGTGCACGTTCAATGTGATTTTTAAATAGTTCTTTCAAATTGTCTGCATTATTTAATTAGTTTGTTGATATATATTTTTTAATTGTTTAACATGTGCAGTTGCCATTTGGTTGTACATTCACATGGATCCACTATTTAGCATTGAGGATTTTATGCCTGAACCACATATTCCTATAGATCCCATAGATCCTAACCCACCACCACCAGAAAACCCCATTCCTCCTAACCCACCACCACCAGAAAACCCCATTCCTCCAAACCCTCCACCTCCTAACCCCCCACCCCCTATAGTAGACCAGGATCAGTTGAGAGAGAGCATTAGGGCAAATCTTACAGTCATTCAAGAAAATATAGATCTGATTAAAAATGAACCTAGAATTCCCCCCCATCTCTCACGGTTTGCATCTACGATGCAAATTGTTGTCGATTTTGTTCGATCTTGATGCAGACCTAGATAGGTTCCATCAATGGAGAGACGAGAGGAGACAATTCTATGCAGATCGATTGTCTTATAAAGAAATTAATGACCTTAAAATTACTAAAGAAGCCATGTGCCAATATTTTTTTAACCCTCAAACTAGCCAACCAATTCCACCCACCAAAAAACGAATTTCAATTTTATGGTGTAGGTACCCCTTGATAGCTGCACATTTTTGGGATAGATGGTGGATGGTGTTTGATACTCCACCACATGGCAATTCTGAGGTGCCCCTATACTTTTTGAGAAAGTTATGGGCAGAGTTTGAGTTGGGTTTAAAACCCAACTATTTTGATATGAGGTCATTTTAGGGAGCTGGCCGTGGCATGCCCCAACATAGATTGGGAGCACGTGTTGATCCTCAACGACGTGCTCCAATTGCTCCTATTGTTCCTCCTACTTCTCCTGGTGTTCCTGCTGCATTTCAGCAGCAAACCATGCTATCGACATTAGGAGCATTGAGTTCACTTTCAGGACATCTCACTCATCAGACTTCACACGCGGCGGCTGAAGTGGTCAATAGAGAGCATGGAGGCTCCAACAATAGGAATACTCAGGCATCCACTTCAGGTGACCCACCTGCGTCTGAGACAGAGTCATTTATGGATTTACTATATTCTGAGCATCATCTTACACAGGTATGTTCATCTTTTGAACTTAAATATATATATTTTTGGAATGTGCAAAATTCATGTTTAAATAATAACATCAAATTATATATATAATACAATATTAATTCAATAAGTGTTTGGTGTAGACGCATGATCAGACAATGCCTGAAACTCAAAATGATCATGTCTATATGTCAAGTGTTGTAGATATGGGCTCACCTTTTGGTCAGGTACTTAAACCAATATATATTAAATTTAGTTTGTGTGGATATATATATATCTAATTTATTTTGAATGTTTACACATGATGTGTGATTGATATATATTATATCTAGATGCAGGGAGGTCAGATGAGCATGCCTAGTGCTGACCAAGCACAAGTTGTGGTGAGCGCTCCTGAGTCATCATCAGCTCAGGTGCATTCTTTCAAAAAGTTTGTTAAGTTTGAATTAAATACACATCATAGATCTAATTTAATTTTTACATTTACATACACATGCGTGAATGATCTATACAAATTGTTGTACATATATATGCAGGCATTTCATGAGACACCCATTGCAGGTGCACCTGAGACATCGTCAGCATTTATGCATGGGCAATCTCAGGTGCGTGATCTTGAGGTCATATCATTCAAGGTTGTAAACTTTACTAAATATCCTAAACAATTTTTACGGATCTATATATATATATATATATATATATATATATATTCGAGGTTTTAACATATTGATTGCTTTATATGAATATGCAGGATATAGTAGATCAGGCATTTGAATCTTCTCAAGTGACAGTTATGCTACCCGTTGAACAAAATGTTCCAGTAGATCCACATGATCATATGGTAAATTATTCATGTCTTAAAAATCATTTTTATTGTATTTACTAGATATTTAATTAATTTATTTTTTTTATCCAAAAGTTTAT
This sequence comes from Sequoiadendron giganteum, assembly GCA_007115665.2. Taxonomy (NCBI): domain Eukaryota; kingdom Viridiplantae; phylum Streptophyta; class Pinopsida; order Cupressales; family Cupressaceae; genus Sequoiadendron; species Sequoiadendron giganteum. The sequence goes on along the minus strand of CM021100.1, from coordinate 140,894,533 downwards.
ATTTTGTCAGGTTTAAATATGTTTAATTATATCAAAATTTATAAATAAATTTAAATCTAATTTCAAGTTACTTGTACTCTTTTACAGCATGATGTAGGTACATCTAATCGACCTGGAACAAAGAGGAGACTTGATTTGACTGATCAGCCTGATAGTTAAATGGTTTTAAATTTTAAATAGACCAGACATCTCTAGTTTTATTTAAACTTTTATGTGTTGGACTTGACATATACATATTTTTGTTTATTTATATCAAATGACTTTAATGTGATGATTATATATATGCAGTCAATTATGATCATGTTATGTTCATTTTGATGATTATATGCACTCATATGTATATGTAGATCTAGATATTTTATCTAATTTTCAAGTAATACATGCACTAGATATAAATTCTTATCTCTACAATCAAATTTCATAAATATATAATTTATCACATGGTTAAAGGTGATAAATTTAAATATTCCTTAAATAGTTTAGATTATATTCATAATAAATTAAGAGCTCGCGTAATTTTAACTATTTACCAATTCTAGAAAATATTTGAACAATTATATGAAATGTATAATCTATAAAATTGGAATGAGATTTTTAAAATGCTACTAATAAGTTAATTGAAAATCATACAACTATACAACATGATGAAACATATATGTGTGCACATGTATATCCAATTATTTAGCTTATCAATTTTTACGTGAAGACCAAAAATTGATATTTACATAGTCTCTTGATAAAATAATTTTTCAGTGACAATCGCATGGTAGACCAACTTGATGAGAACCTGCAAAAATAATTAATGTAAACTGTAAGTAGTTCTATAATTTTTTTGATTCATTTAAGTAAATATATAGTAAAAGTTACAAAATTGGATCTTATAAATTTCATAAAAATTCAAATGATGTTTTCCATAGGATGGATGAATGGGATGCATGTCATGAACCCTAAGGTATGGCTTAATGGGTCCTATGAGAATGGCTTAAGGGGAATTATGCGAGTGACTTAAGGGATGCAAGATTGTGGAATAAGGGTACATGTAAGAGGATATGACTTAAGGGTCCTAAACCCTTAACCCTTAACCCTAAACCCTAAACCCTTAACCATGTAAGAGGATATGACTTAAGGGTCCTAAACCCTAAACCCTAAATGCTAAACCATTAATCCATATAAATTTGTTATTCTAAGCATCACATGAACCCTAGAAACCCTAAACCCTAAACCACGTGACCTAAATCCTAGGAGATCAACCCTAAACCATTAATCCATATAAATTTGTTATTCTAAGCATCACATGAACCCTAGAAACCCTAAACCCTAAACCACGTGACCTAAATCCTAGGAGATCAACCCTAAACCATTAATCCATATAAATTTGTTATTCTAAGCATCACATGAACCCTAGAAACCCTAAACCCTAAACCACATGACCTAAATCCTAGGAGATCAACCCTAAACCATTAATCCATATAAATTTGTTATTCTAAGCATCTCATGAACCCTAGAAACCCTAAACTCTAAACCATGTGACCTAAGGGGATGGCTTAAGGGGATGTCTTAAGGGGTGTTGAGAGAGTGACTTAAGGGGATGCAAGAGGATGGATTAAGGATAGATATACAAGGATATGGATTAAGGGGTCCTAATAGAATGAATTAAGGGGAATTAATAGAGAGACTTAAAGGGGATGCAAGCAGATGGATTAATGGCACATACGAGGATGGCTTAAGGGGATATGAAATAAATTATAAACTTTTTATAAAATGACAATGAGTTAAATTTAGTTTTATATTTATACTCTCAACTAAATGTATCTACAACTATATATAGTTACCTGTCTGTAGATTCGAATTCCATTGTAATAAGAGTGCATCTCCTCTCTTTTTTGTATCAAGGGAGACCTGAAACAAAAAATGATATAAAACTTTAATAAGGAAATGAATTTAAAGACAAATATATATATCAATTAAATATATACATACAACTAGATATACTTACCAATATTTATTTACTCTGTTGTACCATCCACATCCTCTCTTTTTTGTAATGCATCTATGATTGTCTCATGATCATCCATTGAAAGTGTCCATAAAACTTTATTAGCAGGCCTCCCGTGATATCTAACTAGTTTTATATTGGTTGCCAAAATCAAATGTGAATAATGTATAATCTTCTTGTGTCTTTCATAATCTTCAAATGCAGGCAAGCCATTCTTTCTTATCAAATATTTTCGAAGCCAGGTGCCAACAACAACGACTGAACCAGTTGGATACTCAAAGTTATCATCATCCACTCTAGGATGTACCAACTTATATTTTCTCTCAACACATCTAGCCAACCAGTACTCTGTCTCCTCTTCATTCCCCTCGGGTGCAACAACAGCATACACATGTCCTACAAAAATAGATAAAAAATTCAATAAAGAGCACGACTTATATTTAATTCATGTATATAAACATGCATACATATAAAATTCATCTCAATAAATAATGTACCTTCTTGTACAAGATCAGAAACACGGTCATAATCATCTGATGCGAACGCTTGATTATCTTCAATTATTGTTCCATGTTGAACATGTGTCGATGTAGGTGTTAAGGCTCTTTGTTGCCATTGTTCAACCCATTCCATATTTTCACAAGCCTCCCAATCACCTGCAATACAAAATTGACAAAAGCATGCCAACTCCCTTGTCCATATTGTCCATGTGTTTGCATTCGAACTCTTAAATGAATGCCATTTTGCAGATCCATTAATTGTTTCACAATCTTGTCGAGAACAAATATCATTTTCTTCAACTAACCAAAAGAAGCGGTGAATTATTGAGCTCTCACTTACTCTTGTAGATAATTTGGTATTGCACCAATCTACAATTGCATGTGCATCTCTAAATTTTGCAGCATCCTCAAATTTTAGTTGCTCTCTAGCAAGAGCTCTTTTCACACATGCACCTGCTCCATCGTGTTCTCCCTTACCATGACCGGCTTCAAAAAAACTCCATATGTGCTGGATATTATTTTCCTTATGAACTCTACATAACCAATAAAACATCCTAGCATTTTTGAATTGACCCGTGCAATTATCTGACCATATGAGATGTTCTAGCAATTGAATTCCTCTTTCTTTTAAATTTTTGTAAAATATATCAAAACAATATTGAACAAACTCAGATGAATGTAATCGATTATCACTTACATAAAAATGGTACTCTCTCAAAAAATTTCTATTATCTTCTCTACTATCATCTGCATGTCTATAAACAATATGAACAAAAATAGATACTTGCACTGAATTATAATACTGTGATTGAATTTCTTCTTGTGGAGCAAGAGTATAATTTTCAGCAAAATCAACAACCGACAATATAGTTCCAATTGGGAATGTGTTTTTACATAAACGAAATTGATTATCAAGCCAATGAGCATACTGAGAGTGTTGAACATATTTAGGTACAATCTTATCTTTAAATTCTTTAATAAATGCATGCACAGTATTTTTTTCCATAATTAGCTCACAACGTTTTCCAGTTTTTCCATCTTTTAAAGAATACTCAACATTTTTGAATCTTTTTACATCTACTAATTGTTGTCCAAATTCATTTAAACTACTTTCATGCATACATTCACCTAATAATGAAAAGTTAGCACATCTATCACATTCTCTAGAAATACATGATTTTAAATAAAATAAGTTTCCGTTAGAGGGTTCGCAAAACAAACCTGATATAAAATCTTTGATTCTTTCAGGTGGCATATTAATACCACAAATGTCCTGCATAATTTGGTTAACATGCAAAGTGCATCGTATATATCGAAAACTATCATAATAATAACGAAATTGTACATGAGTCTTACAACAACAAGAAATTCGTTGCTTATTAATTCTAACATACCAAGGTTTACACTTTTCGAATGATCTTTGACTTATTTTAATATTCAATGGTAAGATTGAAGCATCTAAATTTTTTTATATAATTCAGTTTGAGTCATATCTAAGAGATGCTTTGGATGAGGTACACGAATTTTGGAACCCACCCTTAATTTTAAGACATCTCTAATGTTAGGTGATACTCTTGTATTATCATGCTAAAATTTATTGATTAAAGATTTAATTTCATTAGTTAATTTCATGTCTGATCTTGGGAGTCTACCACTAAAACTCCAACATTGATTAATTGGATCATTTTCAATATTTTCTCTTCTTTTAGCAGCTCTAATCAAAGTTTTGGGATTTACTTTTATACATTTACTAATCCTACTTAACATTCTTTTATTTGAAGTTGCTTTATCAACTAAAGCAGTTGTTATTGCACGACGAGCCACATTTTTATCTTTGGATCGACTTTTCTTACCTATAAAATCAATAGCATTAGCAACACTAGAAATGACTTGTTCTACTGAATCATCTTTCTTTTTTGGTTTTACAAAAATACCTAATTTTTTCATCACTTTTCTCATTTTCCACATTCTCATCAATTGCACCATGAGTTGACATTGGAATCCTAATTTCTTTCTATAAAAAAACATTTTATATATTTTATTTCCATAAGTTCTAATTTGTCTCCAAGAAACTTTACCACGAAGGTTATCTAACACATCTTTTTCAATTGTAAAAAAAACATTTTCATCTTCATCCATACAAGGGGTTTCATTTTCATTCACACAAGGGGTTCCATTTTCATTTTCAAAAGTAAAAAAGATTTCATTCTCATTTTCATCAATATGAGGGATTTGATTAGCATTTGTATTCTCATAAGATATATTTTCATAATTTTTTTGTTTTTGCATTCTTTCAACCCTATAATTATTGATATCATCAATGGTGTATCCAGCTTCATCTAAACAAGCAAAATCAATATTATCAAGACTTGGGTTTGAAAGAATACATGGAGAGATTGTTTGAATAGGTGCATTTTCCATATCATTGGGAGGTGGATTTGAAGACATACCCGAAGCTATTTGCATATGTACTGTTTCCATATCATTCAAAGTTGTAGTTGAAGACATAGTTGAGTTTCTCTCCATAATTGTATTTTCTTCTATATTCACCATTTCCACATTTGCATCATCTACATTCATTTCATCATTCATGAATTTCTCTTCAACATTCATTGAAGTAGATGCTTCCAAATTTTTCATTTGACAAATTCTTTCTCTTCTATCTTTTTGTCTTTTTGCCTCCATATCTTTATTTGCTTGAATTTCTTCGGGTGTCATTGACATTCTACACTTTTTTCTTTGTCTTTGTTTTGATCCCATGGTTACAAAACCCTTTTTGATGAAAAATTTTCAAATGATTTACTTGTAACCAATTTTCAAATTTTTATCTCCTTCAAATATTCAAATAACACTCTGTACTATGAAGATCCTTTCTTCTTTGAACTTTGAAGTACACAAAAATATCATGAATACATCCAAAAACTTTTTTTTGAATCTTCTTGTAAATTATTCTTGTACTTGATTCCACTTCAGAAAATTCAACCTGCACTTGACTTTTCAACCAATTTGCAATAGAATATGCCCTGCACAAGACAAATTTGTAATAAAAAATGCAGAAAATCGAACTTGCGGGCCGTACTGCAGAAAAAGAATATTGCAGGAAAACCGTACTCTATCAGAAAATGTCAAATCAGGATAAACGGATATATTAGAAAACGCATACGCGTTCTTAAAAAGGAACGCGTACGCGTTTCTAAAAAGGAACGTGTACGCGTTACCTTTACCCAACGGGTAAAAAAATAACGCGTACGCATTATGAAACGCGTACGCGTTTTGTTTCAATAACGCGTATGCGTTTCATAACGCGTATGCGTTATTAAAAAATTTGTTTCCCAACCCGCCTGAAGACTTGGTTTTAGGTTCGGGAAAGCTTTGGCAATCCGAGCCTTAGCCTTTGACCTGCAACTAAAAAACTAAGGCAGATTGAAGAAGAATGTTCAACTTTGACAATATGGTTGATGAATTTTTTTTCTGAATCAATCTATAAAATTAAAACCCATTACAGAACATAATGTCTAGTTTTTATATATATAATTTTTATTAAGATTGGATTATATTTTCTATTTTTTAATTAATTTCAAAGCAAACTAGTCATTAAACTTGAAATATCAGACTTTTTTTGTTTTTTAATAACTTTTTTTTGGTTAAAGTTTTTAGAAAAAAAATTATATGACATCAATATTTAGACAATTCTTTACACAATGAAAAAAAAAAAATTCAAAAAAAGTTTAGTTTAGGTCAAATTATGTTGTCCGTACACGTTGATTTTTAAAAACAACAATTAAGGCCAATAAAAATTAAATAATAAAAAAAATATTCAACAAAAAATTACAAAAAAAATTCCTCATCAATCTTCATGTTGTTAGCTCTCTTTCCCCAAAAGGAATTAGTAAAATACTTTTATTTGATTCAAAAAGTGTTGTCCGTACACGTGCATGGTATGGTAAAAAAACAGGGACTTTTAAAAAGTGGTTTTTATAGATCTTTATCAAAATTTAGTTTCTACAATCTGGGTATTTGAATAATTTACATATTTATAAACTATATTCAAATCTCTAAATTTCATATTACTGACTTTTTTAAAAATTCATTGTGTAAGTGCCTCAAATTTTCAGTTCAAGTGTGACAAATTCTGAAAAACAGCAAAAACACTTCCACTTTTTGAGCTTTTTGTGGACCCAACTTCTTGCATCAGCCCTAATGCAATTTGCCATTTTTGGAGCACTAATTTTTGCTATAGCATAAGACACTAGGTACCATGGTATGTGAAACCAAGGCAGATTAGTGTCTAATGCATACACAAACACAACAAACAAGGAGGATATCCCAACACCCCAAAGTCACGATGACTTTGGTCGGGCCAAGTATTAGGATAACCAAAAGCACAAGAGGATGTCCCAACATAACACAAGATCATAGGGGTCTTGGTGGGTACTACATGGGACAATCAGGAAAACAACAAACAAAGATCAAGATATGCCCCTATGTGAACCAATCAAAACACACCATAATATGATAGATCATGGTGGTCATGACAAGTGATGATAGGGAGCTCAAATGATAAATAGAAGCTAAAAGCATCAAAATATTGCAATCAATTTCAAAATGTCCTTTGCCATAGGATCAAGAGGATGGATGGGGTTGATGAGGTTTTTTAGGAAGGATGCATCCTATTGAGACCAAATATGGATACTAAACTGAATGATCGACATGACTTAGGATACTCGAAACTGATTGAATCTCATGATACGAATGGATCCCATTTGTGAATAACCGGCTAGATTAGGACATACTTGACGACATGAAAAGATGACGAGATATAAGGTGACAAGATGACAAGGTGACAAAATATACATACCCTAAAGATTGAAGGGACACAAGACCGACACGCCTTGAAGACCTAGGGGCTTGGGGGTTGATCAAAGATCAACCTTACCTACGTGAAAGCGTAGAGCCCTCGTAGTTGAACATAAGGCCATGGATAAAAGCAAAAAGAGGACAATGGAGACCTTGATGGATGGTACAGATTGGACAGACAAATGCCCTGGGGGCAGATCAAACGAGCGACCTTCCCTACGTGAAAGAAGATGGGCAATGTAGTTCGACACAAGGCCAAAGATAGACGATGGAAGATGACAAACTAGACAAGAAGCAGAACCCTGAGGGCGGATCAAATGATCAACCTTGCTTATGTGAAAGCGCAGGGGCAACGTAGTTCGACAAAAGACCAATGACAGACAATAGATAAGGGATGATGAGATGACCATGATAAGGAGATACGATGATGGAGTTGATATGATGAGCCAGGGTAGGCCATGCAAATGGGATGGTCGATATGCATAAGATGAAGCTCAGGGATCAGATAGTTATCCAAATCATCGAAAGATGAAGTGGGAGGATGAGACAATGGATAAATGAGAGATGAAAAATGATAAGATATTAGGAAGATGTAGGAAATAGATAGGAGTGATGATAGTGAGATAGTATGGCATTGGATTGCATGGGGGCAGCCTATAGCTAGATACCAATGACAAGGGATGATGAGATGGAAGGAAAATAGAGGTAAATGGATGGATGGATAAAGATGGGGAGATATAAAGATGCTAGGATAGGTGGATAAAGGGATAATGATTTGGAAGGATGGAATGGATTATCAGATGGAAAAATGGATGGGGGAGATAAGGATGAAAAGATGGAACAAGACTAGTGGATGGGTAGATAGGAAGATAAGGATGAGGAGATGGGAAGGATTACTTGGAGGGATGGATGGACGATGTCTCCAAGGACTCTGTCGCAAATAAGGAGATGCCCTCACTCTAAATATGTCATGTGTGATGAGGCAAGAGGGATGGAAAATAGCAAGATGGGTGAATAAGGGAGTGAGACGAACATGGATAGGAGATATAGATAAGGAAGGGTTCTTAGATGGTGGCATGATTGGATGGATGATGAAGGTAGATGGATGTAGATAATATGCATGGATCAAGAAAGTATATGGGGAGGATAAGGAATATGATAGCGTATGGATGAGGGGAATATATGCCAAGAGGTGTTCAAAGCAATGTATATGTATGTGCCCTTGTCTTTATCAAGATCACAAGGAAGATGGAGGGACTGGGGTAAATGGGATATGATGGATAGGATGTAGAAGATAGGTGGATGTAGGAGATGGAGGAAGGGAATGCATAGATGGAAGTTGCCCCCAATTGTGGCAGTAAACTAGATGGGGGATTTACGCATGACGCCTGTTTGCCAAGTTTTCATCATGGTACTTATCCAAGGCGCTTGTTTGCCAGTTTTCACCATTGGACGAATAATTTTTCTTTACTATTTTGTTTTTCCTTTATTTTTTCTCTTTTTTGATGTTTTTTTATTTTTTTGACTTTTTTGTTTTTTGAATTTTTTGACCTTTTTGACGAGGATGTGGATGTGGGTTTGGAAGATATGTGATAAAGGGGATGGATGAAGGACTCAAGCATCAAGTTCTATATGAGATAATAAGAGCCCATGTGTAAAGCGACCATTGGATGTTGGTACAACCTTATTAGAATGGATGGATTATGCAAGATGATGGATTAAAGGGATTTGATGGGGGATATATGGGGGATAGTGGATGGGGTGTTGGAAAGTGTATGAATGGAATGATGGAGTGGATGTGTGATGGGGGAAGGTTTTTAGGACCAACATTGTCACATGTGGTGGATGTGAAATGATAGGAGGGTTGATGGATGGAGAATGTGGCGATAATGGAGGCGTTGGGATAGTGAATTTTGGGACATAAGAACCCAAAACAGATTTAGGAGATGGAGGATGAAAATGTTAGCTTTGGGATTAGAAAATTTGGATCGGTCTTTAGGGATTTCTCATTTGAAGGCATGGCCTCTTTTTTCTTGGGAATCCACATGGTTTTGGTTTTTGCTTTGGTGGGCCTTTGTGGCCTTTGGGATTGATTGATATTTTGGATTTGATTTTCCTTTTCATCAACATGTCTTTTGAAGGGGAGATGAGGAGCTTTAGATTCATATGGATGTTTGGATTTATGCATTTTTACTTTGGCATCAAAAGTGCTTGTAGTAGCAATGGGATGGGTAGGAGGTGATGGATGATGTGGAGAAGACATGGATGGAGTGATAGAGGTAGGCGTTTGACAATGGTGTGTGGATGGAGGATGCGAGATAGCATGCATGGAGGGGTGACTTTGTTGATCTTGATTACGAGTTATGAATTTAGGATTCTTGTGATGCGTGCTAGGGATAGGTGATGGATGGATGAGAGGATAAATTGGATAGGATGGAGGGGGTGATTTTGGGATATAAGGACCCAAAATAGACTATGTATATGGAGGATGTGTGAAGTTTGGTGGAGGGACATAAGGACCCAAAATGGATTTAAAAGATGAAGGAGGAAGATGGATGGTTTTTTTAAGGCAATATGACAGAGGAGGGGGGATGGCGAGAAAGGATTTGGTAGAGCGATGGGCAGTGCCTCTCATTCCTTTGGAAGAGGTTTTCTTAGGATGTATGGAGGTTGTACCAACATTTTTGGATTGTGTTTCTTGGGAGATATATCCAAGACCTTGTGTGCCTGGATGTTCTTTAACTTGGATGGGCTCTAAAGTACCTTGCTCATGAAGGCCTAAACCTTTTCCTTGATAGTTCATGTTCTTGAGCATGAAATCTATGGTAGGATGCTTATTCTTTTGGAAGCATGATGCGAGTCCATTAGTAGGTGGAGGAAGATCGGTGGTGCATATGTTTTGTTTTTCTTCTGCAAGGAGACCACCATGGATGAGTGTAATGTTACCAAGGTTATACAAAAGTGATGTTGGGGTGACAAGGCTAGGTAGTGATGATGGAGATGAGGGGATAGCAACATCCTAATCAAGAGGAATGAGTGATAAGGGATCGGGAGAGGGATTAGGTGGTATGATAGGATCTATATTTTTGAGAGCAGGTGATAAAGGCTCATGAGATGGGGTGATCAGACCTTGACTGCAAAGGGGATCATGGGATGGAGTGGGCGAGCGAGTGTGGTCTTGAGATGGAGTAGATAGGATGGTAGGATTAGGATTCGGTTGTGGAAAGGAATCGTGAGATGGGATGGATGGAGTAATATGATCTTGGGATGGAGTGGATGGGATGGTAGGATCGGGATTTTGAGGAGGGGATATGCTTATATGATTTGGATCAAGCCCTTGGCATGGCTCATCGTGTGTGGGAGGCACGATGATGAAGGAGTGTTGGAGGGACTCCTCAAGTGGAGGAGATAGGAGGATGGAGGATTCATCAAGGTCATGGGATTGAAGTTCGGTAATATTAGGACTAGGAGGAGTGGATTTGATGTCTCCAATGGATTGAGTGGATCTAGCAGTAGAAGATGGGGATTCAATGGACTTAATGGGTGTGACAGGCTCAACCATTTGGATGGTGTTAGGAATGGTAATGGTAGTGATAGGTGTAGGACGGAGGAGGGCCTCATCACTAGTGACTGTACATGATAGAGTGGGAGGGCATTGTTTCACAACATCAAGATGTGGATTTGGGGATGTCTCTTCTGTCATGAGTCCTTGGACGACATTTGGAAGGGATGTAGGATTAGGTGGGGTGATGGGAATGGATGGAGGATTAGGGATGGTTGGAGGACTGGGATTAGGGATTGGTGGATTAGGATTAGATGAGTGGATGGGATTGGATGGAGGACTAGGAGTGGTTGGAGGACTAGGATTAGGGATTGGTGGATTAGGATTAGAGGGAGGATTAAGATATAATGCGGTGAAGGGGGGAGTGATGCAAGAGGGTGTAGATGATGAATTAAGATAGAAGGATGCAAATGTTGGATTAGGTTGGGAAGATTGGGATGGTGGGTAATAGTAGGAAGATGTGAATGATGGATTAGGATGCTGGAGGAATGTAGGAAAATGTGGATGTTGGATTAGGATGGGAAGATGTGGATATGGGATTAAGATAAGAGGATGTGGGTGGTGGATTGTGATAGGAAGGTGTGGATGGTGGATTGACATAGGAGGATATGGGTGATGGATAAGTATAAAAAAATTGAGAACGTGGATTAGGATAAGAGGAATATTGGGATGGTGGATTATGATAGGAAGGAGCAGGTGTTGGATTAGGATGGGAAGATTGGGATGAGGAATTAAGGTTGTAAGACCCTTCCATTTTGCTCTTTTGATTGAACAGTGTTCTGTTGGTTATGCCTTATTTTCTGTTAGTGCTTTGACCTTGGTACTAGGTATTTTATCCTGATGTTATTATTATGTCATGTTCTGGATTAGCATTATGAATGTTTGAATTAATGATGTTTTATGCTTGGATAATATTATTGATGTTAGATTCGTCAGTTGGAAATATTGTATTGGTGAAGGGGATGGGATTGCATCACTCGCTTGCGAGTGCCCTGCAATTCCGAGATTCCCTCTTCACGGTGTGTTTTATATGATGCAAATATACATGTGTGATATTCTATTGTTCGCAGGTTAACAGGTATAGGACACTGATTCCACTTGGTTTCACAGGTTTGAGTGTGTCCATTGCCAACGACATTTGATTGGGAGATAGTAGCTAGGTTTCTCATGTCAAGCCATCACCCTAGTCTTGAGTGTGTTGTCGATTTTTTTTGTCTGGTTCTGTGGATTTAAATACTATTTAATCTGCCTGGATTTTATTTAATTGCAAGTTTAGAAAGGTTAAATAAATGGCCTATGTAGTTAAATTATTGATTTAATTAATCTGGTTATTTTGTGAAAAGTGTTATTTGTTGATTAATTTAATGTAATTAATAGAATAATTAAATCTTGGATTATATTTATTTTATTAATTCATTAAATTAATTATGTTGAAATGAAGTTGATTATGCATATTGGAAATTATAGATATTTGGAATTTAAATTAAGATTGAAAATCAAAGAAAATGATTTAAATTTCTTTTTTTGGAAAATTTTAAATGCAAAAATTGAAATTGAGATATTTAGAGATATTTTCAAAAGTTTGACTTTGGGGTTGAGGGATATTTTTTCATTTTGGCTATTATTTGGATTTTGGGATTGAAAATGGAGGAGGATGAAAAAAAAATTGAAAATGGAAGAGAGGAGGAATTTTTGGATTTTGTGGATTGCTTGGAGGAACTGGAACTTGAAGAGGGATTAGTGTACCCTTTGGCATCTTTTGTGGGAAACCAAGTTTTCTTCATGTTTAATTTATTTTATTTGGATAAAATTCATGATTGTCTACATGTTGTGGAAATTTTGTATGAATTGAAGAGAATCTCCTTATTCAATCTGTAGTTCTCAAGATAGAATTGAAAAACATGGTTGTAAATAATCCTTTTCAAAATTTATTTGTTCAATTAAATTTCTGGTTTGTTTCAACTTGGATAAAATGCATATATATATATATATATATATTGGAGTTAATTGGGCATTCATTTATACTCTTCATTTTATGTTTTTTAAACAAAAAAAAAAAAACCCCTATCTGCATATTATGATGGATTGAAAATCTGCAAGAAACTTTAAAAATAAAAAATAAAAATAAAAAAAGATTTTTGGGGGGAAGCGGCGCTGGGGGCTCACCTCCCCACCGCACCCCATGGGAGGCACGTGGGAAGGGAGCCACACCTAGCACGGTTTCCCCCTCTCCACCCACCACTGCTCCCCACGCCCTCTGTCGATGCTGCTACCGCCACCAGTGGGGGCGATTGTGCTACCACAGTTGCCGCCCACTTAGTGGGGTGACTGTGTTAGCACAGCCCCCGCCCATGTTGGCTGTGTCTGGCCAGCCTCCTAACCCTATGTAAAGCGTGACCCTAAATAAAATGCCACCCTTGTCAACGCCGCCCTCAAAATAAAATGCGGCCAAGGAAAATCCGTGCGGCCAGCCCTAAAAGTGGCACGCAGCCCAAGGCGCATGGGTGGCCTTTTGTCACACAAAAAATAATAATAATATATATAAATTTATTATTTTTATAATATATTAATTTAATATTAAAATATGAATATATTTTATATTATATTAATATATTATTAAGTAATAATATTTATATATAATGGATATGGTTATTTCTTTAATATATATATATATATATATATTAAATGGGGAAATTAAATAATAGCATGATTATGTTGCAATTGAAGAATTTTGTTTAGAATAATATGTTAAATGGTCGAATTTTCGATCTTATTTTAATATGATATTTAATCTAGAATAAATATTTGATTTTAAAGTAATGGATGGGTAAACAGATTTTAAGGGATATATATATATATATATATTTTGAAAAAGAAAGAATGGTTTTGAAATAATAGGTGAAAGGGCGGATATTGAATTTAAAAGAAATGTGTAAATTTAATTGAGGAAATGAAAAATAATTAACTTGAATTAAATCATTATTTTATTCTAAAACATTATTTTAAAGGAGAATAGTTTTGAATTAAAATAATACGATTGCAAGTCAACTTAATTATTTTTAAAGGACTACTTTGAAATGAGGAAACGATTCTTTACTTTAAAACAACGTATTTAGTTCATATGATGAACTGGTTTATTTTCATTATTTAAATGCAAGTAGGAAAATTAAATGATTAGTGATAATGTCTCCCTTATTTGGAAAAACGTATTTTTATTTCAGTTTTATTGATGCAATAAATTACTGAATGTAATGAGGAAATGGATTTAGAATATCCAAAGGTAGTTTCTTTCGATTGCCTTCAGTGAATATTTCCTTTGTGTTCATGTGTTTGGGAAAGGGGTTAAGTGTATTTAATTTTGTAAGTCTTCCAGAGGACCCTAGAGGTTGGGGGTTGTTGTCTTGTGATGTCGACTGGTTGTTTATTCCCTTGGGTAGTGCATGAGAAGTTATATGTTATACCCGGTTTTTACAAATGGGAATGTTTTGTTGCCTCCTAAGAAAGGAGTGGATATTGTAATGTGTACCTCCTTGTCAGGAGCGGTTCTGTTATTGTTGTTACCTCCAGGGTTTGGAGATGGTTTTATCTTTGTCGCCTCCTGAGAAAGGATTGGACGTGTTATCTTGTTTGTTGCACCTTGGTACCATTGATGTTTGGTTGGTGTGTGTGTGTTGTCGAGTAGAAGAGTGGCTTGTAACAGGGGCCGACACATGAAGTGGTGCCAAGATAACTCATTGTAAGTTAGTTAATCAAGTGATAACTAAAACAATACTTAGAAGATTAGGACTAACTTCTCACTAATCAAGATATTAATGCCTCACTTATGGACCCAAGTGCTCGGTTAGGCTTGGGATGGGTGGGAAGGCTTGAAATGGGAAGGTCATCTATCTTGTCTGTACGGAAAGTATTTGGTTCCGCATGAGTGAGTATGGGGGCCGAGATTCGGTAAAGGTCACCAGGATAACCTTTTCTTGTGGGGGCCGGAGCCTAGGAAGAATCCCAAGGATAACCCATGACGAGCTGTGTGATGACACTCTGTCTAGGACAACAGTTGGTTCTTGTTTCTTGTGGGTATGGTTTCCTTAACATACCTAATGTGACCATAGTTGGTATTCGATTATTATGTGTATGGTTCTCATAACATACTTGTTCTGCTTTATTTCTGGAAGCAATGTGACCTTGAAGAGTTTTACTTGTGTTGTACTCATGATGCTCTTGAGTTGTACTTGTGTTGTACTCATGATGCTCTTGAGTTGTGCTTGCATTGTTCATCTGGTTGGTTGTTTCAATTTGGTTTAGTTTATGTTAGCCTGTGTCTAGAGGTAGATGGTCTTGACTAGGATTCCTAGTTACTATCTCCTAGCACGGGGGATGGGCCTTTGGGTTCCACTTGGTTGGGTGGCATGCACCTAAATCCATTGGGTTCTTTCTTCATGATCGTGTGAACGAGACTTCCAGTTGGAGAGCTCGTTGGATTCAGTTTTCAATTCTTGCTTTATTTCATTTCAGTTGGATCTTGTATTTTACCCCTCATCTGTTATAGAGGTGGAAGTTGTAACTGTAATCTTATTTATTGGACTTGCCTCATTCAGGGAATGAGAGTTGTAAATGTAATATTTAATTATGGATAAACGGGTTTGAAAGTTATCTATTATGTTTGGATTCAATTTATCTTGTATGGAATGTATGCGTACTTTTTATTTTGAGTAGATAAATGTTATGGTTTCATTTATGTTGTTGTTGTGAGTTGTTAAGTAGATTCAATCTCGTAACCTTAGGGGATGGTTGCATTGGGAAGCGAATTCATATATTAATTGTAAAACAAAAAAAAATTAGCCTATTTAAGTAGTTGTTTGCATCATCCTCTAGGGTTGCGTGGCAGGGCGTTACACATGGTATCAGAGCCTAGGTTTAAACACTAGGTTCTCTGGGTACATTTGTGCCTACTGTGTTGTCCTTGCGAGTTGTTAGTGGAATGGTTAAGTAATCACGTGTTCATGGCTTCCACTTTAGCATGATGTACTCTTTGGAAAAAGAGTAGCGTGAAGGAAACCTAATAAAAGGTTTTGGTTGGGAAGTTTTGTTATGTATCCCATGAGTTATGGAATTGGATGTTCCTATGGGATTATGTATGTAGTTGCACCCCTATAAATGTAAGAAACCAACAATTGTATCTTGTTTGAGAGTCGTGGATACACTCTGGGTCATGTGGATTGCGTGATCATTCCACATCACATGAGGGTTGTTATCAGTCTAGTTGGATGTTGTTTCCTCCTTCCTCGTTTTGTGGCTAGTAACTAGTCACATGGTTGTTGTATAGTGAAATTTTGAAGATTGTGAACTTTATTTCGATTATTGATGATTCCTTTTGGTTTATTGTGAGGGCCGACATCTTGTTATATCTGATTGTGAAGGTTTAGCCACGACTTGTGATCTTATTTTCTTATAACCCTAATGGTTATAAATTTGATTCAATGTTGAAATTATGCGTATTTACTTCTTTATTGTTGAAATGGAACTTTAATTTTATCTTCTTTATGAACTTGGTGGCTAAGCTAGTTATCTTTGTTGTTTTCAATGTCGGTTATATGTTGTATTGTAATTCCTCTCCAAGGACGTATGGCACAGACTTGGAGAGTGTTTTCGAGGAAGTAGATGCAGGAAACGTTGAGGATGGGGGTATGTGAGGTTGTTTTGAAACTAGGACCCACTACTCACCTTTGTTGTGATGACTATCCCTTGGAGGTTGATCACCTTATACAGCAAGAGGCATGTCATTGTGGTCTTGTTGGTTTTGGCTGAGTTGGTTAGTTGTTCTTGGTTCATGGATCCTTCTATCATGGTTTGGAATGTCACTTTTCTGAGTATGTGTATTGGTTCATACGTGTATTATGTGTGATAACCCTTGGATTATGTGTTTTTGGAGACTTGGTTGGTGGTTGCTCCACCATGTTGTCTTGTTTGGATTGGCATTGTACTTGGCTGAGTTGTTTATGGAATGGGTTGTTGTTGTTTTGTGTTGAGGTATGGAGTGGTTCAGTTTTGGAACCCTTGGGTATGTGTGATTGTATGGAGTTTTCACTAGGGGTAGTTGCAGGCTTCCAAGAGTAAGCTTGACCCTAGGGGGGGAGGATGTAAGACCCCTCCATTTTGCTCTTTTGATTAAACAGTGTTTTGTTGGTTATGCCTTATTTTCTATTAGTGCTTTGACCAGGTACTTGGTATTTTATCCTGATGTTATTATTATGTCATGTTCTAGATTAGCAGTATGAATGTTTGAATTAATGATGTTTTATGCTTGGATAATATTATTGATGTTAGATTTGTCAATTGGAAATATTGTATTGGTGAAGGGAACGGGATTGCATCACTCGCTTGCGAGCGCCCTGCAATTCCGAGATTCCCTCTTCACGGTGTGTTTTATATGATGCAAATATACATGTGTGATATTCTATTGTTCACAGGTTGATAGGTATAGGACACTGACTTCACCTAGTTTCACAGGTTTGAGTGTGTCCATTGTCAACGACATTTGATTGGGAGATAGTAGCTAGGTTTCTGGTGTCAAGCCATCACCCTAGTCTTGAGTGTGTTGTCGGTTTTTTTTTGTCTGGTTTTGTGGATTTAAATACTGTTTAATCTGCCTGGATTTTATTTAATTGCAAGTTTAGAAAGGTTAAATAAATGGCCTATGTAGTTAAATTGTTGATTTAATTAATCTGGTTATTTTGTGAAAAGTGTTATTTGTTGATTAATTTAATGTAATTAATAAAATAATTAAATCTTGGATTAGATTTATTTTATTAATTCATTAAATTAATTATGTTGAAATGAAGTTGATTATGCATATTGGAAATTATAGATATTTGGAATTTAAATTAAGATTGAAAATCAAAGAAAATGATTTAAATTTCTTTTTTTGGAAAATTTTAAATGCAAAAATTGAAATTGAGATATTTAGAGATATTTTCAAAAGTTTGACTTTGGGGTTGAGGGATATTTTTTCATTTTGGCTATTATTTGGATTTTGGGATTGAAAATGGAGGAGGATGAAAAAAAAATTGAAAATGGAAGAGAGGAGGAATTTTTGGATTTTGTGGATTGCTTGGAGGAACTGGAACTTGAAGAGGGATTAGTGTACCCTTTGGCATCTTTTGTGGGAAACCAAGTTTTCTTCATGTTTAATTTATTTTATTTGGATAAAATTCATGATTGTCTACATGTTGTGGAAATTTTGTATGAATTGAAGAGAATCTCCTTATTCAATCTGTAGTTCTCAAGATAGAATTGAAAAACATGGTTGTAAATAATCCTTTTCAAAATTTATTTGTTCAATTAAATTTCTGGTTTGTTTCAACTTGGATAAAATGCATATATATATATATATATATATTGGAGTTAATTGGGCATTCATTTATACTCTTCATTTTATGTTTTTTAAACAAAAAAAAAAAAACCCCTATCTGCATATTATGATGGATTGAAAATCTGCAAGAAACTTTAAAAATAAAAAATAAAAATAAAAAAAGATTTTTGGGGGGAAGCGGCGCTGGGGGCTCACCTCCCCACCGCACCCCATGGGAGGCACGTGGGAAGGGAGCCAACGCGGTTTCCCCTCTCTCCCCACCTGCTCCCCACGCCCTCTGCCAATGCTGCTACCGCCACCAGCGGGGGCAACTGTGCTACCACAGTTGCCGCCCACTTAGTGGGGCGACTGTGTTAGTATAGCTGCCACCCATGGTGGCTACGTCCAGTCGGCCGCCTAACCTTGTGTAAAGCGTGGCCCTAAATAAAACACCGCCCTCAAAATAAAACGCGGCCAAGGAAAATCCGCACGGCCCGAGGCGCATGGGTGGCCTTTTGTCACACAAAAAATAATAATAATATATATACATTTATTATTTTTATAATATATTAATTTAATATTAAAATATGAATATATTTTATATTATATTAATATATTATTAAGTAATAATATTTATATATAGTGGATATGGTTATTTCTTTAATATATATATTAAATGGGGAAATTAAATAATAGCATGATTATGTTGCAATTGAAGAATTTTGTTTAGAATAATATGTTAAATGGTCGAATTTTCGATCTTATTTTAATATGATATTTAATCTAGAATAAATATTTGATTTTAAAGTAATGGATGGGTAAACGGATTTTAAGGGATATATATACTTTTTGAAAAAGAAAGAATGGTTTTGAAATAATAGGTGAAAGGGCGGATATTGAATTTAAAAGAAATGTGTAAATTTAATTGAGGAAATGGAAAATAATTAACTTGAATTAAATCATTATTTTATTCTAAAACATTATTTTAAAGGAGAATAGTTTTGAATTAAAATAATATGGTTGCAAGTCAAGTTAATTATTTTTAAAGGACTACTTCGAAACGAGGAAATGATTCTTTACTTTAAAACAACGTATTTAGTTCATATGATGAACTGGTTAATTTTCATTATTTAAATGCATGTAGGAAAATTAAATGATTAGTGATAATGTCTCCCTTATTTGGAAAGACGTATTTTTAATTCAGTTTTATTGATGCAATAAATTACTGAATGTAATGAGGAAATGGATTTAGAAGATCCAAAGGTAGTTTCTTTCGATTGCCTTTAGTGAATATTTCCTTTGTGTTCATGTGTTTGGGAAAGGGGTTAAGTGTATTTAATTCTATAAGTCTTCCAGAGGACCCTAGAGGTTGGGGATTTTCATCTTGTGATGTCGACTGGTTGTTTATTCCCTTGGGTAGTGTATGAGAAGTTATATGTTATACCCGGTTTCTATGAATGAGAATGTTTTGTTGCCTCTTGAGAAAGGAGTGGATATTGTAATGTGTACCTCCTTGTCAGGAGTGGTTCTATTATTGTTGTTACCTCTAGTGTTTGGAGATGGTTTTATCTTTGTCGCCTCCTGAGAAAGGAGTGGACATGTTATCTTGTTTGTTGCACCTTGGTACCATTGATGTTTGGTTGGTGTGTGTGTGTTGTCGAGTAGAAGAGTGGCTTGTAACGGGGGCCGACACACGAAGTGGTGCCAGGATAACTCGTTGTAAGTTAGTTAATCAAGTGATAACTAAAACAATACTTAGAATATTAGGACTAACTTCTCACTAATCAAGATATTAATGCCTCACTCATGGACCCAAGTGCTCGGTTAGGGTTGGGATGGGTGGGAAGGCCTAAAATGGAAAGGTCATCTATCTTGTCTGTATGAAAGGTATTTGGCTCCGCATGAGTGAGTATGGGGGTCGGGATTCGATAAAGGTCACCAGGATAACCTTTTCTTGTGGGGGTCGTAGCCTAGGAAGAATCCCAAGGATAACCCATGACGAGCTGTGTGATGACACTCTGTTTAGGACAACAGTTGGTTCTTGTTTCTTGCAGGTATGGTTTCTTAACATACCCGATGTGACCATAGTTGGTATTCGATTATTATGTGTATGGTTCTCATAACATACTTGTTCTGCTTTATTTCTGGAAGCAATGTGACCTTGAAGAGTTGTACTTGTGTTGTACTCGTGATGCTCTTGAGTTGTGCTTGCATTGTTCATCTGGTTGGTTGTTTCAGTTTGGTTCAGTTTATGTTAGCCTGTGTCTAGAGGTAGATGGTCTTGACTAGGATTCCTAGTTACTATCTCCTAGCACAGGGGGTGGGCCTTTGGGTTCCACTTGGTTGGGTGGCGTGCACCTAAATCCGTTGGGTTCTTTCTTCATGATCGTGTGAATGAGACTTCCAGTTGGAGAGCTCGTTGGATTCAGTTTTCAGTTCTTGCTTTATTTCATTTCAGTTGGATCTTGTATTTTACCCCTCATCTGTTATAGAGGTGGAAGTTGTAACTATAATCTTATTTATTGGACTTGCCTCATTCGGGGAATGAGAGTTGTAAATTTAATATTTAATTATGGATAAATGAGTTTGAAAGTTATCTATTATGTTTGGATGTAATTTATCTTGTATGGAATGTATGCGTACTTTTTATCTTGAGTAGATAAATGATATAGTTTCATTTATGTTGTTGTTGTGAGTTGTTAAGTAGATTCAATCTCGTAACCTTAGGGGATGGTTGCATTGGGAAGCGAACTCATGTATTAATTGTAAAACAAAAAAAAATTAGCCTGTTTAAGTAGTTGTTTGCATCATCCTCTAGGGTTGCGTGGTGGGGCGTTACAAAGGTAGTGATATTGGGATTGTTGATGATGATAAGGATAGGAGTATGGGGATGGTGGTAGATTACTATAGGAGGACGTGGATGTTGGATAGGATAGATGTGGAGAGGGAGGACATGATGAATATGTGCATGGTGAGGATAGTGGATATCCCTTGTCAAGAGTAGGATAAGGACTATTATTAGATGCAGATGAAGGCATGGGGGGATAGTTCGAAGGAGTAGTTGGATTTTAGGAGGCGATTGGAAAAATCTTGTTAGTAATGATAGCATCAAGGGAATCTATATCACACTCTTCTTGATCAAAAATAATTTCATTATCGTCATCAACGTAGTTAGGATTCCCATTGACTACTATTATTGGTTGTGTGGGAGGAGGATAAGGATTCATGACAGATATAGATGGAAAAGATAAGAATAGATGATTAGTAGGAAATAATGGATGATGGAAGAGGACGGATTGGAAGAAGATGGGGGAAGAGATCGTAAGATATTTTTTGATATCAGAGGATCTTGGGTGTGGATGGACTAAAGCTCGGATTGGGATTTAGGTTAAGCTTAGATTGGGATTGGATAAAAGCTCAGATTCAGATTAGATTGAAGCTTAGATTAGGATTAGATGAAAGCTCAGATTCGAATGATGGGATTAAAGCTCATATTAGAATTGGATTGGAGCTTAGATTAGGATTAGATGAAAGCTTAGATTATGGTCTAGAACAGTTCAAGGGTGACAGGATTGAGAAAAACCAAAAATTAAAATTTTCAATTTTTTTTTCAATTTTTTCTATGTCGTAGTAAATTGCATTTTCAAAGGTCTTCAGAGCAGAATTTGGGGTTGCATCCGTCCCTAAAATTGGGCTGTCAAAGGTGCTTTATTTTAGGGATTGGATTAGTAATCTTGGAGACCTTTCCAACGGTGTAAACGGTTCTGAATTCTGAGCACCGAGTAGAAAGTTATGACCCCAACAAGTTGGGGTAAACAAATTCCTAGTTTTTTTTGAAAATTTGATGGTTTGAGGATGAATAGGAAAAGGGGAAATGATTGGATGATTATTTTGGACTGAGGAAGATGTAGGTTAATTGTGGTATAAAGGATTGACTCTCTGGATTTTGTATGAGGAGAAAATTTGACTGTTCTGGGGCAAGGTCGCCTGTTCTTGGGCAGGGTGGCCTGTTCTAGGGTAGGGTCGCCTGTTCTTGGGTAGGGTCGCTTGTTCTAAGGTAGGGTCGCTTATTCTAGGGTAGGGTCACCTGTTCTTGGGTGGGGTTGTTTGTTCTGGGGTAGGGTCACCTATTCTGGGGTAGGGTCGCCTGTTCTAGGGCAAGGTCACCCAAACAACTTCTGGATTTGACTAAGTCCGAAAAACAGTCAAGTGATGTTGATAAATGGGGCATACAAACTTCCAAGACGGGGAAACGGATGCTTGAAACGGGTGAAAGGACACTCAGAATGGGAGAACGACGCTCGGAACAGAAAAATGAATACCCGAAATGGGTGAACGGATACACGAAACGGGTGAAGGGATACTCAAAATGGATATTCGGACGGGGTGAACGGATGTTCAAAACGAGAAAACGGATACCCAGAACGAGTGAACAGACACTTGAAATAGGTGAACAAATACTCATAATGGGAGAACGGACACCCAAAATGGGGGAATGACACTCAAAATGGGAAAATGGATACCTAAAACGAGGGAACAATACTCGAAATGAGAAAATGACTGACAAACTGAAAGTGAAATTGATTGTTTGGAGGGCAAGGTCGCCCCTTTGAGGGCAAGGTCACTTGTTCTAGGACAATTGGTCAAACTTGACTTGGACAAGGTGGAAAGCAACTGAGATAGAAGGGCAGGGTCGCCCCTTTGAGGGAAGGTTCGCCTTTGTGTGTTGATCTAGACTTGACTTAGGTAAAAACAACTATGGCAAAGGATAAAAACAACAAGCAAATGGCCAAGACTAACTGATGAGCATTGGTTTTGCAGAAAGTAGATGTTTCAAGCAGAACAATCATAAGATTAGTATTAAGGTATGGTCAACACGATCCTCTAAATATGATGAACAAGATAACTAAGGGAGTCCCTGATATACGCATGGTACATGGGGCACAACCATGAACACCAACCCGCCTACATGTGTGAGTCGAGAACTTCTAGTGAGATACTGAAAGCTCAAACCAACTCTTCACGTCTTGTCTAGGTATCACCCTACCTTTGACGTTTCACCAGACACGATGTGACTGGATTGAGGTACAAATTTCTCTCTCCCCCCTTTATATACCCCGCCAGTAACACATGGTTGGGATCGTGCCTTGGGGTGATGAAATCCCCAAACATGCCCCACTAAGATAAAGAAAAAGGGTACACAAGGACTAAGTGGACTATGATTTATTTTCACTTAGGATCACCAAATGGTGCAAGGGGATTGGATACATCAATAGTCCACCTTTCAAACACACCAAACAAGTTATTTGACTCCCCCATAGTTAGATCTATGTGCCTAGTTAAGCTGAAAATAATAAGTAAAACTCTAACTAAAGAAAGTATTTTTTCTCCTCCTGTAGCAAATATGTTAGTAGTTTTTGCTTTTGATCTTCAACAATCATTAAACAGCTGCACAAATGTTAGCAAAAATAACACACTCACAAACAAGCCACATTAGAGGGTTAGTATTAAAGAAAACAACAACAACTGAATTCTAGAAATGAAATTTTGACTCTCTGTTTTACCTCAGTTACCTTTGTTCAGGGTGGGGCCGCTTCTGTATTTTGGGTGAAGTCGGCTCTACGGGCGCAACTGACTCTTTGGGAAGGGTTTCCCCTTTGTGGGTGGGTCGCCCCTTTATGGGTAGAGTCACCTTTGTGTTCCCGAACTTGCAAAATATCAAACAAACAGAAAATGAAAAAAATATAACAGATGGGCGGGTTCACCTATTTGTGGGTGGGGTCACCCCTGTTCGGGCGGGATCGCCCTTTTGACGGCAGGGTCGCCTCTGTATTCTAGGCAAGGCCGCCTCTGTGTTCCTAAATGTACAAAATATCAAAAAATAGCAAACGTAAAATAGAATAGACCCGTTAGTGGGTCCCATCGGTTGTGCCAAAAATGTGTGCAAGTGTTTTTCTACTTCTAAGAATGCAAAACAGAATGGAATGCAAAAAGGAAAATACACAAACAAACACTCAATGATTAGCCATAGTTGAATGTAAGAAAACAACAACAAAAACATGAAATGTTATACCTTGCTTGCTTGGATTGACGAGTTGGTTGGCTCTTTGATGATGCTTGGTTGTATGCTCCTTTGATGGCAAAATGCTTGCAATAATGGAGGTGGATGTAGTGATTGAAGATGGTAGGTGAATGCACTAATTACTTCAAAATGGTTGTAAATGCTAAGTGGCTTGAATGAATGCAAAATGGCTTGAATGCTAGAGAGTCTCAAATGCTTGTCTAACTTTTTTCTAACCTCTCTAACTTGAGGCCAAGACTCTCAATTTAAAGAAGAATGAAAAACTGAGATTAAACCATTATGGACAAGATGGAGGGTGAGATGGAAAGATGACAAGTGACATGGAAAAGGCCATGTGAGGTGGAGGTACTTGCAATTACCTTGGGATTGAAGAGGATTTCCTCAAAAAAGAATTCCTTGTCCCCATATAGGGCTGATAGTGACAAGTGAGGAATTTTAGAAAGTCCTCTCTTGTCACCATGGGGATTGGAGAAGTTGTTGGAGAAATAAATATGAATTTTAAATTCACATGATTGAAAGTACCCAGTGGATAAGACAAGGTCCTCTCAAAGGAGGTCCTTGTCCTATGTGACTGATGTGACCTATGAGAGGTTGTGGGGAAGAGAAATGCATAGGATAAATAAATGGAATTTAAAATTTCATTAGAAAGGACATGAGGATTGTAAATGGAATTAAAAAATCTATTAAAGTTGTTGGGAGAATAAAATGGAAATAAAAATTCCATTGGAATGTGGGAAGAGTTGACTAAAGGGGTGATTAGACTAGTCAATGTAAGATTAGAAGAGAGTTAGGTGGCTAATGATGATTATGAGCCAACTTGCAAAAGTTGAAGGATGTGACATATCCTAATCATGGATTAGGGATGTGTCACATCCCTAATGATAGGATTAGGAGATGGATTAGGATTAAGAGTGGATGGGACATAAAATAGAATTAAATAAGTGGGTTATTTATTTAATTCTTGGAAGAAAGGGATAAAGGGGTAAGGTATTTAATTATTTAACTAAATACCTTAGGGATTTAGAAGAATTTAGATAATATTATTTAAATAATAGTAACATTATATAACTAATGTGGATAAAAGGATATTTAGACGAAAAGGGTAAATTTGGCCAAATATAAGTGGTCAAATTTAGATGTCTACAGTAGCCATAAAAGTATGTACATGTGATGCAGCTTAGTATTTAACATGATAAACATCTATAGTATCACTATCTTTATGTATTTAATCCATAATAAGAGTATCTTGTAATTAAATATTATTTGTATGAGATGAAAATGGAATATTATGAATCTCAAAGTGCTTATTGGGAGGTGCGACCAATATATTCCCACCACCATTTAAATATTTAACACAAATAATGTTGTTATCAATAAGATCTTGCACTTTATATTTTATTCCCATGAATAATTAACTCTAAAAACTACAAAATGAATGTTCATCGTATCTCTTTGGAAGAACTTATTGGGATCTAATAGATGGATAGGAGGAAAAACAATCAAATTAGCACTTAATAGATTTTGAAGCACATCAACTAAGGATACTATTGATTTTCTAGGACCATTTTTGTTGAAAAGGGAAACATGGAAGTAGTAGTAACTTGGTTAACATTTCCTTTTAAATCATTATCCCTTCAAAAATTATTTGAATTTTAAAATTTGGAAGGGAAAGATAACTAAGATGATGAATCATATTTAAAAAAAATCCTTTCTAATAGCTTAGATTCAACTATTTTCACATGTGTATAAAGATCCATCAAAAAATTATTGAGGTAAAGGTTTTTAAAAAACCTCTTTAAACAATTGGCTTAGTCAATCCCTTAATAAAGATAATTTTCAACTCAAGATTATGTAAGTGATGATGAAAATTACTACACAAGGACTTAAATCTTACGAAATAATCATTGATATACTCATTTAGACCTTGGGCACACTCAAATAAGTTCGAAATAGTAAATTTAAGGCTTGAATTAACTTGAATTGGTTCCAAGAATACCTTAGTCAAATCATCAAATGTATGTATAAATCCATGAGATAACATGAAGAACCATTCAATAGCATAATATTCTAAAGTCCTTGGAAATAGCTTAGCAAATAATTTATCCTCCTATAATAAATCAACACATGCAACAATGAAGGATCTTAAGTTTATATTTGGGTCACCTTTTTGATTGTAAATATTTAAAAAGAGGTGACACAAAAACCATTGGTAGTGGATGTGTAATAGTCTCAAATGGTAATGGTGTATACCTAGCATTCTTTAATTCATCATTGTTTATCCATTAAGAATTTTATCCACTATTTTACCAACTTGATCTATCTTTTGCATTAGTGAATCTAGGGTAGAGTAAGGAATGACAACAAGAAAGGGTTGGAGGCCACTAGGATGAGTATAGGTAGAATCCATGGAATATGTATGAATATTATTGGTACAAGGAGTGGAGGAAATGTGTTGGTAAATATTAATTGAGGAAGAAATATGGTGAAGGGTGTCATGGGAATGGATGGAGGAATGGAATGATGAATGGTCATTGCGAGGATAGGACAACTGAGAGGATTAATGGATTTCATACGCTGGGTAGAAGTGAATAAAAAATATGGAGTAGTAAAATATCATGTTGGATATATGTATTATGAAAGGGTGTAATTATGTGGTAGGCCATAAAGAGGAGTAAATAGGATGGGACAATAGTGAATGTAGGTATAAGTGAATAAGGAGTAAAGGTAGATACAATTAGAAAAATGTTAGATTAAGTAATATTAACACCAATGAATTATAAGACATCTAATCCATGTGGCTTGTTGACAAGATTATTATTCATCATATTTACTAATTGTGTAGGATTCTCAACATTAGCTAAAGTAGCAAGTTTATATGTAAAATCTTGTTGGTCACATGGGCATCATGATCACTAAAAAACATTAGATTTAAAAATTATAAAAATTTAGTGATATATTAGATTTGAAATGAAAGGTCTTAAGGAGGAATCCAATGGTGGATAAGGTGAGAAAATTAATGTCACATAGTGAACACAAACCCTAAAATGGAAGATGTAGCAATGAAGTAAAAATAAATAGGAACACAAAGAATAATAAGATTTGAAACATGATATATATATATATATATATATATATATATATATATATATATATATATATATATATATATATATATATATATATATATATATATATATATAACCATACATAATTGATGGTATAACCTTAATTTCTAACCCTAGGAGGTGTAGAAGTAGATGTATTCACAAAAAAATTGAAGGAATAAAATATTGTTTTTAGAAATTAAGTGGCAAAGATAGGTATGATTGTCTCAAAATTATGGTCAAATACATGTGTGTAGAGGAGATTCGCTACTCCTAAGTCTCTAGGACAGGGAGGAGTCTATAGGGGGTGAATTGTACTCAACTACCTGAAGGAAATAAGCTCAAGTGACCATGATGGGTGAAAGGAAGTTTCTTGCAGAGTTTTATGTTTTATGACTTTATGGAAAAAGAACTTTTGAAGCTGAATGAGTAGATCTCAGAGGTCTCAAAGACATACAAACTAGCTCATAACCAAAGGATGACATTGTGGCACATAGATGTCCCCGCAACACATTGTGGTCTCATATGGACCGAAAATAGAGTCAATCTACTGAAATACATGAGACCTACTAACAAATCAAGAACTAAAGTTTGACAGTTAGGCTAATCTAACAAAATACTTGAAATAAAGAAAAGTACAACAAGAAGAATACTAAATGCACAAGTAAACAAACTATTGAACAAAATGACAAAAGATGAAAGAAAGGAACAAACTCATGGGTGGTCCAACTATGAAGCCTCCCGCAAAGCTCCACACGAGCAACCTACACACTTGAAAACAATAAAAAGTGTTGGGGTTGTTTTAGGGCTTTCCTTGGTCAAACCCTCATTTTGGTGTTTCCACCTCCACGAACAACAAAAGAGACAACAAGGTAGAGAAATGGACAATAGGCAATGTAGAGTGACACGAGAAAGAAAGAATACATGCAAGATATCAATAAGCTACTTAAATAAGAACGATAATGCCAATAAGGATGTGTTATCCTCCCTCCAATGAGCTTGATGAGTCGAAAGAGAGTGCAACACCAAGACAAATATGTGAGAGCCATGAATGTGCAAGAAGCTTGAACAAAAATGGTGTAGAAGTGATGTAGAAGAGCAAGAATGCAAGAGTGAAAGGTGTAGAATGAGAGAATGGAGTTGCAAGAATGAAATTGAATGAGAGATTGAGAAAATGAAGGAATGAGATGGAAGAAGGTAAGTTTGAATGAAGAATTTCATGCAAGAGGGTCATTTTTGGATACGTATGTGGCTTTAGATGTATTACACTTCATGAGTAGGTGGAAGTGTAATGACTCAATGACCACAAGATCAATGTTCGCATGTTGTGTAGTCTGCGTGTTGTGAAAGCATCCCTGAAAAAAATTCCTTCAACGATTGAAAGCGAGAGGGTCAAGGACGAAAATGAAGGCGAGGAAAAAGGGGATTCACATTATCATCTTTATTAGGATAAGTTGAAGGCTATGTAATGTGAAATTGTATTGGGGTGTGATTTTATGACATCACATTTTCCCCCCACTTTAGCGAGCATATGTATCTAAACATGTGCGAGCTAAAGTAGAAAGAGGTTGAAGAGAATATACCTAGGATGAAGAGGACATAGGTCTTCAATATGATATATGCGATGTAGAGAATTTGACCCAGGATGTGAAGAGGACATGGGTCTTCAATCCTGTAAAGCTGACTACAATCTCACCACAAACATGTTATTTGTAGACAAACATGTTAGGAAAAAAAGTGAAAAATAGACATGATAAAATTTCATGGACATGACATGATATAATCTAATCAGATAAAAGATTACTCTGATAGGTATGGCTAGCATGGCTAGAGACCATATGACAAGTAGATAGGCATGTGGCTATTGCAAACTACGTTGTAGGACAATCACGAAAAAGACAAGACAAGTCTAGTTAGGTTGCCCCCAAGCTAGGCAACGAGACATAAAACATCAAGACACATTTTTAAAATATTTTTGAAATATTTTGAAAATTAAGCAGATATGATATCCCCCTTTAGAATGGCGTGTGCTACATAGAGGAGCATATTCCATTATAAGGAGAAGAGAAAGACAAAGAGATGTGGCATGAGATACATAGCAATATGTATTCATGCAATGTTGTCACACAAGGGACAACACATGGAAACCACAACATTATGAAAGAGAAAAGAAGAGATGAAGAAATCAAGATCACAGGGGGATTCGATTATTCAGGGTCAAAATCGCTCATGGATATAGATAGATAGATATAATATAATATGTATGAATTTCCATCACCCTCCAAATAGATCAGAACAGGAAGAAGAGCACATGAAAAATAAAAATTGGGTCAACATGGAAGAGGCCTAAATGCCCCAATGCTTTGCATCATTCTCGATGTGAAAAGGAAAAAATTATGACATATAGAAAAATTATGATATAAATAGATGAAGTGTATGAATTTTTTTATCCCCTGTATCCAAGCACCTACAAGGATAGAAAGGGTCCTCCGGGGGAGATCACAAATATAAATAGACAAGCACATGGGAACACAAAAAACACACAAAACTAATCTAAATATGACAAAGAAGGTGTCACTCTAGTCCAACACCTCTAGAAAGTTGTCCTACTCCCGTATAGATCATCATAAGGGGAGGTAAGATAAGCTTGTAGGGGGATAGATATGGCAATACTAGCCAACTCACTTGTAGTAAGAGCTAAGGAAGAAGCCCCTTCAAGGTTCTCCAATGAATCAAACATGCACTTCTTAGGAGTGACTTGTTGTGACTAGATGGGAGAAGGACAAGAAACACGAGAGTCACTGTTGTCCTTGGGAAGAGGGGTAGTGACAAAATTTGGGGAGAGAGGCATTGTCTCCATCACAAGGATGACACAAGCCAATGTGGAACAAGACTCAAAAGATGAGGAAGACTTTTTCCAACCATCACTCAGAGTGAGGTCAGTTTCTAACTTGCGCTTTAGCAGAGGATGTGTAATCCTCACAGCTAAAGTGGAAGAGGGAGAATTAGACAAAGACATAGAGGACACAACCTTTATAAAAGGAATGACAATGGGTTGCAAAAAAAGGAGGAGGATCAAGAAGAGAGGTGATAAGAGGCGGCTCTATAGAGGGAGCGATGAACACCTGCACCCTTTTGGGGTGAGGATCATCAGGATCTGTTGACGAATTCAGAAGAAGAATGAAGGCGATGGGAACTAAAGCAAAAACAGAAGTAGAGACAAGATAAAAAAAAAATGAAAGCAACAAAAGGAGAAAGATAAGGCTCCTCTTCAGTCTTCTCAAAATTTTCGCACTCCTTAGCCAAGGCCTTTCGATGAAGCTTACACTCTTGTGTAAGGTGATTACAGTGGTTATGGGAATTAGAAGGTGCAACTTGAGAAGAGGTTGGGGGCTTCTATTCTACCAGAGGAGCAACCTCTTTAGATGTTGCTAGTGGAAGGGTAAACTCCTAAGGAAGAACAAGAGGAGGAGGCATAAAGATAAGAAGAGAAACAAACATCTCGACAGTGGGCCCCTTTCCTTTGTTTGCCTTGGGGGTAGGTGGAGGAACAAGGGGAGGTCTCAGAGTCTAAGGTGTAGGGACAACCCCATGGGAATGATTCCTCTTACCATAAAGGGTGGGTTAGGGGAAAATGGGAAAAACTGGGAGTTGGAAGACCTAAGGCTTTGACTTCCACAATGCGAGCACCTTTCCCTTTCCTATGCCAGGCATAGTAGAAGGAATGAAGGACACCACCAGAGGTTGGGAAGTAGAAGAAGAAGATGTAGAAGAAGTAATAGAAGAAGGCCTAAGGGAAAGAACTTGCTTGTCCTTACCCTCTAGAGGGATAGAGGATGAAGCATGTTGTAGTGTATATAAAGAGGCCTTCAAAGAAATAGCTTAAGTAGGAGGAAAACCACTTTTAGGCATTGAGCCCCCAGTCTTATACCTTAAATGAGCCTTGTATAATAGGTCTCCTTTGGATGGTAGAGGTCCAACTGGGGTGGACCAAAAGTGATCTAGGGAGAAGCCCCCATGCGACACCGGTGGTCTATATCCAGTATCTTGGATAGTGTACATGGTACCCTCATGGAGAAAGTTCAATAATTTGTGGATAACCAAAGAAAATGCATGCATAGAGACTAGCCATGGGATACCTAGTCTAACTTTGAAGAGGTCAGACTTGGGTATCATGACAATGGAACTTCCAAAGTTTTAGGTCCAACTAGGACTGACAGAGAAATGGAACCAATGGGCACAATAGAAAGTCCATCGTGTATGCAAAGTGTAGTCTACGATTCCTCATATTTTTTCTTATGCAATTTTTTTATAAAAAGAGTATCTTCTATGATAATATTGACCCAACTCATGGGGTCAACCATAACGCTAGTGATGATATTACCATTAACACAAGAAAGGATATACAACAAAGAGAGATCTTTGTTTAAAGGAATGTCACTTGAGGTGAATGTAATATTAGGTGTTGCATTCATGTGACCTGGAGGAGGAACACAAGTAAATAAAACCACATTTACATACTTAGATGGATTTAGATCGAAACAAGAAGAAGCAGGGGTGACAAGATTGGGAAGAATGGGATGAAAAGTGATCTATGTAAATTTGCAGTTGGCTGTTAGGCTTCATTATAGATTTGTTGGAGTTCTAATTTTCACCATTGAGCCAAATGGTATCATTATCAATGTGCTCTTGTATCACATGACAAATATGCACACACCGCTCAATATCATGACCCGAGACTCGGTGATATTTGTAAAACTTATGCACATCACACCCTTGGGGATAAGGCTCAAAAAGTGGTCTAATCTTTGGAGAGATATTACACCATATTTTAATAATTTTTGTAGGAAATTAGTACAAGATTCAAATAATTTTGTAAATATTGTATTTCGACCTACAAAACTCTTATCAGTGGGAACAAACACCATGTTCACCATCGCTTTGTTTTTCCTTGACTCACCAAAGCTAGACACAAAACTGATCGAACATCCTAATAGGAGGATGAGGAAGAATCCATGTACTGAGCAAACTTTTGCTAGTATTCACACAGAGAAACACATAGATGGGTGAAAGAGGGATATTTCATCAAAAGAAATTTATCTCATAGTATCGGTTGCAATTTCTCGAAAAACACTTGTTGTACATTAGAATCAAGTAGGGCATAGGAGATATGAGAGAAGAGGGCTTGATAACGAGTGATGAAACTAGTCACCTTCTCATGCACACCCTGTTTACATTGAACGAGATCGGTAAAAATGACCTTTGGTTTGATATTAGCCTAGAATTGTTGGAGGAACTAATTCACAAGCTGGTCAAAGGAAAATATAGAATTGTCAGATAGAGAGCAATACCATTCTGAGGCAGCATCCTTGAGAGAATGCAGGAATATTTTTGTTAGAAGAGCATCATGATGGAAGAAATCAATACACATGGTATTAAAATATGAGACATGAATTTGCGAGTCTCCTCTGCCATTGTACTTTTTGAACTTAGCTGGAATCTCCATCCCTTTAGGGATGGGGGTGTTCAGGATGGTAAAAGACAAGGGAATACAATGAAAAAAGGGTTGGAACATCGGCTAGGAATAAGAACTAGCCAAATTTTCCAGCTGAGATTGCAACCACCCCATGTTTTGCAAGAGAGCATTAATGATGGGATATGTGGACAAATTATGAATAGTTGAAGCACCAACACCAAAGGTAGAGATGTTCCAAGTCCTAGATGTAAAAACCTAAAAACTAAGAGGAACTCGATTCACTTTGATCATAGGAATCACCTCAGGTGCGATGGTGGTATTATTAGCAGTATTGATAGAAGGACATGTGTCGACCATGCAGAAAGACACTCCAGGCATTGGGATATTCAACTGGTGACCAACAATCTCATACTGAACATCTTGGGGATTATCCAAGATGAAAGTGTAAGACGAGACATGGGTCTCTAAAATATTTGCTAATCCAAGAAGAAACTCCAAACCTCTTCGATCAAACATTAATAAATTCTTTAGACCACTAACAAGAGGAGCTGCTTGAGAATAAGAATCTTCATTTCCTAGGAACCCTGTGAGCTCTTCGAGCCTAACTTCCAAAGAGTGAATCTAATATATAGGAATTCTAAGAGAAACTTCCTTAGCTAAGGATGAGGAAGATTTTGAAGGAGAGTCTAGAAGGGCATGAGTCAAGATGAGGGGAGAATCTGGTAGGAAGTATTGTAGAGTACTCAAAATCTAGACCTAAATGGGGAGGACTAAAACTTCTAGACACCATGTCAATGTTTCAATAGATCCTTCTTACTACGTGCCTGAAGGTAGTAGATTGGGTCGTGAAACTCATAAAAGTGTCACAACATGCTATTTGCTACATGTTCTGACAAGAGAGAAGAAAAATTTAACACAAAGACAAGAGGAAAGAAAGGTTCACGTCGGGTTCACCAAAATGTAGAGGGGGAGATTTGCTACTCCCGAGTCTCTAGGATAGGGAAGAGTCTATAGGGGGTGAATTGTCCTCAACTACCTCAAGGAAATAAGTTCAGGTGACTAAGATGGGTGAAAGGGAGTTTCTTGTAGAGTTTTATGTTTTATGATTATTTATGGAAAAAGAAATTCAGAAGCAGAATGAGTGGTCCTCAAAGGTCTCGAAGATAGATAGACTAGCATGTGGCTAGAGGATAAGAGCATGGCACAAAGACCTCCCTACTACACATTGTGGTCTCATACGAACTGAAAATAGAGTTAGTCTACCAAAATGCATAAGACCTACTAACAACTCAGGAAATGAAGTTTGATAGTTTGACTAATCCAACAAAATGTTGGAAATAAAGAAAATTAAAACAAGAAGAATACTAAATGCGCAAGTAAATAAACTGTTGAATGAAATGACAAGAGGTGAAAGAAAGGAACGAATTCACGAGTGGTCCAACTATGAAGCCTCCCACAAAGCTCCACATAAACAACCTACACACACAAAAATTATAAAAAGTGTTGGGGCTATTTCAGGACTTGTCTTGGTCAAACCCCTATTTTGGTGTTTCCACCTCCATGAACAACCTAAAAGACAACAAGATAGAGAAATAGGCAATAGACAATGTAGATTGACAAGAGAAAGAAAGAAGACGTGCAAGATATCAATATGCTACTTAAATAAGAATGATAATTCCAATAAGGAAGTGCTACCTCCTTCCAATGAGCTTGAGGAGCCGAAAGAGAGTGCAACACCAAGATAGAGACGTGAGAGCCGTGAACGTGCAAGAAGCTTGAACAAAAATGGTGTAGAAGTGATGTAGAAGAGCACGAATGCAAGAGTGAAAGGTGTAGAATGAGAGAATGAAGTTGAATGAGAGATTGAGAGAATGAATGAATGAGAGGGAAGAATAAAAGTTTGAATGAATAATTACATGCGAGAGGGCTATTTTTAGGCGTGTCTACGATTGCAGAGGCATTACACTTTGCAGGCATGCGGAAGTGTAATGTCTTGAATGGCCACATGATTAGGAATATTGTTAGGACGTCTGTGTGGCACATAGACGTCTGTGCATCAAGGAAGAGTCCACGACAAAAATTCCTTCAACGATCGAAAGTGACAGGCTCAAGGACGAAAATGAAGGCGAGGAAATAGGGGATTCACATTATCATCTTTATTAGGCTAAGGTGAAGGTTATGTAATGTGAAATTGCATCGGGGGTGCAATTTTATGACATTACAAGATGCTAATGATGCACATAATCAATTCATCACAATACAAAAAATTGAAGTCCTCAATGTGTTAATTCTCTCAAAATATACATACACTTAGACAATTTTGTGGGTTGAGCTTGAGAAATGTAGAGCTATATTTAAGGCATATATCTAACCTAACAAATGAAATCCTTCTATGACTTAATTCACTATAATACCTAATATTGAATTTCATGTAAGGATTAGTAATGTTTAAAATACCTTAAGGAAGTTTTTGAGTTACAAAATTCAAGTTTTCCTAAGCCAACCTCCTTGTTAGCTTAGATTTATGGCTTTGGGCTAATGATTGTAGACAACAAACTCAAGTGTACAATGTTCTATATATCAATTCTAATGCACATGTTTTTAGTGCTCCAAAATGAAGTGTTCCTAGAATGAGGATGCTCCTTGTTATGTAGATTCTCCTTCTTATTCCTTGACGTTTATTGATATTTTTTAATTACACAAATTGATGTCTTTAAATACCAAGACATAATGACTTCTCACACAAACATATATGAAGTTAGGTACCAATGGCTAGTGGAAAAGGGTAGGAGTTGAAAATTTTAGATTTAAAAAATTAGATATTGGGTCCAATTTGATTGGCTTGGGATTGATCCCAAGCACCATAGGACTGATCTAGGACATGAAAACAAGGATAACAAAGGAATACATGTATGGAAGTGTGGCCTAATAATGAAGTGAATGTGTGGAAACATGAGCAAACCATGGGGATATGGTAAGATTAAATCTATGGGAAATGTGTGTAAGTAGGAGTAATTGGAAATGGATAAGGATCAGGGAAGGAATCAATCTTCACACATGAGCGTGCCATTGTTGCTATATAATTGTATTGAGTTATTTAGTCAAAATATGCCCAAAACTAAATGGGAGTTGGCATGGGTATACAAATTTCACTATTACTTTTGTCCCCACTTTGAGATGCATGTGAATTTTAAAATGAGCATGTATTTCAACATGTATGGGTATTCTCAACCATGCATAAAAAGTAAATATTCAAATAAAAATGACATTGGGTCCATGTAAAGAAATGGACCCATCTTGATTTATTAATATATTCATCGTATTGGTCAAAGTGCTCCCTAGAAGCCTACAAAATAAAAAGGGAAAAATAGTTTACCTAACACTCATTACATCTAGGTGATGCTAAAGATTGAAAGACTAAGAAGTTTAGGAAGGTCACTTGCTCAAACATTATTCTAAATCAAAGACATTTAACTGTAATGTGATCACCTCCACACTTAACCACAACTTCAACCACGACAATATCGTCTAAATATGATGAATACCACATAAAATAATCATTAATCATAAAATATATTTTTATGATAAATAATACATATTCTATATTAAATTATATAAAAATAAGATACAATACTTCATATACAAAATCAATAAAATAAAATCACACCTCCAATAAATAATATAAAAATCAACCAATAAAACAATAAAAATATAGCAATCCCAATTTAAGAGAACATGGATTACAAATAGTATATAAATTAAAACATTGAAACCAACCTCAAAACTTGATTTAAAAAGACAAGCCACTTTAAAAATCCTTCTAATTTGGTTAGGCTAGAATCGAATAATATTAATTAAAAAAAATCTATTTAAGTCCTTATTAGAGTCATGAAATGAGAAGGTAGAGTGGAAATTAGAGAATCAATTAAATAATTGGTCTAATATCCTTTACAGATGTTTAGATAGAATGGGACCCTCCGGGGTTGGTGGGAGGATATGGTTGCCCCCGAGGAGATAATAACATCTCAAGTGCCATTAAACTTCCGTTTAATTAAAATTTATTAATTTTTTCTTTGTTAATAAAATACAAGTAAAATTAGTTTTTAAAGGCACTATGAATTTGTTTATAATTAAATATTATTAGATGATAAGCATAACGTGTCCTTCAATGATGAAGGAATAATCACATTATAATTACTTAAATATACTTGTGCTTATATTTCACTCATGCTCTTATTATCAATATCAAATTATTATTTATGATCATTATTGGGAAGAAAACAAAGGTAAGCTAGTAGATGCCTTCAAATTAAATAAATAATTTAAAGAAAGGCCCACCCTTAATGAGTAGTTGGGTAGTTGTGACAAACATAATGATTTTTTTTTGTTTTGATAGTTTATTGAAATTTAATTATGTAGTTTTTGAGTCGATTGTAATTGACTCACATTTTATGAGTTATAGTTTATAAAAAAAATATTATGATTATAAATGATTTATTTAGCATTTATTTATTTATGTGATGTTTATAAAGGTGAAGCATCAAGATTTTTTGGGAGGTCATTCATGCCAATACTACTCCAATCCAAATATACTTAATCATTTATTTTCTTACAAGATCAAGCCCACTTAATTTAGTACGTCATTTGGAAAACCTTAACCAAGTGTTACGCCTTATGAAACATTCAAGACACCACGTAAATTTAAATTAATAAACTAGGGAGTTTTGAATATACCAAATACTAAGACGAGGGGGGGTGAATTAGTATTCCCCTGGCCAAATTAATTATTAACTATCCAATTAACAATCCACATCTAAATGCAATAGTGAACCAAAACATAAAAGAGATCATAACACATTAACACTAGGGTTTTTACGTGGAAAACCCAAAATGGGAAAAACCACGGTGAGGATTAATTCACAATATATTATAACCGGTTATAAGATATTACAGGGCTCATTGTCCTTGAAAAGGCTCACAACCTGAATACAAAAAGTGGCTTATTGCCAAAATACAAAAGATGTGGCTCACTACCAAAATGAACTGAAGAAGTGCACCTACAAAGTGTTGAAAGCAGTTCCAGTTATGCTCTAGTAATATCAAAATTCTGCTTCAACAAACACTATTAGTAACTTCACACTATTACACTTGTCGCATTACTTGCATATCATCTCTTCTCACTATCATCGCTTTGACCATCATAAACATATACACAGGCATAACTTCCTTTATCAATTAGGTCAGCCTAATTGAGGGAATACTCAAAATACAAAAGTATTGTTGGCTTAATACAAAATTCCTTTTGACACACAAAACAAAACGTGTTAACCAAGCATTAGGTCAACCTAGACCTAAAGAGGAACACACAAAAGATAAACCTTGTCGGCCAAAAGAACACAAAAGTTATATCTTCAGGATAGTTCAATCGGATCACAAAACATGCTAAAAACTCTTTTGTACCTGTAACTAAAATTCCTGATCAACATATCAAAGACTCATTGAATTCCCTTATACTACAAAGATTTTCAGAACAAGATACCAGATCAGTATGGACACATTGATTACATAGTCAGTTACCAACCAATGTTGGCATCAATGACAACAAACCCAGAGGGCACCTTCTTCATTCTTCCAACAATCTCCCCCTTTGTCATTAATGACAACATGTGCCGAAAATGAGACTCAACTCCCCCTAACATATGTACAAAAACAAACATAACATATTTTATCTCCTCTTCTCCTCTTCTCCTCTCATCCTCTTCTCCTCTCCCCCTTTGACATCAAGGACAAAGGACGGGGAAACGCTTCAAATTCAGGAACTGGGGGCACCTTGTAACTCTTTGAGAATCACTTCCCAAGTAGGATTTCCATCATCCCATACACCTTTTTCCCTGGAAAGTTTTTTATGAAAGGATTCTATTTCCGCCAGGCATTCTTCTCCTTCTTCCAAAGTGGATGGGGCGAAGTTCATTTTCTCAAGTTTTTCTACCTCCATCAGAGCATTTGATATAGTAACATGTCTGGACATGACCATATTTCCAAGCTGGGCATACCACCTCATAGCCTCTTCCTTTTGCCTCTGTAGGATGAAAAACTTAATTTGAAGATCTGTTATAGAAACCCACCTAACATAGTTTCTATCACCAACAATCTTATAATCTCTAGAGACATCAACAAGTTGAGACTCAATTGAGTCCATAAGATTCTTGATGCCTTGAGTGGCTTCCAACCATTTCATGCAGTAAACAAATAGATGTTGGACTTCTTCATCACATTCTTTTACCTCTTTCAAAGTTTCCAAAGCTTTGTCATGTGCAATAGTACACTTATCTTGGAGAAACAATAATCTTTTCTCTAGCAAATTCAACTCTACTTCTCTTGTGGTTTGCATCTTAAGATTGGATGTGTATTCTTTAACAGAATCAACAACAAGCCTCAAATTTTCAATCGGAGCTAAAAAGAAAACATAAAACTTTTAGGTGGGAGTTTTCTTTTTCATTATTATTATTTGGGTTTATTATCTTCCTTCTCTCTAATCTTGTCCTCGATCTATGTCTAACCTTCCCTCCTCCCTCCTCTTTTCCTTTTTATCTTGTCTAAGTCTGCAATTATCCATTTTTCTTCTCCTCGTACTCTTTTTCATCCTGATGATGGATCACGAGTGTGATCCGAATCGTTGATGCAAAAAAATTTGGGCACAATCGAATCCAAAAGCAATACAGATTTATGATATGGATTGTGGCAACTTATTATCATTAGAAGTGAATATGATCACTATGTTTATATTGGATGTATTGATAATTATATAATTGTCTTATATGTGGATGACATGGTGTTATTCAATAATACCGGGTATGATTAGTGAGCTTAAAGCTCAAATTTTAGGTGCATTTGAGATGAAGGATTTTGGGGTAGCTAGGCACATATTGGGAATGCAAATTGAGAGGGATCATGAAAATAGGAATCTTTGATTATTACAAAGTAAGTATGTAAATACCATTTTGTTCAAATATAATATTCAAGATTGTAATCCAATTAGAATTCCATTACCAATTAACACTAAGACTATATTAGATATGTGCCCCAAGTGAAGAATATTTTTTTGATGTCTAACTTTTCATATGCTAGTGTAGTAAGCAATTTGATGTATGCAATGATTTGCACTAGGCTAGATATTGCCTAAGTAGTGGGAGTATTGAGTAGGTTTATGTCTAACCCTAGTAGAGAGAATTATAATTATGTGAAGAGGGAGTTTAGATATTTCTATGGTACTCATATTTATTTTTGGTTTAAATTGTAGTATTGATTTTGTGAATAAGAGATTAAACATATATGATTTTGTTGATACAAATTGGGTAGGTAACTTGGGTAGTCAAAGGTCCACTAGTATATATGTTTTCTCTCTATTTGGAGGTGAAATGGTTTGGATGAGTAAAAGGTAACCATCCATAAAGGTACTTGTTTGTGAAGCTGTCATGGGGATGGTAGGATTAGGGATAGAGTCCAAAATGGACATGGTATTGGAAATACCTTGCATGAAAGAGTTGGAGGACTCAGGATCCACAATGGATGTAGCAACAATGCGGGATGCCATAAGTCTGCAACTACGTCTCATTAAAGTATCAGTAATAGGACACCAAGTTTTCAAGCTCATGCGAGTTTCAAAATATTAGATGTGTCCACTATGAACACTAAATTGTCAAATAGTCATAGTAACACACTCAGAAGTAAAAATTAGAAAGAAGTAGATAGAAACACAAAAACAAAGGTCTGACAAAAATATGAGCCAAAAATAGCTAGACTAAGTTGCCCAGGGTAACTATGTCTTGCACAAGTTGCTATAGATTTTAAAGTTTGGTTATTTATTATACTATTTAAGGATCTTAGGTCTATGTATAGATAGGTCTGATAGTGAATTGTTTTCTAGAATTTTCCTAATTTATGACTATGTAGTTCACAATGCAAGTGTGCAATAATTTGCAAAATGTTCAAACAACAAATGACAATTGTAAATATAATTTCTAGATTTATGATGTAATATTTGACTGATTCTAATATGCCTAAATCTGAAAATGATGGTGTTGATGCAATTTTAAAATAGTATAATACAATTTTTTTAAAATTTTTGAGCTATATGAGAGATTCCTAACTGAGTGCAATGAACAATTTTAGATTTGTTTTCAAATTTAAATGACCTAGTGTAGATTTTGAAATGAAATTTGAATATAATTCAAACCTAAGATAACATAAATTAATCCTATTTCAACCTATAATGCAATAGTATATGTATTTTTTTTTTTTTATGCTTTTTATGATGTAAAATGAATGCCTAAATGAACAATGCAACATAATGTTAAACCTAGATCTAGGATGATTTGCATCAAATTTCAAAAGGTATATAATTTTAATATGTTAGGTTCACCAAAATGAAATGAAGGAAAAGGGGGAGAAATTAGGGATTGCACTCTAAGGTTTCACACCTTTCCACATGCATTTCATTTAGAATTTGAGGTAGCGGGGGTTTGTTGAATTTAGATAAGATATATGATTGACTTACAACCTGAAAGGTGAGTCAACCTACCCTTGACCGAATATGAAATGAATTTTGGGATGAAATGCAATGACTTAACTAGGCTAATGATGCAAATACCCATTCTAATTCAAATACAACAAATACAAAAAATCACAGATAAATTCAGACTATGGAAATGAACCGAGTAGAGTACTATGCATAGGTGTGATATGAATTTTCCTAGGGCGACTATGTCTTAGTTGAGAAACTTCAGATCTATTTTTATAGTCCTCTAGTGCCAGATCAAAGCCTTCATTTTCCATTTGTTGCACTATCAGATCATTGTTTGATATGGCTATAATTGAGTTTTTTTTTGTTGTCAAAATGTAGGATTTGAATGCAACAATGAATAATTGACCTTCAAACTTCTCCAAATCTTCTTCAAATCTAAAACCTACACATTCAAAGAGAGGGGAAGGGTTGTGCCATATAGGGGCTTGCCTTAGTCAAACCTCATGTTAGTGTTTCCACTTCCACAATGGTAATATCAATGAAAGAGATAAATGATAAATGAATGATGAATCAACAATGACTTGCAATTCACCACTCAAAATGGCTTCCTTGAAGGACTGAAGTCATACAAATATCCTCAAGGCTTGATTATTATTGGATTGATTTGCTTAAATATCTACAAGGGTTAGATCTCACAAACAATATGATAACATAAACATGAACAAACTCACATACACTTTGACATGATGCTTAGATATTGAATTTCTGCAATAAATCTTTGAAAATGTTGCTCTTGACTTGCTTGATAATGCTCTTGATAATAATTCTTGCTCAATATTTTTCCTTCTTAATGCTAGATATTGCTTGTTAGTTTTCAAATGGTGAAATGATTAGGTATTTATGTGAAATTATTCTAATTTCTCAAAAATTAAATCTCAATAACTGTCATTGGACATTTAAAATTTAAATAATAAAATGTCACATCCGACATATTCAATTTTGGAGGAAAAATAGGGGGACTAATTCACCCTAGGAAACTATGTCCTAACTCTATTTTGCGAGACTTAAGGTGTTAGGGACAAAGTATTAGATGAATGTATTTGTTTTCTACTTGTAATTTGTCAGTAAATGTTAAAATGGGCCACGAAATGCATAATTTAGGAAATTAGGTGTATAATTAGGTCCATGCACTTAGGGGGGAACAAAACATAGTGTGAAATTGTCAAGGGTGACAATTTATGATGCTACACACTCTTACACATGATCTGATATTTCCTCAAACACACTCTTACACTCCTTATGATCTTTCGATAATGTCACACAATGATTGAGATGCAACTTACATTGAATTACACTTCCTTGTACAAGATTATACTTTCATACGAATTCACAACCACACATAAATCAAGTGAGATCTAAAAATATGATGATTATATACATCTCACTAAACATCACTTCATGTTGGCTAGGGGTCCACAATTAACCAGGTCGATATAGGGTGGACATAAATTCAAATTACATGAAATGTGTAATAGGTAGGCCCTAAAACAAAAATATTGCTACCAAAATAACATGATGTCGTGCACTTTCATAGGAACCTTAACTAGACCTATTTTAGCACCCCACGCTATCTCTAGATGACACACACTACTAGTCATTGCCACAAAGTTTTGAAACACCAACTGGTTAGCTGATAAACATAGAGAACCTTCTGTTACTTCAATCTTTTTGCATGTTGAACGTAACTTCCAAAAACTATAGAATAAGATAGAATAGATGTAAACATACTCTCCTTTCAAACCGTAGATAAAAACTCGCATCTAGAAGGGAATACAAAACATGAATGTATTGCCAAAGAAATCTCTCAGTCCAGAGTAATTAACCTCCAAAATTCTAGATCAAACTTCTAGATTACTGTTGTCAATATGAATAGATGCAAGCATATTGCAAGTTT
Source organism: Sequoiadendron giganteum (assembly GCA_007115665.2). Classification (NCBI taxonomy): domain Eukaryota; kingdom Viridiplantae; phylum Streptophyta; class Pinopsida; order Cupressales; family Cupressaceae; genus Sequoiadendron; species Sequoiadendron giganteum. The sequence goes on along the minus strand of CM021100.1, from coordinate 140,851,133 downwards.
TCAACTTCGTTGTTCTCAAAATGCATTGTAATGATAATTTGAAAGTACCATTGCATTCATTGTTCAACTAGCATTACTCCTCCTTAAACATCACTCCTTTGGCATCAAAGAACTCCTTTGACATCAATGACAACCTATGTTCAACATTTAATTATTAAGCATATAATAATTTAATGTAATTAAATTGGGAAATTTAATTATTTTTTAGGATTTAGGTCTCACCTTAGAGATTGGACCTTCATTCTTTCACATAGTAAACCCTAATGGAAATAATCCTAGGATGGATCTTCCTTGAGGGTGTCTTGCATAAGACACCTAACCCTACTGGGTCTACCACCATCACAAGGTGTACAAATGCCCACATGATTAAATGTGGATATGACACATGACATTTTCAGTGATAGTATAGAAGAGAGCCATAGATCAATGAGTAGGGAAGGCTCTTTTCCAATAAACTACATTTTTCTAGTAGGAAAAAATATGGAGTTTTACTTACAACCAAATAGTTAGCAATATCATTGGAAAATGTAACCAATAATAGGGTTTTCTATATCTAGACTAAGTTATGAAAGGAATCTTCCACCACATTGGCTTTACCAAGTTTATCTATAATGATAATATCAAAATCTTACAATAATAGCAAAAATCTTACTAATCTACCATTGACTACAAGTTTTTTCATTAAATATATTATGGTTGCATGATCAATATGAACGAACATGGAGTAAACAATTATATAATGTCAAAATTTGTTGATTATATAAGCCACAACAATGAGTTATTTTCAAATTAATATGAAATTTAGTCCATCTGCTTGTAGATTCCTATTGATAAAGTAAATGGTATATTCTAGTGAACCTTATTTTTTCCTAAGGATAAATCCTATAGACGAGTCAAATGCATTAGTATGAATATGAAAGGGAATTGTCCAATTTGGTCCTCTTATCATTGGAGTTGTGGTCAATCAATATTTAATGAATTAGAAAGATTATTAGTATGCACTTGTCTAGAGTATCATTAGTGTCCTTAGCAAGTAATAAAAACAAAGCAGTTGTTGTTTCACTAAAATCCTTTATAAACATGTAGTAATAGCCTACATGGCCAAGGAAACTCCTAACATATTTTTATATTTCCGGTATTTGCAAGTTTGCAATGCCTTAATTTTAGTAGGGTCTACTTGAATGCTTGCTTGAGAAATGTAATGCCCTAAAACTATGTCTTCTTCCATGATAATGTAGCACTTTTTATTTCTTAGAGACAAGTTATGGTCTTGGAATCTTTGTAACATGTTTTCCATATTCACCAGGGCTTCATCGTAGATATTCCCATAAGTTGTAAATTCATCCATGTATATGTCTATATAGTCATAGGCAAGATCAAAGAATATTCTCAACACAACCCTTTGGAAGGTGGCAAGAGCATTACATAGCCCAAATGTAAGTATTGCATAAGAATATGTTCCCTAAGGATAAATAAATTTTATTTTTTCTTGATATTCTAGGGCAATCTTGATCTATTTATAACCACTAAAAACATCTAAAAAGGAAAAATATATTTTCTTGCTAAAGCATCCAAAACTTGGTCAATGAAAGGAAGGGGAAAGTGATCATTCCTTGGTGTAGTCTAACTAGTCTAGCTTTGTAATCAATACAAGCATTCCACTTTCCTCCCTTTTTTGGAACTATCATTAAAGGAGAAACCCATTGACTATCTAATATAAGATAGATAAAATCTACATCCAAGAGTTTATAATTCATTATTTACAATATCCTACACTACAAGGTTCATCCTCCTTCAAGGTTTTCTTATAGTTTTGCAACCATCCTTAATGTATATATGATGTGTGTAGAGGTCTAGGTTGAGACCATTCATGTCATGGTAATACCTTGCAAAGGTTTTTTATGGAACTATAGCATGGTAATCAACCCATCCTATTATTGTAGGTTCAACCAACTATTAATATTAAGTGGCTTGTTCAGAGATATCTGAACTAATTTGGATAATATTGTTATTGAGGTAGTATTTATATATAATATATTAATATCACAACTATGAGGTAGTAAATAATGGAATGTATCAATGTTTTCTATATAGATTAAGGCCTTTTCTATAGGAAAAAGGTTATAGAGTGGGCATGACACACATCTCAAGCGATTATCCACTTACAAGTCAATATTGTAATTATTTTACAAAATATTTGAAAGGATGGTATTCTCATCTTGAACATCTATCATAGGTCTTCTACCTATATTTATTAATGTTTGAATCAAGTATTGGTCATTATCCTCAAGTTCTAGCCACACTGGTTGTTCTTGATCAACACATGGTTATGTTGGTGGATGCTAAACTAATTTTAGTCACATTCCTATTGGAAATGATCATGTTACTTGACCTAAAACCAATGAATACATTGGTTGTTTCCAAAAATGGTTTTCTTAGGATTAGGAGATATCCTCATAGGTTGGCCTTTTCTATAAGGCTATAAAATTGTTTGGATATTCCCAAGAATCAAGTGTGATAACCAGGTCTTTGATGAATCCTTTTGGTTTGATAGTTGATCAAACTACTATTTGGAGTACTATGGGAGTAGGATGAAGATTAACAAGTTTTAAAGATTGCATTATTTCCTTGGTCATGGAATTAATGGCACATCTAGATCAATTAAAGTATTTTGTACAAGGATGTCATTGAAGTGAATATCTATAAATACTAGGGTCTACATATTTAGGGACAACAATATTTCTAAGCATAATATTTGTAATTTTTTCAATGGCTTGAATAGTTTGTAGGTCCTTACATTTCCATTATAGTTTATTTAAACGTAATTCCCTAATAGTTTTAGCGTAGATTGGTACATCCTTAATTTACTATAATAGAGGAATTTTTAAAGTTTAAACATTTCTTAATTGCCCTACAAAGTCAAACTTAAGTTTAGATTCATACTTTTTATTCAACCTCTTTTGGAATGGAGGATCATAGCTTATGATTTCAGTTTATGATGGGCCTAGCTTAGGGTTTGTTGTCTTCTTGTATTTTTATGGGTTAGTGTCAGTAGTTGGATTATCCATTGAAAGCTCCATAATTATTGGGGTAGTGGGATTGGGAAGAACCTTTCTTGAGTGAAGTTATACATCACCTAGCTCAATTACATAGCTTGGGTATTGAAGTATCTCATTAGTATATGCTGGATTGATTGAGATATTATTGGGGTTAGGTACAACTTGATTTGGTAACGAGTAACTCTAGGTGGTGTAGGAGTACCAATGATTGGCATAATGAATGGTTATTGTTGTAAAGGTTATGGTTGCTATTGGAAGCCAATATTGGGTTTGGATCATAACTATTTTTCCCTCCATTTTTTATTGTCGCGTGTTATGTGGTGCTTTCTATTGTTGATTATGGACTTGTGATTGGTATGGTTGTTGTTTCCACCCTCCTTATTGAGGCATCCAATTGGGTGACATTGAGTTTTCTAGGCTTGAAAGGGCATGTAGCTCAATAGTGTATTATACTAATTGGTAGAACTTGAAAATGAACTAGGAAATAGAGTACTATAAGGCAAAGGATATTAAGACATACCTTATTGTGGTGACCATGATCTACATTGTGCCATAAAATATAGTTGTCCATCATCATCTTCCACTGCCTTGAATTCTTCTCTCTCTTGTGCCCATCTTTTGTAATGCTAGCTACCCACTTGCATTTATAATCAACTTTATTTTTCCAATAATGAGGCTAGTATTTAGCTAATATTACCTCTACTTATTCATATTTATTCCTTGTGTTGAGTTGCCATGCGATTTATAATATTCTACTTCATGTCCTTAAGGAGGTTACTGAGCTCTACTTTATAAAAGGCCACATAAGTCTTTATGGATGGTAGATTTTTGTGGTCATGAATTTTATTCATATTGGACCTTGAGTAGTTCTTCCAATTTATACACACATCATCAAATGAAAATTAAGAGATATCTTTTCTACCAATCAAGACTAAAGCATCCATATAGTCTTTGTTAACTCCCCTTTAAAATATAAATTTCAATTGTCAAGGGGTAAATTGTTTTGTTGAGACTTCTATAAGTAAAATATAAACCTTTATACATAATCCTCTAATGATTCAACATCTTGCTATGCCATTGAAGAATTCTTTCTATAGAGATACATTGAAACTTATATAGTGGTTCCATATTATTGCTTAGCTAATTTTTTAATGGTTGGAGGAATTGGTGGCCTAATCACCACATGTGCACTTAGAAGGTGCTAAAAGGTAGGGAAAACCCATATAACTCCTAGAAAGTTGCTCCACTCTTGCTTGATAATTTGAAGAAATTCAAATTTTGATTTATTAATACACCACATATTGAGAGTGGACAATTAAATTGACCAAATAAACTTTGGGGCCAAGGTTGCTTAACCAATTTTATTTAGTAGCCATTGTTAACTTTTTTAGGAATCACTTTTGGAGTAAATGATCAAATTACAATTTATTTTTTTATTTTTATGCTTTGTTCAATATTACAAAAATATATCAAAAAGAGAGAAGGAAATATGTGAAAAAAATAAAATAAAATATGTTAAAAAAAGAGAAGGAAATATGTGGAAAAATAAAAATAAAAAATGTTAAAAAGAGATAAGGAAACATATACAACACATATTATTCATTAAATAATGCAATAAAAATAAAATATGTGCCTTTTTCGTTCTATTCGCCAGGGATGCCCTCTTGCCCCTGCCTTGTATGTTCTAGCAACTGAGGGTTTTGGATATCTCCTGGCCAATGCTATCTCCCAACAACGTGTTAAAGGAATCACTCTCCCAGACTCTCAAGAGCAGCTTGTCAATGGGCATTTTGCTGATGACTCCTTTCTCACTCTTTTAGAGGACAAAGGATCAATCGCTGCTGGCCTTGAATGCCTTGACACTTTTTGTCTTGCATCTGGATATGCAATTCAATGGCATAAAACGTTGTGCTACAAACAGTCTGTGCTTCCCACTCCTACGTGGCTTCAACCCTATACTTGGAAATGGATTGGTCAAGGGGAAATCTTTCGCTTCTTGGGCATTCCTTTTTCCTTCCAGGCTTCCCCCCGGGAGCTTTGGCAAGCCGTGCTCTCCAAAGTTGAGCAGAAGCTGGCCTATTGGATTATCAAGCCTCTATTGCTGGCAGGCAAATTCCAGGTGTGTTCTAAAATCTTGGCTGCCACCCACATCTATTATTCTTCCTTTTGGGCTCCTTCTAAAGCAGCCTACAACAGGCTTGAGAAGTTGCCCCACGATTTTCTTTGGGCCTCTTCTGAGACCCATAAGGGCTTTCATTGGGTCGCTTGGGAATTTTGCTGTCTTCCCAAGGAGTCGGGAGGGCTCGGCTTGCTTTCCACTCAACGACAGGGAACTTCCCTCTGTGTCAAATGGATCATCTATGTGCTTACTGGGGATGAAGCCTGAAAAATTCTCCTCGGACATTGTATTTAGTCTGGGTTTCCTATTCATAGATCCGCCTGGAAAGGTATCGGCTTCCAAACCCTTCTGGTTATGAGGGAGCCAGTCCAAATCATAGGCTCCTTTGTGGCTAAAAGAATTTGGCGTTCTTGGGAAAATGTCAAGCCTTGGCTCCGTTGGGCTGGGGCCAGGTTTCGTGATGGGCTTTCCATCAACCAGCATAATCTCTGGTGGTCTCCCCTTTTGTCCCAAAATGGTCAACCCCTGGCCAAGTCGCCTTGGCTCAAAGCTCTCCGATTTCATAAGAAAGGCATTCAGACCTTGCACCAGCTCTTCCACTGGCCTACCATGAGTATTTTGCAGTGGGATGCTTTTAAAGCTCATTACAACCTTCAAAACCAGGACCATCCTACTTTTGACGAACTGGTGAATGCCATTCCGGCAGAGATTCTTCACAAAGTTGGTATTCATGGGCACAAACCTTGGTGGAAAGACTGGAAATGGTTTCCAAATACTCCTCTAAGGGGCTACAAGCCGCGGCTCGGTTACAGGTGGCTTTCACCCCATTTCCCTATGCTCAGCTCTTTGAACTAGAGGTGGCTTCTTAACTCCTCGACCTTTACTTGGCGCAGGAGGTTTGATGCCATTTGGTCTGCAATTGTTAATCCGAAGCTGGCCCACTTTGCTTGGTGTATTCTTTTCCAAGGCTTGCTTGTGGGTTCACGACTGATTCATTTGGGGGTCTTTGACCCTCGCTACTCATTTTGTGGGCAACCTAAAAGCTTCAAGCACCTTTTTTGGTTTTGTCCCAGAGCTCAGCAGTTCTGGACTTGGATTCATGATTTCTTTTAGCCTTTTAGGCCTAAACCCTTTTCGTGGCATATGGTTCTGCTGGGGGACCTGCCTGGAACCCTGACTAAGTTCACCCAGATTTGGCACACTTTCAAAGTGGAAATCCTTTTCAGTATCTGGAAAGACAAAAATGCTTGTATTTTTGCTCATTCACATATAGCTATTAATGTATCTCTTTATGCTAAAGTTGTTATATGCTCTAATGTTATGTTACAGATTCAAGTGCAAGCCAACAAGGTTGCACTGGAAGTGGCTCACCTGCAGGTTCTCCTGGACCACTGGGGCAATGCCCCTTGTACTGTGGCTCAGATTCTTGACTCACCCTCCTCCTCTCGCCGTCGGTCGCCCTCTCGGGGCCGAAAGCGGAGTGATTCCACATGGGCCCGTTCCTAGCCTCCTTCTCGGAGGGATTCTTGGCCTCCCAGTCGGGCTCGTTCTCCTCCGTCGCATCCTGGTTAGGGCTGGAACTCTAGTGGTGGTTCGAGGAGCAGTGGTGGCGGTTCTGGGTGGCCTTCGGATGCTCCTCTTGACTCTAGCACTGGCTGGCCCTCCACTGGTAAAAGCTTTTCGCGGCTTGCTCTCGCAATCTCGCCTCGACGCGAGGATAAAGATAAAAAAGATAAGAATGATGATGGTTGGGGTGCTCCTCCTGACGTCACTCCTAACCCCGCTGATGTATGGGGAAAAAATCTGGATGACCAGGATCCCCCGGGATCTACTGGCACTGCTTTAGCTGCTTAACTTTCTTTCTGTTATTTTATTTTTGGGCTAGGCCCATATGACTTTAGTTGATTTTTGCTGGGCTGGGCCCATGTGACTCTCGGGGTGTGCTCTCCTACCACCCATCCCTTTTTTGTGAATTTTGTAACTTTATCTCTTTTATTATAGATATCTGGAAAATTCATCAAAAAATAAAATAAAATATGTTAAAAAGAGATAAGGAAACATATACAACACATGTTATTCATTAAATAATGGTTGCATTATTTTAATCCCTCTAATTATTTATAACTAAAATTTAATCTCTAAAGTATAACAATCATTATTATAAAAAAATCTAAATAACATTTTTTCTCATATAAATTTTAAAAAATAAATATATGAAAATAGAAAAGAAAACAGTTAAAAAGAGAAGGAAATATATACAACACATATTTTCTATTAAATGGTGGTTGCATAATTTTAACCCCCTATTTATTTATAAATCAAATTTTAACCCCTAAATTATAACAACCAATAGATTTCTAGATAATAGTTTTATATAACTAAAACTTCTTTAAATAATATGTTAGTTTTTTTAAAGTCCTATTGTTAGAATAATTGATTTGCCAATACTACTAACAAAATGTAAATTTATTAAATCATTTGACATATTAGAGATTAAATTATTGAACTACTTTCAAAGTTTTGCTTCTATTCAACAAATGTTAGAACTATGTTGCAAAAGCTAATAAAAAGAGACAACACCAAATAAGAATTAAAGCTCTAAATAATGATGCAGTTTATAATTATATTTGAACATAAATGCATTTAATTTTAAGATGAAAAATGTTAGAATTTATAAAAATAATATTTTTTAAGTAATCTATGAAGCAAATAGATATAAAATAGATTTAAAAAAAATCATTATCCTTTATTACATATTGTTTTTCCTATTGTTAATTTTTAAAATATTTTAAATTAATAGATGTAAATTTTATTCATTTTGTTATTAAATATTTTAATCACAATCTCTCATATTTTCTCTATTTTACTTTTTAAATAAAATAAAATTGATTCAAATATAATAATAATAAAATTTGCCTTCATTAACCTACAGTCCTTTAAATAAAAAATGATGCCATTACTTAAACTAATGTATATATATTATTTATTAATAATATATATAAAAATGTCGAGAGATATCCTTCTCAAGGCGTCTATTTTATAATGAATTATTCACATAAAAATGCAATAGACGCCTCAAAAAGGATATATATATTAATAAATTATATATATATATATATATATATATATATGCCAGTAGCATTCACAACACAACATAAAGACATTAAATTATTAGGGTTAGGGTTAGAGTTATAGTTAGGGTTAGGGGTAGGGTTAGAATTATAATGAGAATTAGAGATATAATTAGGTTTAGAAGTAGGGTTAAGATTAGGGTAAGGGTTACAATTAGAGATAAATTTAGGGGTAGGATTAGGGTTTGGGTTTGGGTTAGGGATAGAATTAGGGTTAGGATTAGGGTCCATATTATAGTGAGGTTTAGAGTTAGAGTTAAAATCAACCCTAATTGAACTATAAGCCTAACCATAATTGAACCATAACCTTAAATGGACCCTAATTTAATCCCAATCCTAACACTAACCTTAATTGAACCCTTATTTATCTTTAATCCTAACACTAATGCTAACCCTAACCCTAACTTGAAACTTTATCATACAATTGTAACCCTAACCCTAATGGATTCCCAACCCTCACTAATTAAATGGGCTCACCCTAATTGAAATATTTTAATCACAATCTCTCATATTTTCTCTATTTTACTTTTTCAATAAAATAAAATTGATTCAAATATAATAATAAAAAAAAATTCCTTCATTGATCTACAGTCCTTTAAATAAAAATGAACTAGGAAATAGGAAATAGGAAATAGTACAAATTCTACCAATTTGTATCTCAACGGTGCATTATACTAATTGGTAAAATTTGAAAATGAACTAAGAAATAGAGTACTATAAGGCAAAGGATCTTAAGGCATACCTTGTTGTGGTGGCCATGGTTTGCATTGTGCCATAAAATACAATTGTCCATCATCATCTTCCACTACCTTGAATTCTTCTCTCTTGTGCCCATCTTTTGTAATGCTAGCTACCCACTTACATTTATAATCAAATTTCTTTTTCCAATAATGAGGCTAGTATTTAGCTAATATTGCCTTTGCCTCTTCATATTTATTCCTTGTGTAATATATCAAGTTGATTTTCCATGTGATTTATAATACTCTACTTCATGTCCCTAAGGAGGTTACTGAGCTCAACTCTATAAAAGTCCACATCAGTCTTTATGGATGATAGATTTTTGTGGTCATGAGTTTTCTTCATATTGGACCTTGAGTAGTTTTTTCAATTTATACACACATCATCAAATGGAAATTAAGAGATATCTTTTCTATCAATCAGGACTAAAGCATCCATATAGTCTTCGTTAAAACTCCCCTTATAAATATAATTTTCAATTGTCAGGGGGTAAATAGTTTTGTTGAGACTTCTATAAGTAAAACATAAACCTTTCTACATAATCCTCTAATGATTCAACATATTTCTATGTCATTGAAGAATTCTTTATATAGAGATATATTGAAACTTATATAGTGGTTCCATATTATTGCTTAGCCAATTTTTTAATGGTTGAAGGAATTGGTGACCTAATGACCACATGTGTACTTAGAAGGTGCTAAAAGGTAGGGATTTAAACCCCTATAACTCCTAGTCCAAACTAAGTTGCTCCACTCTTGCTTGATAATTTGAAGCAATTCAAACTTTGATTTATTAATACACCACATATTGAGAGTGGACAATTAAATCAACCGAGTAGACTTTGGGGCCAAGGTTGCTCTACCAATTTTATTTAGTAGCCTTTGTTCAACATTTTTAGGAATCATTTTTGAAGTAAATGATCAAATTATAATTTATTTCTTTATTTTTATGCTTTGTTCAATATTATAAAAATATATCAAAAAGAGAGAAGGAAATATGTGGAGAAATAAAAATAAAATATGTTAAAAAGAGAGAAGGAAACATATACAACACATATTATTCATTAAATACTAGTTGCATTATTATTTTTTTAATATTGAAACAAAGTAGATTAAAAATAATAGGAGCTACCAATAAGTAGCCGAAAATAATAAATATAACTAACCATCAAAAAAAACACAACAATTAGAAGGCTCAGAGTTCATTACATATATTGAACAATTTTACTTTGAAAAACATTATTAACAAACTGAAATTGTAGCACTTGTTCTTTAATTTGATAAAGTTTCTCCCTAACTTTCATATTCTTCTTGCATAAAACTGGAAGTTGTGAAAACAAAAAATCCACCTGAAGAAAAATGTCAGAGTAAAGCCTTAAAGTTTCAATCATCTAATGATAGTTTTTAGAAAACACTGCAGAACATCTAGCCTTCTATATATGCCTTAAAATAACCTATCTAATAGAATCAACAATAACATTTTTGCACATTTCCAAAACAAAGATAACCTCTTTCCAATTTAGATCATGAAAGAAAATAGCTGGAAAGTTAGTAAACACCGCTATCCATTCCTCCTTAGAAAAATGCAATCCCAAAATATTTGTTTCATAGTCTTAGCACATAGACAAAATAGGCAATTGTTGGGCTGAACCATCATACATTTCAATCTATCCTTGACACGTAGCTTGCAATGTAAAAATTTCCAGGCCAACACTTGCATATCATAATCAGCTTTTGACTTCCATATTTGAGCACTAATTTTGATCCAAAATTTGAAGCTAAATCCACATTTCCACTTATGATTAAGACAAGGAGTAAGAGGCCAACAAGGAAGGATATGAGAATAAACCTTCTTCAAAGGAAAATAGTTGAATGAGCTAAATGAAAACCATTTCAAACCCTGAAAAAATTACAATCTTTGGGAGTACAAAACTTCATAGAAAGATTAAGAGAGACTAAGGATTGTACAAAGATCAAAAAATGTTTAAACTTCTCACTCGACCCATATTGTTCTTTGATGTAATGCCAAGAAGCCCAATCAAATGTGTTAAAATCCTAGATATCTTTGAATTTTTGAAAATTCCTTTTTTAAACAAATAATAAGCTTACTTTGGAAAGCTAATAGCAAGTGGCTGATTATTATAATTAATAAGTCTATTCCACCAAATTGAGGCTGAAGCAAAGCTAAAACCATGTTGCAAGGAGGAGTTATTCCATTCTAAAAATTGTCAAACTTGTTGCCAAGCTTTCCAAATGGATTAAAGAGGAAAAGAGGCTCTGATTTTAAAGAAGGAAGACATTAACATCTTATCCAACCAATTGACATCTATCCATTTTTTTTTATTGTGGCTTCCATAATTCTATGATAGGCCAAAATTTTCCATGATTCATCTCCACTTGCAACCCGAACAATCCATTTATCCACAAGGCAAATCCCTTAAGTTTTGGGCTCTATGAGGCCAAGGCCACCTTTAGTTTTTGGTTGAATGCATTGAGACCAAGAAGATGCAATAAGACCAACATTACCATCCCACTTAGAACAAATAAATTTTTGAATTATTTTATTCAATTCCTCATATCCTTGCTTGGAAGGAATCCAACAAGATGAGTAATAAACATGAGCAACAATAAGAATCTTGTTAGCAACTTGTATCTTACCTGCTAAAGATAGAAATGTATGGCCTCAATTGAACAATTTATTTTTTAGTCTATTTAAGAACCACCTCCACATTTCAAAAAGAGAGACCCCTATACCAAAAGGAATACCCAAATATCTTGTTATCTTCCTCTGTTTAATAAGCCTCCATTCTTTAGGAATCCAATGAGGAATGGAGAAATTTTGGGACATTAAAAATTTAGTTTTGTTATGAGCTAGTTGAGATCCAGAAAACAACACAGTAAAGATTGAGGATGCCCAAGGTGTGGTTTAGTTCCTCTTCAAAATTTTGAAAAAATAAGATGCTATCATCAGTAAAGTGAGAGTTAACAACCACCTTATCTTGGGGAATGGATATACCTCTAATACGCTTCATTTGATTAGCCTTTTGAAGAAGATATCCAAGTGCATTAGTGGTAAGAACATATAAAAAAGGAGATAAAGGACACCCTTGCCTTATAGAATGTTGTAGCTCAAAGGAGGCTGATATAGAATTATTAATAACAAGGCGTGCATTAGCATCTTTAAACAATATTTACAAATGATTTTGGATCTTTCGACCAAAACCCAACCACTACAACAATTTAAGAATGAATCACCAGCAAATTCGGTCATAAGCTTGATCAAAATCTAACTTGATCACTAAAGCATTTTGACATGATTCTTGAGCCCACTCCATAGTCTCCCAAGCCAGCATAAGATTGTCAAGTATAAATATGCCTTTTATGAAACCTATTTATTTATATCTCACTATACCCTGCATAATTGGCTTAATTCTGATAGCTAAATCTTTAGGTATAATTTTGTATAAAGTATTTAGTAGGGTAATTAGTCTCCAACTAGCAATAAAATCTTCATTTTTCCCTTTATGAATAAGTTTGATCAAACCTTTGTTAATACTTGGACCTAAGAAACCCTTTTGGATAGCTTCCAAGTAAAGCAGATAAAAATCATCTTTGATATGACGCCACATGGTTTGATAAAATTTAGCTGGAAGACCATCAAAACCAAGACTTTTATTTGTTTTCATAAAGAAAAGGGCTTGTTCAAGTTCTTCTATGGAGATAATTCGATCCAAATATCGATTATAACCTGGATCAATCTTATTACGAATAGATTTTTGAACTTATTCTTTCAAATTTTGTTGAATATCTTGTTCTCTTCTTTAAATAATTTTTCATAAATTTTTTGGAAAAAAATAGTAATTTCAGTAAGATCAGTAAGAAGTTTACCTTCATCCATTATAGCCCCTATTTTATCCTTATTATGTTTATAATTGAGATATTTGAAGAAAAATTTAGAACCTTTATTCCCTTCCTTTATCCAATAAATTGTAGCTCTGATTTTAGCACCCTATGCCTTATGGTCTAATTTTTCGTAGTTGCACTTTAGTAACAACAATATACTTTAGAATATTTTCATCATAAGGGTTGGCATTTAGTTGTTTCCTAGCATGTTCCAATTGCCCTTGAAGGGTTCTTTCTCTACGTTGACGTCTCCAAGCCATTCTCTTTCCAAAAGATCAAAGAAACTCAATGCATTGTGATATAGCATAACACCACCACACAATCCATAATTCACCCTCTTGAGGTTTCAGAATAGAATTCCAAATTATCACTAAGGAGGATACACATTTAGGGTTTCTTAAATGGGAATTATTAAGCTTGTAGGGAAGCTCATCTTCAGAGGTAGTCTCTTGAGTAAGAGAGATAGAACAAACGATAGGAAAACGATCAGATAGAGTAGTTGTATAATCAACCAGCACACAAGAACCGAAAGAAGAAACCTTTAGACTCAAGTTGTGGGAAACATAAAACTGATCTAATCTACTCAACTTCCTATCATTCCCTGATCTACAATTAGACCATGTAAACCAATTAGTTGCATGGGTGGAAAAATTATTTTGAATGGGGTCCACCACTCCAACAATGTTCCAAAAATAAATCCATCTTTCATATTCATCTTGGCTGAGTTTACAATAATTAAACTAGCTACAATCTTCATGATGTTTAACCATATTAAAGTCTCCTCAGAGCACCCAATCAACATTAGGGAGGTAATTAGCCATCCAATCCCAAAGAGGAGACCTATCTTTAGGATTATTGGGAGCATATATGGAGCAAAAACCAATAGGCCACCCATTGATAAAAGAGAGGGCCCAAACACAACTATGTGACAGGTCCTCTCCTTTATCAATGACATGTTTAGAAATCCAAGGAGACAAACCAAGCACAACTCCACCATAGTTCCATCACTATGAGATGTATGGAGGAACATACCATCTTTCGAAAGGTGAAAAAGAGTCATATCCAAGTGCTCATTATTTAATTTTACTTCTTGTAAAAATAAAACATTTGGTCTCCAATTTAGGATGATTAAAATTCCTTTGAGGGTGAGAAAGTTGTCTCACATTCCAAGATAAAATCTTTTAATTCATGAAGAACTAGAAGGGTTATTATCCTCTTCTTGTGGTAAGACTCCAAAATGATTGGAAAGAGAGACAAATTTTTCATTACTTGATCTTTCATTTGAAATAGTGGAGACTTTGACCTTTGTCTAGAATTAGGAGGAGGAGAAATATACCTATTAGGGGACTTCAACAAGCCTTGAGAATGGGAGTGTGGTAATTCGCTGGTTGAAGAATGAGGCCAAGAGGAAGAGGGGGAGGGTTCCTTCCTTCTCTTAATAGTTCTCCATTCATCCGATGTAACCACATCTTTATAAGAGGAATCCAAAGGATCAACATCAAAAGGAGCTTGATTGCTAGGGGGCATAATATAATTAATTTGAGAGGAAGGTGAAGATGCTGTGTTAAGGACAATAAGATACTTAAGAGATGAATCGTTAATATAATTCAATATAGCAACTGCAGATTGGGGAAGGACAAATCTATTTTTCCTGGAAGGACAATCTCATATCAAATGACCCTCTTGTTGATAGAAAAAGAAAGCATTGGGCTTATTCAAATAAACTATTGGTTGTTCTATTTCAAAACTAGGACCATATAATTTAATATTCTCTGACAAAGGTTTGTTCAAATCCATTTCCACACAAACTCTCAGATGAACTTCTAAAGTATAACAATCATTATTATAAAAAAATTCTAAATAACATTTTTTCTCATATAAATTTTTAAAAATAAATATATGGAAACAAAAACACGTTAAAAAGAGAGAAAGAAATATATACAACACATTTTTTATTAAATAGTGGTTGCATAATTTTAACCCCTAAATTATAACAACCATTAGATTTCTAGATAATATTTTTATATAATTAAACAACTTCTTTAAATAATATGTTAGTTGGTTTAAAGTATTATTGTTAGAATAATTGATTTGCCAATACTACTAATATAATATAGATTTATTAAATCATTTAACATATTAGAGATTAAATTGCCAGACTACTTTCAAAGTTTGCTTCTATTCAACAAAAGTTAGAATAATGTTGCAAAAGCTAATAAAAAGAAGCAACACCAAATAAGAATTAAAGCTCTAAATAATGATGCAATTTAATAATTATATTTGAACATGAATGCATTTAACTTTAAGATGAAAAATGTTAGAATCTATAAAAATAATATTTTAAAGTAATCTATGAAGTAAATAGATATAAAATAAACATAAAAAATCATTATCCTTTATTAAATATTGCTTTTCTTATTGTTAATTTTTAAAATATTTTAGTGGGTGGTTGGGTAGGCATCTTTCCATATAAAATATTGTGGAAAGACTGAGGCTTTCTTGGGATAACGATCAAATTTCAAACAAAAGGTCGTCGGGTCAAGTCCGACCTGGACAGGTGGGACTGTGTGTGTGCCAACTTGGCAATAGGTGTGCAAGTATTGGTTCAGTGACGACAACAAATTAGGCTCTCATAGGTTGCTGTCAAATCGAAAGATGCTAGCATAGTCATGATGAAAGTGTAAGGCGATATATGAAGCTCACATTCGAAAGATTCAGCCATCATTTCACTCCTGTGTTGGGACTTGGCAAAGGTTATTCACATGTGTGAGCTGGACAGTTGGCAACGAAGATAGGTTGGGTTTATGCATGACACACGTAAATTTTGTTAGGACAATTATAGTTGGATTTGATCATGGCACTCTACACGATATTAACATTCCTTTGTGGGGTTTAATTCAATTTTTTCTCTGGCCATATTGAGCAAACTGGTGGTTGCAGTGTTTTTCTGAAACTGTAAGCGATGGGTGAATGTTCAAAGTTCATGGTGTGTATGTAACGCCCCACCACGCAACCCTAGAGGAAGTTGCAAACAACTATTTAAACAAGCTAATTTTTATTTTTTTTAGTGCAATTAACATGCAAGTTCACAACTAATGCCAACAACCTCTAAGGTTAAGAGACAGAGGTTATATAGAACCTCAACAAAAAACATGAATATAAACCATATCATATATTTACTTATGAAATTAAATGCATACATTCCAATAAAGATAAGATACATCAAGCATAAGAGATAACTTTAAATTTCATTAATCCATTCATTAAATAAAAAGGTTACAATACTCATTCCCTAAATGAGGCAAATCCAATAAATAAGATTACAATACAACTTCCACCTCGATATCAACTGAGGGGTAAAATAGTGCAAGATCAACTGGAATGGAATAAAGCAAGAATTGATACTGAATCCAACGAGCTCTCCAACCGAAAGTCTCATCCACATGAACATGAAGAAAGCCCAATGGATTTAGGTGCACGCCACCCAACCAAGTGGAACCCAAAGGCTCACCCCTCGTGCTAGGAGATAGTAACAAGGAATCCTAGCCAAGACCATCTACCACTAGACACAGACTAACACAAAGCTGGACCAAACTAAAACGACCAATCACATGAACAACACAAGTACAACTCATATACCACGCAAGTACAACACAAGTACAACTCTACATGGTTACATTGCTTCTGGATAAAAAGCAGGTCAAGTATGTTATGAGAACCATACACATAGAATCAAACACCAACCATGGTCACATTAGGTATGTTACGTAAACCATACCCACAATAAACAAGTACCAACTGTTGTCCTAGACAGAGTGTCATCACACAGTTCGTCATGAGTTACCCATTGCAGATCGTCAAGATGGTGGCCTCAAACCGATCCCCAACCCTCATACTTACTAATGCGGAATCAAATACCTTTCGTATAGACAAGATAGATGACCTTGCCATTCCAGGCCTTCCCACCCATCCCAAGCCTAACCGAACACTTGGGTCTATGAGTGAGGCATAGTTATCTTTTTAGTGTGAAGTACTACACAAACTTCTAAGTACATTGATTTAGTTATCACTTAATTACACCACTTCTGAAGGTTACCCAATCTTACCTCTTCCGGGTTCTGGCCCCAAACATAAGTCACTCTTCTACTTGACAACACACATACCATCCAAACTCCAAGGGTAACAAAGTGCAAACAAACGAGATACCATGACCACTCCTTTCTCAGGAGGCAACCTAAGTTCAAACCCTCTCCAAACACTAGAGGTAACAAGGTAACAAAGTCACTCCTGACAAGGAGGCACAACTCACGTAATCCACTCCTAATCCAAGGAGGTACAAAACATCCCCGTTCATAGAAACTGGGTAAATAACTGACAACTTCCCATGCACTACCCAAGAGATTCAAAACAGGTTGACAATATGACACGACGACCCACATAACAGAAAACCCCATCTGGAAGACTTATTTAAACTCTATAACACCATTCCCCAAAACAAGAACATGAAGGAAAAGTTCACTGAAGGCATCTGAAAGAAACTACCTTTGGATATTCTAAATCCATTCCTCATTTCATTTAATAATTTGTCGCATTAAATAAACTAGATTGAATAACGTCTTCTTTTTTTGTCAAGATGAAATTTAACTCAAAATCACATTCTCTAATTGTTTTCAATAATTATAAAATAAAAATCTATTCCCATTAATCGAAAGCATCATTTTAAAAATAAATATTGGTCTCCTCCTTTCGACCTAATCATTTCTAAGACAATTATCTTATCTTTAATAAGCGTATTGTTTAAAATCAAACCTATTGTTCCACTAGATATACTATTTAAATAAAATCAACAATTTGACGATTGCACATTAATCTAATTTTCACAATTACATTAAATCATGTCTTATCTAAATATTCAATTTCCTCAATTAAAACTTACAATATGCCATTGAATAAAACACCATTTTAATATAAATATAAACATTTAATTATACAATAATAATATATATTAATATCTTAATATTATATAGTTATAATATTAAACATTATTATATATATATATATATTTTATTACTTTATATATATAATGATATTTAAATATTATAAAAATAAAATATTTAAATATTAAAATATATTTCATTTAATTTCTTCATTTTGAAAGAAAACCCGAAGGGACGACTCGGGCCGTGCACCACTTTTAGGGCAGGTCGCGCTTAGGCCGACACATTTTCCTTACCATGGCTGTGTTTAAGGTGGGCGGCGTTTTATTTGCAAGGGTGGCATTTTCTAGCTGCCCTCCTGGCGGCGACACTGTGCTAAGCATAGCCCACCACCGCTGGTGGTGGCGCGACTGTGCTAAGCACAACCGACCATCGCCAGTGGTGGCGGTTGCGTTAGCCACGACCGCGGGTGGGGAAGCGGTGGTGACGGGGGTGTGTGGGGAGTGCGCTGGGCACGACTCCCTCCACCCATCTCCCATGGGGGTGGGATGGGGGTTGAGCCCCCAACGACCTCCCCAAAACATAATTTTTTTTTTTTTTTTAAGAACATCCTTGCGGATTTAGAAATCTGTGCCTCTTCACAGGACATTTTAAAAAGAAAACCCAGACAACATAACCCCCTCCAAAGATGAAATTTTAACAAATTATATATATATATATATATATATATATATCAATACATACATACATATATCTATATACATATTAGGATCCAAACATCCCCATAAAAAATGGAAGAAATAAATTGAGGAAATGAAATTGAAATATCTATTTACAGTCAAGAACAACTTTTAATTTTCTTGAGAAACCCAAATAGAGACAAACAAAGGTTTGAGATTTGCCAACAAAATCAACATGAAGCATCCAACATAGATTTGGTCTTTTTTTTTTTTTGAGTTTTCCAGCATGATTCCCAACAACACAACATATTTAAATATTTTTTTTCAAACAAATAAAAACTAAAGACATGAACCTGGTAATCCAAGAACTTGAGAAGATCCAGATGATGCACAGATCCTTGCTTCGATTCCCTCTTCAAATAAGCAATTTCCTCAGATTCTTCAAGATTTAATCCAAAAACCCACAAAGTTGAACAATTCTTTCCTCTTCTCTTTCAATTTTTTTTTTCCAAAAAACTCCATGATCCAAACTTGTGAAGAAATTCAAAGATAATGAAAATTTTCTCAAAAAATCTTATAACCACCCTCATTAATTCTCCAAAACAGAAAATGGAAATATCTCATTTTTCAATTTTTGAATTTCAAATTTCCTAAATTGACTTTTTAAAACATTTTATTTTATTTTCAATTTCAACAAATATAACAATAACTTCAATCATAAATAATTTAACTTATTTCAACATCATAAATTTAATTAATTAATAAATAGATTTAATCAACGATTAAATTATTTATTAATTAAATTAAATTAATAATAAAATAAATTACATTTCAACATAATCCCAGATTCAATTAATCAACAACTTAAGTGCATTAAGCCATTTAAATTACCCAATTTACTTGCAATTAAATAAAATCAAGGCCAATTTGAACAAAGTTAAAACAATCATTACCCGACAACACCTGACGACACACTATGACTAGGGTGACGACGTGGCATGAAAACCTAGTTACTATCTCCCAATCGAATACCGTTGGGCATTGAACACGCTCCAACCTGTGAAACTAGGTGGAGTCAATGTCCTGTGCCTGTCAACCTAAAAATCAAGTAAACAACAACATATAATATGAACAACATAAAATACACATCGTGAAGAGGGAATCACGGGATCACAGGGCACTCACAAGCGAGTGATGCGATACCGTCCCCTTCACCGATACAATGCAACTAACTGACAAATCTAACATACTAATATAATCCAAAGCATAACATTATTAATTCGAATATCCATTTATGTTAATTCAAAACATGCCATAATGATAACATCAATATAAAATACCATCACATCAAAAGATAACATTAACATCGCTTTATAGATAGCGATCAAATAGAAGCCGAGTACCATAGCCAAGGTACTAACAGAAAGTACAACATAACAGAGCATAACACTATTCGATCAAAAGGACAAAACGAAGGAGTATTACAGTGTATGTCTTCATAGACGTTGATGAGTATCAGAGCGGATACTCCAATACAAATGGACAATGTGGTGAGGTAGATGGCGTTTCGCGAGGCGGTTTTAGATCAACACCTCAAGCGAATCCTCAAAAAATATGATTCTCTCATTCTAGTAGTAGTGAAGATGGTCTTGGGGAAGGGTTTCTTAGAGAATAGTGAAACTTACAGGGTGGACACAAACATAACGTCCCAGTTCCTTGTGGTTTTTCTTGACATCAAGATGACAAAAAGGGATGCAGAGGCGCTGATGAGGAAGCTTTTCACCTTAGAATTGTTAGTGGGTTTGGATGAAATCCTTTATATCATCTCACCTGGTATGGGCATGCCTCAGTCATAGGATTTGGCTTCTTTCTATGTGCTTGGGGAGGTCATCAAATACTATCCCTTCCTACTTGATTTGAAGGGCATGGTGTTGGTTGAGCATAAGCAAATGATGGCAGGGGGGGTGAATTTTCTTCAAAAGGTGTTGAAGCTCTCCCAATCAATGGGTAACAGTTGGGTTCTAAACTTCTAGGCCTTTGCACTCGCCAATTGTTTCCTTGGTCTGGATCGTTCCTAAAAAGGTCTCTAGGCAAGTATAGCTATATAGTTCGGTGTTTTTGTTAAAAATGTTTTTGTCTATACTGGTCTATAGCTGGATGGTCAATGTCTATGGTGGTCTTTTCATCTGGTCGCATATGTATCAGGGTTCTGGGCTTTTTGTTATGGTATAGCCCTATGTTCTGGTTAAGTTTGGCTGGTTGACCCTGCATGGTCTTTTGCAGCAACACTTATAATGGTGGTCGGGGCTGATAGGGTTCTTGGTGGGGTGCTCTATAAAGGGTGGTTGGTTTGAATCTCATGGTTACTATGTAACTTTTGCTTTATTAATAAAATATAATCTTACGTATAAAAAAAATTAAAAAAATTAGAATTAATAGATGTAGATTTTATGTATTTTATTATTAAATATTTTAATCACAATCTCCCATATTTTCTCTATTTTAGTTTTTTCAATAAAATAAAATTGATTCAAATATAATAATAGTAAAATTTGCAATGATCCATAACCCTTTGAATAAAAAGGGATGCCATTACTTAAGTAAGACAATAAATGGAATAAAAAAAGTGACATAAAAATAAATGATTAGACTATTAACTTTTTATAGTAAAAAGAGTTAAAAGATTCTATAACTTATATCATATTAATAATACTATTCATAGTGATTAATTAATTTTGATATTTTAAAACAAATTTCAAAAAATACACATTAGAAAATTTCAAACTATTTTAATTTTAAGATCTCATTGATACCACTAATAATCTTGTAAATATTTGCTGCTCGCAAGAACTAATTTTTTTAGTAAAATATGTTATTTTTCTTAGATTTTTTCATGGACCAACGTTAGCTAAAACAAGTGCCACGTAGTGGCTAGTACTTGCCTTTATAGTATTGTAGTTATTGTTTTTTAGATTTCAAAAAAATAAATGTAAGTTTTGTTAATTATAGTGTTTTAGTATTGTTAATTAATTTTTTGCATGATCTATCCTTAACCCTAACTCACACCCTAACACTAACCCTAATCTTAACAATAAATTCTAAACAATTATCCTAATCCTAGACCTATCTCTAACCCTAACTATGGTTGTAACACTATTCATAACTATGGTCGTAACTCTAACCCTAACAATAAACAATTGTAGAGTGACATTACAAGAAAAAATAATCTATGCATTAATATTGGGAATAAAATTTAGAATAGAGATATTACATGAATAAAATTTTGGAGCATTATATCTATTAATCATATTTTAGTGATTTTTATTAGTAAAATTTTATTTTTAATTTATTTTAATTTTTGAATAGTTCTAACCATAATTTTTACCTTTTTCTTAATTATAATCATAATCCTAATTATGATATTTTAAAGATTATAATAATTAATAATGATAGGATTAGAATTATAATTTAATCAATAATTATAATAATTTTAGTTATGAATATGCAATCCAAATTAATATACATATCAATACTAATAATATGGCATAAAACTTATTGACATAACATCAATAATTAAACTATAAATAATATGAGGATAATTGACTTTAGGGTATATGCATATTTTTAATTATGGTAATATGTGATGATATTTAGTTTTATACAAATTAAATATTAATTTTGTTAATTATAGTATTAACATAATATTTAAAAATATCAATTAATGTTAACTTTTATTAAAATTATATAAATAATTAATCATTATAATGTAAATTGTATTATAATGTGTCTATATTCTAACTTAATGGAATAAAAAGTAGTTACATGCATTTATATTAATATTAATAATTATTAAAAAAAATAAAATTATATTATATATTAAAATTATAAATATTATAAAGATATTATAAATATCAAATAAAATTAAAAAAATCAAATAATAGTATAATATAATTAAAAGAAAAAAATGATAATTATATAAATATTAAATTTATCTAATGATAAATTTATAATATAATACATAAATTTAATTATATTATATTATATAATTTTATAATATATTAATGATGTATATATTTATTATATTAATATAATATTATATATTATAAACCAATTTATATATAACATTATTTTTATATTATATATATTATATATTAACTATAATATCATATAATAATAATATTATAATACTATAGTATATTAATTATTATATAATAAAATATACTATTATTTAAATACAATATTATATAAATTATTATAATATCATATTATACTTATTATTTTTATATTAATATTATATAACTATATTATTATAAACATAATTAACAACTTTCATTTTTTTAAACTATCACAGGCTTTATTCTCATTGATATGTTAGAAAAATCATAATTTTAAAAGCTTGAAACGGGGAAGGAAAAAGCATGAGAAGACAACAGAAAGAAGAAATGAAAATCGATTTGAGGGATAAAGTGGTTTTGGATTTATCAGTGAAGGCGTTGTTCGTTAATGGGCTGTCTGGAGTCCAACGAAAATGGTTTTGGTAAAAATTGGTACATAAAATAATAAATAATAAATATAGTAAATTCGGGCTTTTTGGATTCTAGCTAAAATTGTTTTGCTAAAAAAATGGTCGGTAAAATAATAAATAACAAATATAGTAAATTTGGTTTCTTAAATATAGGCAAAATAATAGTTTAATTTTCTGGAAAATAGGTAAAATAGTAGTGTTTTCTGAAAAATAGACAA
Source organism: Sequoiadendron giganteum (assembly GCA_007115665.2). Taxonomy (NCBI): domain Eukaryota; kingdom Viridiplantae; phylum Streptophyta; class Pinopsida; order Cupressales; family Cupressaceae; genus Sequoiadendron; species Sequoiadendron giganteum. The sequence continues at coordinate 140,827,824 of CM021100.1, read as the reverse complement.
AATAATAATTTACTTTCACTTTTCCTAAAAATCCGTCAATAACACACAAAACATTTTAGTCAATCATAATCACAAAAAATAATTTTTATAATTTATAAAATTAAATATCATACAAGTTCACTTTACAAATTTTATTTTTATTTTTTTTCAATAAAAAATATTGTTTTTGATTGGTTGAAAGCTATTTTATTAATAATTAATTAACTAAAAAAAACAAAACTCATTGCAATAGTATATTGCCTCATGACAAGTACTAATAATAGAGACACCGACACATAGGTAATGCAGATTTTCCAAAAGAAAAGAAAGGAAATCAAATCTTCAAGTAGGTAGCCTGTAGTGCACGTCTTTAACGACGTGGAAAGCCGACCCAATATATTCTTAGGCATATACCATTTCGACGTCAATTGATGGCGAAGGCACCAAGAAAACGGCCAATTCAAAGCCAATGTCTCTGTAGAAGGACTAATATAGAGCAATCCCATAACGATGAAGTTTATATGATTGATTTAAGAAAAGCAAAAAAGAATTGGGCGGCTGGTTATGAACCGAGACCCGAATTGACCGTCTGTCTGTTAATGTGGTCAAAGACCATATGGGGTCTTCAATTGCTTAAGGATTTGAGACCTCCTCCCCACCTACTTCGTATGTTTAAGAGTTATTGGTGCAGCAGTTGGAATTGGCGAGAGGAGGCGTGTTTAGAATGAAAAATTTGTAGAGGAATTGGTAACAGAGGGTGTTTTGCTTGAACTTAGGGATTGGGGTTATGATGACGACGTCTGAATGCAGTTGTTGGTGTTGGACTAGTGTCTTTTGTGGTACAGATTTGGGGGAGGAAGTTTTTGCTGAGTACCCTCGCGAGCCATTTCAGCTCCCTGCACCTCTTCCAGATTGGCCTTCGGGTGAGTTCAATGATGGAGTTGCTAATACCTAAGTTTCCTTTTAATAAAAATTTAAATAAAGATTATTGGACTGTTTGTGGTTGTATTTTTTTTCCATCTATAAGTTGTGACACCCACTAACCAGTTTTGATATGTGGGGAATGCATCTTGAAGTTGAGGTAATTGTTAGGCTTAAAATTCGCTTTGAAGGCCTTGCTTTTGGTTTTACCTTTTTCCTAAATTGTGATACCTACTGGCCACATTAGACCTGTATAAGGGATTCACGATCAGCTTAAATAACTGTTAGTCACAGAAGCCTGATGTAGGGATTGTTTTTTTCAGAGTGTAGACTGCTTTAACATGGGGAGTATGTCTAGCAGGATTTGAAATTTGGCCACTTGTACAGTAGTTCTCTTAAGCCTTACTTTGGATCAGAGTGGCAGAAGCTCAATAGTTCATTAGCATTGACAAACAAATTGTATGTATTTATGAGTCTTTTCAGTTCTCCACTCTTCTTGCAGATTAGGGTCATGTTGAGTTTGAATATTTGGATTCTAATTACTCAATTGTTATTCTATTGAGTTGTTTATGGATTTTGCGTTTTTGTCTTTAAATTGTGATATACTTTTGCCATTTTCAATTGGATTTGCCTCCAGAAGACTTCAATAAATGGACTCATTCCGCTTGACCATTCCTTTTAATTAGATCGATTTTAATCTATGTAAATTGTGTTACCTTTAGTATTTATATTAATATAGGAATGCACAATCAAGTTTAGATGACTGTCAGGCTTAGAAGTGCTTCTGGAGGGATTTAGATACCGAAGTTAGTCCCAGTATGGCTGATTTAAAGCGGGTAGCATATCTGGCAGGACTTGAATCTGAGCCATCAATGTAATAGTGCTGGCATGATTGGCATTGGAAACGGGAAAAAAAGTAATATGTTATAAGCTTTGAGATAATTTTTTTTCTTAATGAAGTATTTTAGCTCCCCACTCTTTCAGAAGTGTTCAATTGCTGAATGGATTTATGCTGCTTTATAATGTTTTCCTTTTCACTGGATTGTTTGTAGGTTTTTGTTTTGCTCTGTAAACTGTGATACCTACTTTCCATTTTTATTTGGATTGTAATTGGTCTCATGCTGAGATCGTTGAATGAATTTGTCTGCTTAAGCATTCCTTTTAATTGGTGATTTTTGGTTTCTTCTTTTGCCTTTGTAAATTGTGATACCCACTTGCCATGATAACTGCTTTCCATTTGTGATATATGGGGAAAGTTCATGTACCATCTGTTGTTCATGGACCATTTGTGATATGTAAAGTTCAAGAAACTGAATAAGGAATTACATGTTAAATATAGAAAAGATACAAACGAGAATAGAAATATACAAATGGATTGGGATAGGGTGAATAACAGAAATGCACTATCAAGCTTAGATAACTGTTAGATTTAGAAGCCTTATTGGAGGTATTTTTATCCTGCAGATTCTGTCATTGTGGTTTCTTTCGCATGGGGAGCATGCCTAGCAGGGCTTCAACCTCAATCATCATAATCAAAATATCTCTATTATGCTTTGCCACCAGACTGTGGTCTGATGGACAAGGATTTGTTTTTAAATAATAGGAATGCATCTTGTGTTACACTAGGAAACGGAAGAAAACCATCAGTTTAATAACAGGATTACAGGGGAAACCTCTCCTATAGAGCTAGAGTAAGTAACATATTGAGTTCCAGGGAAAATATCTCTACAGAGTTAGAATAACTAATAAGTAAGATATGAACTTTTATAGAGTTAACTTCTTATATCTTCACTGTAACATCCACTCTTAACATTGACAATTAAATGTTTGGATTTTCATTAGTTTGATCGGTTTTATTGATGAATTGTGCAGTTGGCTATATATCTATGATTCAAGAACCACCCCCATACCTGAAATTTTGTTTTTAGTGTTTGATTCCTGCACCAGATCTGGCAAAATCCTATTGGCAATGTTGAGGGATTTTTTTCCCCAGCCTGTTTTCAGCTTATGCCACTTTAATATGGCAAGCATCTCCAGTAAGGTTTCAATCTGAGTTCTCATTGCAATTCTTCTGTTATGGCTTGAATCAGAACAGAAAAACCTATTGAGTCATGAGCTTATTAGGCTATGACAACTGTTATTAGGCTAAGGAGACATGTTGGGGAATTTGTATTCCCCAGCCTTGTCTCAGTGTGGTCTATTTTAACATGGGGAGTGTTTCTAGTAGGGCTTGAACCTGGTTTATCACAGTTTCAGAGCTTAGATAGGTATTAGGCTTTAAACCATGTTTGAGGAATTTTTGTCTTGCATCAGTAGTGTAGCCTGCTTTTAAAATTGGAAGCATGTCTAGTATGTTTTTGTCCTGGGTTGTCATATAAGTAGAGCTTGAATACAAGTTAGGCTTAGAATCCATATTCAAGGGATTTCTCTTCCCAACCCTTGTTTCAGTGTGGGATACTTTAACATTGACAGCATGTCTAGTGGGGTTTGAACCTTGATTGCCACCTGGCGATTGTTTCTTATGCCTAGGGAGGACCGTGTCTGGCTGGACAAGGGTCAGTTCTAGATTGATGAATCACATAATTGTTTTTATGGCTTCAATTCACATGGTTGTGATTCACAAAACTACTACACCTGCAATTTTTCTGCCTGAATGTTTGATTACCATATCTGTCTGAATGTTTGATTATCAGATCTTGTGAAAATCTATTCAGTCATGAATTCTTTGCAGCTTAGGCTGTTTAACCTGGAGAGCATTTTCTAGCAGGGTTTGTACTTGTATCCTCATTGTGGCAATGCTTTTGGTATGTTTTACTTTTACCACATAGACCATGGCTGGTTGGACAAGGAATAGTTTTGGTTTTATTGAAGAAATGAGAAATGTCTTGTAGTTAGGATTTGTGAAACTACTGTGAGGATTGAAGCCTGTGAGCATTGAAGCCTGCAACTTCTGAATGGAGATTTTGATTTCTGCATCAGAGCAAAAAAAGCACAGGGGCACATGAATTTTGCTACTTTTCTTTTGCTTTGACACTAGACAATGTCTGGATTTTTTTAATCTTTGGCTTTATGGTGAATTTTTTAACTGTCATTATGATCGTGATTCATGAGATAGGCCCCATAGGTTTAATTTTGTCATCTGGTGTTTGATTTCCACATCATTTTTTTTCCAATTAGTAATGACAAAAAAATGTAAGTTTTTATGTTCATAGCTCTTAATCCATTCCCATCTACAATTTCTGTGAGTATTTGGCAGTTTTTATTTTTTTCTAAAAGGGAACACACCATCAAGCTTAAATTACTCAGTTTAGAAGCCATGTTGGAGGGATTTGTATTCACCAGACTTGTTTCAGTATAGGGTGCTTTAACAAGGAGAGCATATCTAGCAGGGCCTTAAGTAGCACCTGGGTAATAATCCTGGAAAAATTTCTGTTATGCCTTTCCCACTAGACCACAGCTAAATAGACAAGGATTGCTTTTAGTTTTATTGATGAAAATGGGCAATTGTTTTTACAGTTATGATTTGTGTCCGCTTCTAGGCTTGCAATCTTGTAATTAAGCATTTGATATTTACATCAGAACTGGCAAAGTGAACTGGGTCATGAATGTTGACAAAATTTTGTATGTTTTTTAATACTTATGATTTGTGAATGGTGAAACCTGCTTCATACAAGTTCCTTGTGGGATGCGTATTTCTACATCAGAACTAGGGAAAAACTCATTGGGTCTTGAGTTCTGATAATTGTGCATTTGTTTTCATGGTAATAACTAATAAGTAATAACTTGTGAAACCACTTTGAGTGGTGCAAATTGTTGGGAGATTCAATATGCTCTGGACCAAGCTCAAACTTGTGAAGGGCTGGTGGCTCAATGTAAGGGTACCAAACAGTGCTGCTTGGAGGTCCTAGGTTTGAGTTCTAGCTTATCCACATCCCACTACATGTTACCAAAGCTAGGTAGCTATCTGCCCTCAAATCTGCGTGTGGTTTGACAGAGCAGTGTTCAAGGTTGAAACCATATGCAAACCCAAATCTACCAAGGGCTGGTGGCTTAGTGATGGTGGCAGTTCAAGGGGAGGTGCTAGGTTCATGTGCTACTTGGGCCATTGTCATGTCTTCTTTTTAGAACTAAAGGAACTAATTGAGGACCCAAAGCCTATTCTTTATTTCCTGTAGGTTCAGGGATGAAATAAGGGAAACAATAGTAATATTTTAAGTGGGCTCGATCACTTTATTTTCAAAAGGGCAATTTAAATATTATTAGAGGGCCTATATAATATTTAAAAAGTATATGTAATTCAAAAAGTATTTTCAAATACATGGAGGTAAAAAGTAAATTCAAATAGAGGCCCAAAGACAACTGTAGAAGAAAAGCATTTCTCAAAGCAAATCATCCAATTTTATCATTTCCCTATTCCTTCCAATTTGGAGTTTGAAGTATTCAAGGACGAAAAACCTTGGTGTGGGAGATTCAAAGGATGAAAACTCCCTGGTTTCCATATTTTGATTTGATGAAAAAAAACGTCTCACCCATTAAAGGTGATCAGCCAGGAATCACAGTTGTGTTGAATTGTTGAAGGTTTGAAGTCATTTTCAATATGCTGCAGTGTCGCCACAGTAATTTATTTGAAGATTGCAGTTTGTGGAGGATTGGATCAATCATTTTTGCCAGCAAATTCAGTTATTGTTAAATCAGCTATTGTGGTCGGGGTTTTAAGTTTGTATGCTTCCCCACAATTGAAATTAGTGATTTGTCAGCAGTTCTGTAGGGGTTTCAGACATGTTTCAGTTCATACTAGCCACTGCCATACTGTCCCAAGGCTGCCATACAGATCCAGCACTATTGTTGACTGTGCCATCATTTTCTATCAGCTTGTATTGCAGTGCTGCCATATTTTATACTTGCAATAATCAAATAAGATTGCTGCAGTTCCATCTATATTTCTGTGTATTCATCATTGTGTGTTGATCTTTAGCATTTTGTAATTCATATTTCTGTTATTGCTGACATTGTGTCGATTATATGTTTGCTGTGCCATTATTCATATTACTATTATTATTCCTCACCATGCTGTACAACATGTATCATCAGCCTTGAGCGGCCATACAGATATGCTATACACATATACACATTGCATGTTTACCAGGATTGCTGTACAGTGTACAACATCATATTGATCAGATTGGTAGAGCAGTGAATGTGTGAGTATTGTCAGAATATTATATTGTTGTGTTAACAGTCTGTACAGGCTGGAGAAGGCTATTACCAGGGCCATACACGTGAGGGTATTTTACTGTATCATTGCTGTCATTTTGTATTATAATCTGCAGTATACCAGTCTGTAGAGAAGGAATTTGTTGACTGTTTCAGTATTTGCAGTTTCCAGTGTTAGGTTACTGTTATCATTTGTCCCCAGTCTATGCAGTAGGGTATAATTATTGCATCAGACCATACAGTGGCTGTTATCAGTTGGTTGTAGTTTTTTATCAGTTCATATAACTCGGTTTGGTTGCCGTTTATCTACATCAGGTGCAATTGGATTAAAGTTGATTTAATAACAACGTTTCAGATCTAAATTTTGGCTGGGAATTAGTGGTATTTGCTCTTTGCATCAGTTGCATAAGTTCAGATTTGGGTGTTGGGTTTTATGCTAACCCTCTCATTCATAACAGCATTGGTGTTTGATTGCATATGATTCATTAGTGATGATTATATAAGAAATTCAGCTTGCACATGCTTGAAAATTTGTCTATTTCCTAAGGTTGTCCAGGTGGGAACATATAGCCATGTCTTGCAACAATTTTTTTGTGGGATGATTGATTTTGCATCAGAACTAACTAAACCATGTTGGGTCATGACCCTTTATAAAATTGTATGAGTATCTTTAGTATTAATAGCTATAACTTATGAACTATTTTCAGAGCTGCAATTTTCTTGTGAGGTATTCTGCATAGAACCTGCAAAAACATATTTGGTAATGACTTCTTTATAAATTGTGCAATAGCTTCTAGCTAGCTGCTTACATACTCACCATCTCCTTTTCAAAGGTTTGATTTCTTAATTGAAGTGATACCACTCTCCTATCTGCAGTAGCTTGTGTGTTGTTTGATTTGTATATCCTAGCTTCAAAAAATGCACTAAGGTCAAGAGTTTTGATACGTTATGCATTTGTTTTTATGTCTCAAACTCATGAAACAATCCCTTTGGATTTGTAATCCTCTTGTGGGGTGTTTGATTCCTGCATAAGAACTAATATATCATATGATAAATTGCATGTCTTTAAGCTCATAACTGATGATACCTCTCAAATGTTTGGAATGTCCATGCTGGTTGTTCCAATTTCTGTTTCAGATTGAAATCGCTCTCAGGCCTGCAATCTCTGTCTTGGGTGTTTGATTCTACCAAAAGTGTATTGGGTCATGAGTTCCCATACATTTTGCATTTACTTTTATTGTTATTACTTGTGAAATTCCCAAGCCTAATCTCCTCGTGGGATGCTGGATTCTGCATCGAAATTAACAAAAGCATACAGACCATGACTTTTGACAATTGTGCATTTGTTTCTATGATTTAAATCACGAAACCACTCTAAAATCTAAGCTCTTATTGTGTGGTGTTTTGATTTCTGCATTAAAACAAGAAAATCAAATAATTATTAATATTTGATATTGGAGCATGAGACTGATACATGTGCATTTTTTTGTGGTTACAACTTATAGCTTGTTAAATAATTCTTAGAGCTGCTTTCTGTTTGTGAGGTGTTTGATTTCTGCATCAAATGTTAACAACTAGCAAAAATGTAGTGGGTCTTGAGCAGTGTTTCTCCAAATTTCAGGGATGGCATTTTTTTTATTCCAGATTTTGGAGATGGTGTGGGATGGCTATAAATAATAGATAAAAATTAATATTTGAATTTTTAGAATACACAAATTGTCAAATAAATTAAAAATACCTAAAAGTAACTTAAACAAATCAAAAGAAGCTGAAATTTTAAAAACTTGAAGATTTAAATATATCTACTAAAAATATAAACATGAGCCCATACAATGTCAGTCTGAAATGGTTTCAATTATGATGCCAGCTAATTTAACTTGCTTGGTGTAAGTTTGTTAGGACTTGTAGGCAAATTGAAGACATCATTTAACAAAAATTAAGTTTGAACAGTTTAATGTATTTCCTCCGGAAAGCATAGGATAAAGATCTCTTCTTGACACTTACGGGCAGCCTCCCATTCTCTAGTAGTTTAACACTGATTTGATCTCCATCTAGAATAGGCTCTTAGCTGGCATTTGAATAAACCTTTGACCACCAATAAGACGAGATCATAACTTTTCTTTCTATTTAACAGGTCCCCAACTTTCTTTAATGGCTGTGTGTTTTGTAATAATTTTTTCCTTCTAACCAGTGATACCCTCCTATCTACGGTCTTGCTTTTGTATAGCAAAATATATGGCAAAAAGTTGATTTTTTAAAAGTCGTGTTTTTTTGCTTCCAAATTTAGTACTTTGTTTCAAAAAATTTAATTGAAATTGACGGTTTTTTATGATGTCCAGGATGTCTTAACATCCCTAGGCCCCTGATGGGGCCTGGATGCTAGGGATGGAAGGGGGATGTTTTGTCTCTGTCTGGCTGCCTCTGGGGCATCTCTCTTATAAGGAATGCCTTAAATACCCCAGGGATGTGTCCTCGGGGTCCCCTGGTCTTGAGTTTTGATAAATTGTGCATTTGTATCTATGGTTACATCTCATTGGAATACTGAAAGACCTGCAAAATCCTTATAGTTTTGATTTTCACTTGCAAGAATATCTTAGGCTCATCATTTTTCCTAAATATAACTTGAGTTTAGTGAATGGAATGGTTACATTTTTGAAGAACGAGATACTTTCATGTTTCTGCTTCATAATGCCATACTATGTATTTGATTTTATTTTCGTTTTAATGAAATCTCATACAACTGCTTGGAATTGAAGGCACAGGATTTGCAACGGGAAGTATCTGTTTGGGGGAAATTCAGGTTGCTCAGGTGTGCACGTTTGAAAAGGTATGGAGTTGCTATGAAGGAGGGGATGGCGATAAGGGAGCCACTTTCTATAAGCCAACCAATTTACCAACAGGCTATTTCAACTTAGGGTATCTTGGCCAGCCTAACTGTACACCTCTGGATGCATGGGTTCTTGTGGCCAAGGAAATCAATGATTCTGCAGATTCATCATGTCAATGTAATCAATCTTGTTGTGTATTGGAGGCCCCTACTATCCCTCTAATATTTACTAGGGACAGCAAAGAGGATTTTGCTCAAAGAGGATCACACCCAGGATCACGCCCAGCACTTGCTAAGCCACTGAATTATACCTTAGTTTGGAGTAGTGACTCCTGGAGCGGTGATCAAGATGGATATGCGTACTTTTGGTTGCCTTATCCTCCAGAGGGTTACAAGGCCTTAGGTTTTGTTGTCACAAGTACAGAAGACAAACCCTCAGTTGAGAAGGTGAGGTGTGTTCGGTCAGATCTAACAGAAGAGTGTGAAATTGATACTCCAATTTGGAGTACAAATCCAACTTTTGACAAATTTCCTTTCAGTGCATGGAATATCAGGCCAAAAGAGCGTGGAATGCAAGCAAGAGGGGTATGTGTAGGGACCTGTTACTGTAGTGATTCTTTCAACTCGGAGGAAATTTTCTCTCTTTCCTGTTTGAAGAATGTAACTTATGATCTAAGTACAATGCCAAATCTAAACCAGATTCATGCATTAGTCCAACATTATGGCCCCACTATTTATTTCCATCCAGATGAGGTTTACTTACCTTCATCAGTAGAGTGGTTCTTTGAGAATGGTGCATTGCTGTATGATAGATATGCCCAGACCTCTGAGCCAGTTATTACCAACGGCTCAAATCTACCCCAAGGTGGCTCAAATGATGGAAAATACTGGCTGGATTTGCCTAATGATGAAAGAGCAGATAAAGTCAAAAAGGGTAATTTGGAGAGTGCCGAGGTATATGTGCATGTTAAACCCATCTTAGGAGGAACATTCACTGATATTGCAATGTGGATTTTTTACCCTTTCAATGGGCCTATTACTGCAAAAATTGGGGTGTTCAATCTACCACTTGATAGAATTGGAGAGCACGTTTCTGATTGGGAGCATTTCACTCTAAGGATAAGCAATTGCACTGGAAAGTTATCGAAAATCTATTTCTCTCAGCACAGTGGAGGTGAGTGGGTCAGTGCCCCAGATTTGGAATACATTGAAGGTAACAAGGCAATAGTCTATTCTTCGAAAAGTGGGCATGCAAGCTTTCCTCATGCAGGTGATTTTCTTCAAGGGGATTCAAAACATGCGTTGGGTATAAGGAATGATGCAGCCCGAAGCAAGTACTCCCTTGATGCAAGCCTCAAATACAAAATAGTTGCAGCAGAGTATATGCACTTGCTTGGAGCAAATGACCTTCCCCTAGAGCCGTCCTGGTTGGGGTACATGAGGGAATGGGGTCCTACAATTGTGTATGATTCACGAGCTGAAATCCGTAAATTAGTCAGATTTCTTCCTGCTAAAATCAGACATGCTGTAGAGGACATTTTTAATATGCTTCCAAATGAGCTTGGAGGCGAGGAAGGACCAACAGGACCCAAAGAAAAGGACAATTGGGAGGGTGATGAGAGATGGTGAATTGGTATTTTTTCAAGAAGTTGAAGAATGCTTGTGATGACAAACGGCAGTATTTGTTGTTTTATATCATCTGTTTGCCAATGTTATAGAAATACTGGCTCGCATGTATTATTAGTCAACAAAGTTGGATTTTGTTTGTAAGGATCCATTACGTGATGTACATATTTGCTTTTCCTGCTACTAGGAATTTTATTTCCTAGATTACTTTCAGGCTCAGATTTGCGGGTTGCTTCGCTGCAGTTATGAGGCTGAGCGCGTTGTCTGTAATCTCACGAGTCACGATAACTGCACAGTTAAGGATTGATATCCTGTAGGAAGGACAAAGATAATAGTGATAATACCCATGCAGAAAAGATTGAAAATGTGAAAGAATATTTGAAGGATTTAGTGAAGGAATATTTAGATTTCAAAAATTAGGGTGGGTTCCATGGAACCATTACAGGCACTATATTTGTGGAGAGGGGATGAAGAAAATTATGTTGATAAATTAGAATCTTTTGAAAAAAAATACGGGCTTTCATTTTTTAATTTAGATTTTAACAGGGTGTCTTTGGGATTGGGCTAAAAGTTTTACTTTAGCATTGTTAAAAAATAATCATGAGACCGTTGATTTCTTAAAATTTTGGAGTGCAAATTTTTAAGCTTGGTCATTACTACAAAATCCATGGGATCCATGGGATCATGTGCTTATAAAAGTAATTTAAAAAAAATTCAATAGCACCTATTGAGATATTTTAGAGAGCCCCCTTCTATTGAGGTTTTTCTTTTTAAAGAAAATTTTGTTCCTATAAATATGATAATGACAATAATGAGTTGTAGTTGATCATATGATTCTGCTGAAAAAAATTACTCAATGTACATTTTTTTTTTTAATATAAGAAAAATATTAAAATAATTAAAATATGTACTAGATAAAATAAGTCTCAAGTAAATTACAATAATAGTTCTTTAACATCTTTTTCATAAATGTTTAGGGGAGAGGACCCACTAGTTGAGCATGTTTCAATAATTGTGATAGTAGTTGTTAATATAATGTCCAAAAGTTGTGATAGTAGTTGTTTATATAATGCCCAATAGTTGTGACATAAGTACCTTAGTTTTTTTCAATAGTTGTGATAGTAGTTGTTAATATAATGCCCAAAAGTTGTGATAGTAGTTGTTTATATAATGCCCAATAGTTGTGACATAAGTACCCTAGCTTAAACAAAATGTATCCCTTTGATCTAAAAAGTAACCAATCATGTGATGCCACATCAACGCTCAACTACCCATGATGTGAATGCACAAGTATTGGTAGCACTTTTTTTTGGGGCCTTTTTGGACATCTTGACAAAAAGCATGCTGATGTGGCATAATATTTGATGATGTGGCCCTGAAACGAAAGTTATAAGCTGGGAACTTGCCATATAATCTGATTTCCATGTAGAATTTTGAGAAGCGCAAAGTTAGGGTACACAACTATCCCCTATATTTATATGTTCATATGCACATATAGTGGATTAAATAAATGTTAAAATTTAATTGTTATATAAAAAGTGAAATAGTGAAAAAGTGAATAAATAGTTTTTATTGAAATAACTATGTATTTAAGATATGGAGTAAATAATTTGTTTTCATTTTTTTTTTTTGAAAATTATAAATGAGTTGGTATAGGTATTTTAAATCCATCTATATAAAAGATGATAGATATAAGGTGCTTACATTGAAATCGTAATTTAGAAAAGATAAGGCATCTCAAGACTTATATCTCTCAATGCCTTTTAAATAGATGTATTTAAGATGTCTATGCTAGTTTTACATTTAATTAAAGATTGATTGTTTTAAAACTAGCGATAGCTCATCATAGAGCTTAGGCCAATCTATTTATTAGTTGAAACTACACAAGAGGCTTACTACTTTTTCTAGTCAAAGTAGGGTTTTATTACTTGTGTGGGTGTATGGGATCGCCTAAATTGGTTGTGGGATTTTTTTGATAGGTTATGGGTATACTTGAACTTTTGTCTCTCATCCAAAAAAGATGTTTGTACATAGAACAAAAAATATTTTGTTAAATTTTGTAGTTTTATCGAGTAGCTTATAAGTATATTAGGTCCACATATATGAAAATACCAAAGTTTCTTTTGATGTTGACTCAAGTTTTCAAAATTTTCTCCTAGCTACTAAGAAAACAAATGATGAGATGTATGGTGGTGTAGTGGTGTATTTTTTTGTGGTTTTCTTACAATGGCAAGGTTAATTGTGGAGCTTTCCTTCACTCTTTTGATAACAATCACAAGTTTATGCATATGAGGAGGTCAATGTTGTAGTTGGGCAAAATAAATAATTGTTGGTTGAGGGAAATTAGTTCCTCCAATAGGATGGTGTTTGACATAGGCAAGCAACTTTATCCATCCTCTACACGGCTGGCCTACGTTGTGTTAAATTTTTTAGTCACAACCATATTTTAGTATCCTTATGTTATGTTAATCGGTTGTGATGTTTCATGGTACACATGTTGTCCTTCATGGGTTAGTCCCATTCTTTTGTTCCTTATTTTGGCCTGCCCAAAGATTCTAGATTCTCGTTGTGCCTGTAAGAGACACATGGCCCCAACCAAAGTCACTATCGGGACTCAATTTCTTGTTTCTTTTTTTGCTTGAGTCCTTTCCTTTTATGTGCCTATAGAGTATGATCTTTTGTCAATATTCAATTTGAGAAACCTCATAAGGGTCATCATGTCAAAGTGTGTTGTTGGCTATATGTTTCCCTCCCATGTCCTTGGTCAATTACTCAAACTTACAAAATCTAAAAATCGGTTGTCTTGATGGTTCCTAATTAGATAGGAACCCTTGACAAGGAACGAAAGAAAGTGAAAGAAGAAAATGAAGGCAAAGATGGAAGTGGTCAGAGGTTCCTTAGGAACCAAGAACCATTGGTTCCTAGTTCCCAATCCTTGTCTAAGCTTTGGCATCATGTAAGGAAGAAAGGTCACACATATGTGGTGTTGGTGCCCAATTAACATGGAATCACTAATGATTTTATATCAAGTAAACATTCAATAAAGTGATTAATTTCATATCACAAATATCTTCTTGATGCATGAGTATTTAAATACATAAACGATCAATATCAAAATAAATAAATTCCATTTTATATTTTTATTTTGATATTATTGTGATTTTTGATGTGCAGATGGAAGCTCATCATTCTTGCTGTAACTTAAGAGTAATGCTTAATAGAAACCTAATGGTCTAAAACTAAGCCATTCGAGGTTGTCTCTAAGTAGAGAAATTATCAAAACCCTGACATGCCAAAAAAATGTATCGAGCATTGAGCTAGTGGTGAAACAATAGAGAAGGTTAGAGGTGCATGTTAGGCCCGATGACCAATACTCGACCATCAAGCCTATATTGTGGGACTTTAGGAAAGTACTTACTCTACAACTCCACATTTAAAAGAATTTGAGTGCCTACAAACTGTGATCCTTGATCGATCTAATTTTTTGATCAATGACAAACGTCAACAGAAGAAGCTTTAGAATAATCAAACAAATCGTGGCGTCATGTGTCATAGGATTATTGGACCATTCCTTTCTATAGTTTCAACTTCTTGAAACATGAATTATAAGAATGAGAATGATGATTTAGAAAGGGTTGGGCATTCGAAGATTTAATATTCATATATTTTAGATTTGAAGGGTTGGCATATGGAATGTGATAGACGTTGGCTATTCGATAATGAGTGAGTTTGGTGTCACAGAACGAAGGTTGGCGTATTGAAACGTGAAGGTGGCTGATTGAATGTGATTAAGTGTAGTGACTGCGAATAATTGTTGGCAGAAATCAAGATTACTGATCTGAGAGAGCGAAAGTAAGCTCGAAGGTTTATAATGAATTTTGGATGTGTTTAATTCTATAACTATTGTTGTAATTGAATATTGTAAACCTAAAACAACATTTGAATCTATTGTATTCCTCACATGAGGAGTTTTATTTTCCATCTTGTAATATGATAAAGACTATTGTTGGTATTGCTTACAATTGTGTTGAATGTTGATTGGGCTGTGTGGTTGGGCTTATCCCTATTTCATGATTACACTAAGTGGTATAATAATAGGTGTCAATTCTTGATTGTGAACATGTCAAGAGAGGGTTCTGAATAATTTGTTGTGGGTAAAGAAGATTGAGAGAAGACATGTAATTGTAGAGAACCCAAAACAAAAATGGCATAGAGAGGATGTGGTTATAGAGGAGGAGCACCACAAGGTGGTGATGTAGCAATTATAAAAATGTTGAGATGGATAACATCAAGATAAGAGGTAATATAAATAAAACAAAGGAGAGAGGTAAACATAGAGGATGCTAGTGAGGATTAAGAATAATAAGTGGTAGAAGAAGGAAATGAAGCCAACCAAGGTGTATTTGATCAAGGAGAGGAAAGATTTATGAGGGCCATAAAAAGAATAAACAATAAACAAATGATTGATCCCCCGAGCTATAATGGAATCCTAAATATTAAATACCTTGTTGATTGGATATTGGAGACAAAAGTAATTTGATTTTTGAAGGTACCGAGGATGACAAAAAAGTCAAATATGCTTTGAACATAACTAAAAGGACACACATCCCTGTAGTGAGAGTAGTTGCAGACAAAAAAACATAGTAAAGGGAAAGAAAAGATTAAGTCATGAGACTGAATGGTTACAAAGATGAAAGCCAAGTTCTTACCAACATACTATCATATCAATTCATTTTGAAAATTATAAAACTTGAAGCAGAAAGAAACAAGTGTCAAATACTTCACCGAGGAGTTCTACTGATTGAGCACTAGAGTGGAACACATGGAAGATGATGTTGAGAAAGTATCAAGGTATGTCAATGGCTTATGTTGATCAATCCAAGATGAGATAAGATTTGTTAGGTTGCAAAGTGTAGGTGAAACCTATCAATATGCCTTGAAGGTAGAGGAAAAATTGAATAGGAAACAATAAAATAATGTAAGAGGATGAGGAAGAGATTCTCATGGTAGAGGAAAACTAAGTAGTGGGAGAGTTCATCCCATGAAATAAGAAGAGGCCAACCCCTCTCAAATAGGTTCTTACACTCAAGAGACTAGAGGAAGAGGAGGTTATTCCAGAGGTAGGGGTGATTATTCTAGAGGAAGAGTAAACTTCAAAAGAGGAAGAGGCAAAGGGTTCACTGGTATGTGTTACAAATATGGAGAGGTAGGGTTGAGAGCATTTGAGTGTCCACAAGTACAAAAAACAACAATAAGGGTTAAGAGACTAAAATTCACGTGGCCCAAGTAGATGAGGAAAGTGTGGCTTCACCTAAGCATGGAGAAGATCCAGAAGATGGAGAGTCTTTGATGATAAGAATAATCTTGTTGAGACCAGAAAAAGAGAAAGATGAACCAACACAATGAATGAATTTGTTCCAAACCAAATGTAAGTCTGGAGATAAATAATGCAAGTTCATCATAGATAGTGGTAGTACTGATAATTTAGTGTCAAAGGAGATGGTAGAAGAGTTGTAACTGAATAAATTGAATCATCTCAATCCCTACAAACTATCATGTTACAAAAATGACACCGGTTATTGGTAAGTGAATAATGTCGTGAATTTTCATATAGAAAGTTACAAGGATGAAATCTTATGTGATGTTATTCCAATAGATTCATGCCACATATTGATGGGTATACCTTGGAAATACAATCAACACTTGCACTCAATATGAAAAAACAAATTGTTATACAATAAAGAATGGTGGAAAGGAGTATACTCCAAACCCCATGAAAAATGGAGTAGAGAAGATTCCTAGAATTTGTTTAGTGGTTGAGAAACAATTATTGAAGGAAATGAAGAAGGATAAATATTTCTATGCTTTCATTCCTAAGATTGTAGAGGTTAGGACAATAGAGAAGAAAGAGGAGATTTTGAAGGAGTTACAAGAGATCTTGGAAAAATTCTCATTAATTTTGATGGAGTTTTCCGAATAGATTGCCACCAATGAGTAGCTTCATTGTATGGAATTTCTACCAAGGGCTCTTTTTTCAAACAAGGCTCCCTGGTTTCTCATATTGTTATTCATTGGTTTATTCCTAATTTCTATCTTTATATTTATTCTTTTTAGAGTTGTTTATATATATATATATATACATATTGGTCCTCTTTTTTGTTTATCTTCATTTATTCTTGTCTTCATTGTATTCAACCCTTTCGTCTCTCCTTTGTTTCCATTTATATTGCTATTCCTTTTTCTCTATTTTTATTTGTCTTTCTCATTCTCATAAGGTTCATTCTTTGTCTTTTGATTTATTTATATGAAATTCCCATTTGTACTAATTGGTGTTTTTAATTCTTATTCCTATTCTTGTCCTTGATCTACGTGTAACCTTCCCTCCCCTCCTCTCTTCCTTTTTATCTTGTCTAAGTTTGCAATTATCCATTTTCTTCTCCTCTTGCTCTCTTTCATCCTGATGATGGATCATAGAGTGTGATTCGAAACGTTGATGCAAAAAACTTTGAACACAATCAAATCCATAAGCTATACAGATCTATGATATGGGTTGTGGAAACTTATTATCATTAAGAGAAAACTTGAGTTTGTGTGTTGTATTCATAGTACTCACACCAAAGAAGGACGGATAATGGTAGATGTGTACTAACTCTAGAGCCATAAATAAAATAACAATCAAGTATAGATTCCCACTACCCTGAATTGATGATATGATGGAGTACTTGAGTGAAGCTAAGTATTTCATAAATATAGATTTGAAGAGTCGATAACATCAAATATAAGTTTGAGAAGGAGATGAGTGGAAGACAATGTTCAAGCTGAAATATGGGTTGTACAAGTGGATGGTGATGTTTGGGTTGACAAATGCTCCAAGTACCTTGATGTGATTAATGAATGAGGTACTCAAATATTTTCTTGGTAAGTTTGTGATAGTATATCTAGATGATATTTTGATTTTTAGTAGGATGAAAGAAGAGATTTTGTTGCACATTTGAGAAGTATTGCAAATGTTAAAAAAAGAAAAAATGATGGTGAATATGAAAAATTAGTTTTATGAAAATAGAGTTAGTATATTTGGGTTTTATTGTATCAAAGGGAGGGTTGAAAATAGACCTTGAGAAAATCAAGGCTATTGTAGATTGGCCTTCACTGAGGAGTATGTTTGAAGCTATAATTTTTCATGAATTAATGAGATTCGATTGGAAATTAATAAGGAATTTCAGTGGGATTTTTTCTCCAATAATGGAGACAATGAAAGAAAGTAGAAGAGAGTTTTTTTAAACAACTACAGTTGGAAGGAGTTTCTATTTTTTGAAGGATAAAGTGATTGAACAATCAGTGGTAGTACTTCCATATTTTAGAAATAAAATCAAGTTGATTATGATGCGAGTGGGAAAACCATTAGAGGTGTATTAATTCAAGAGGGTGGACCTATAGCATATTTTAGTGAGAAATTGAATGAAGCAAAGAAGTACTAGGTATATGATCAAGAGTTTTAAGCAATTGTGCAAGCATTGAAGACATGGATGTTGGGAAAATGTGTCTCAACCTTGCAATTACATAAGGTACTAGTATAGGTAAGCGTGTGCACGTGTGCGCGAGGGGTCTGGGGGATCATCCCCCTGGCAAGGGGTCCGAGAGTCGCGCACCCCAATGGGGGCTTGTTGGCAGCATGTCCCCGAAAGTCAACTTTAATTTTTATCTAGTGAAACAAGGTGCCTAGAAGAAATGAGATTGCTTTGCATTTCTTCGTAATGAAGGTTCTAGTATTTTAGATCTAAGAACGTGCTTATATCATTTGTATCTACCTTTCCTTGAAGTTTTAGGTGCTGAGTTGTTCCACAAAGTTGTTTGGTGTGTTGGATGTTTGTGCTTGTATGTCTGGTTGCACAAAATGAAGGTCTTCTTGAGTTTCAGGTGGTTGCAATAGTTGTGGAAAATATTCTGATGATGTGGAATATTTTGAGATGTTTTGTAATGTTGTTGTGTGGTTCGTGAGATGTTTTCAAACCTGGAGAGGTGTGTTTGGAGTCGCTTGTTAGTGTTAGTGCAGGTTTGGTTGACTTGGTGTGCTAGCACTAATTGCAGAGGGTAATTTTTGTTTGAGGAAGTGTTGAGAAGCATGTCAGTGTATATTTGAGTCCTAGATAAGTAGTGGCATGGTCAACCTTCACTTCTTTCCTTGGTGGAAGTGTTTGGTGTCGACCTATTTGATGTTGCACAATTGAGGTGTATATGTTTTCTTTAGGCTGATCTAATTGAGATTTTTGTAGGTCACATGGGGTATAAATGTAAGGATAATTGTTGTGTGGATTAAGAGTAGAGTGTGTGATGCGAAAGATGCGAATGTGATCAAGTGTGATGATTTGAGTGTGAGCCTTAATGTCTATGACTTCCAGATGCAGTAAGCAGAAGGTGTCTACATTCCAATATGTTTTATGAGTTGTTTGTGCTTTAGTGGAACTGTACCTTCAACATATGAGAGATTCATTGTTAGTAGCTCAAATTGACAATGAGCCACCCCTTCTTTTATTATTCTTTCTTCTGGACAGTGAGTCCTTTGGTAGTGAGCCTTTCTTTATGTTTTTGGGCAGTGAGCACTTCACAAGGAGCCTTATAGTACTTGGTGTAGACACTGAAAAATGTCCTAAGTCTGCGGGCAACATTTTTCCTTAGTCGTCATCTTCTAATAATTATTCCTGATCATATTCTTTTATTAATTAAATAATTATTTAATTATTTAATTAATTCACTTTCTAATCTCTATTCTATCCTGATCAATTAAAATAAATTAATTGCGTTACTAATACCCCTTTCTTCAATAATTAAATAAATAATTATTTATTTAATTATTTATCTTTCCTCACTTATCTATAGCCAGATAATAATAATTATTTGACCTTTTATTCTTCTATAATTAAATAATTGACAAAATTATTTAATTATGTGTCATTCTTTTCTTTTAAATAATTGATCCAAATCAATTATCCATATTTAATTTTTATCTCCTCCTTTAATTAAATTTATGAATTTAATTCAATCTCTTTTTTCATTTCCTCCAAATAAATTATTTAAAATAAATTATTTATTTGTCACTTGTCCTTCTCCTCCTTTTTTGAATAAATAATTTAAAATAAATAATTTATTTGCCACTTGTCCTCCTCCTTTTTTGGATAAATAATTTTTATTTATCCCTCCATTTTGGTCAAAGACCCCATGTCATTATTTCACGTCATAGCTTGCATGTCTATCATAGCTATCAGGCGTCATAGCCATCAACGTCATATCTTTTTCATGCATGGCATATTTTGATTGCATCAATTTTCAACCGTAGATCTTGGCATCTTTCTAGAAAATCAATCTTGGCCATCCATTTCATAACCTCCCTCTCATGAATCCTCATCCGTTGATCTTAGAATCTTTCTAGAAGATCAATCTCATTCGTTCATTCGTTCGAATGGTTGTCTATAAAAACAACTTTTCTCTTCCATTTTTGATTTAACAACCATTTTGTCTCCAACTTTCTACTTACAATTTCTAGGTGTCTGCACAAGTCTACTTCAAAATCTGAGGGCAAAGTTGCATAAGGAGAAATATGAGAGCAAGAGAAGTGATTCAAGATCAAGCATGGGGAGTATTATTATTTGATATTTTCATTTTAGTTATGCTTTCATTGTATTCTCTTGTTTAGATTGGGATTTTAGCTTAGATTTGTGTTGGCTGTCACTTTATCTATGCTATCTATTTTTTCCCATCTTACATTGGTGAACCTGATGTGAATCTTACAATTTTGTAGAAAAAATCATTTGTTTTGTTGTTTTGTAGGTTAAAGCCAAGAATTTGCATAAAATCCCGTCATATTATTTTGAGTACAGAAAAATGGGGGTATGAAATCGTCAAAAACTATCATGTGGGTTTTGTAGGCCTCGTTTTCATCTTTTCGAAACTTCAAACGGTTTGAAATTTCGATATGTTTTGAGAAAGTTATGACCGTTTTAATGCTCACAGCTTTTCAAGATTTAGTTGTTAAGATCCGAATTTTCTTTTGTTTATAACACTTTTGTTGTGCAGGATTTTGCTAAACTTTTTTTAGGTTTTGAAGGTCCATGTCTTAGTTTTCCATAGATTTTTATAGTTTAAAATTGTGTTTAAGTTATCACTATTTTAGTTTGTTGTTTTTATGCAAGTTTTTTTTGGTTTACTGATTTATTGTTGCAACGTGTGGCTTTGGAGTGGGGCTCCATAAAAAAAAAATGCTTCTTTTGAAGCAAAGAAAAAAATGAACTCTTAGTTTTTAATTTTCTTTTAAGTTCTTTTTTTAGTTTAGTTTAGTCTCTTCCTTTTCTAGTTTAATTAGCTACTGACTTCTGAGTTTTAATTTGGTTTTAAATCTCCTGTGCTACCTTAGTTTTTGAAGCTTTCTTGTTGGTCCAAGATCATTTTGTGAAACTATTAACAAGTGGTTTTGTAGGTTCAAATGTCCAAGGATT
The DNA here is from genome assembly GCA_007115665.2 of Sequoiadendron giganteum. Taxonomy (NCBI): domain Eukaryota; kingdom Viridiplantae; phylum Streptophyta; class Pinopsida; order Cupressales; family Cupressaceae; genus Sequoiadendron; species Sequoiadendron giganteum. The sequence goes on along the minus strand of CM021100.1, from coordinate 140,806,767 downwards.
ATATTTTGAAACCATTTTTTTGTTTTTTGTTTGTAATGATTTCTGGCTTAGATTGTGTGAGATTTTTTTCCATTGACGTTTCAGATCACACTCCATGATCCATCATCAGGATGAGAGCAGAGCTAAAGGAGAAAAATGGAAGTTTTTCTTTCTCACATAGATTAAATTAGGGGGTAAATGAACACCATGTCTTAGTGTTTGAGGTGGTAGGTATTATGCTCTCACCTTGTGCAAACTCGGTGATCAGAAAGCCAAACCCATCCATTTTTGTGTTCACCCATTAGAAGGGCCTGCCTTGGTGGGAAAAAGTACTCACCCTAAGGGACGACCTTAAGCGGTAACGGGCTAAACCCAAGTCCTTTCGAACCGCTATAGAAATTTGTGATTGCAAGGAAAGTTTGCAATCAACGAGACGTGGTACATGATAACTCTCTCCCAAATATCTTTATGATATGTAACCCCTTATTCTAAGGGTAGGGAGATCTCCTGAGGGAGTTTATCATAGTACCCCCTGAACCAGATGCCCTTAGTAGACACCTCTTGTTTGTAGCAGCCAAAATCCCTCTATTTGCTGGTGTAAGAGGTTAGACCTCTGAAGCCGTCTCATATACTTGCGGCTCTTAGTAGAGATGAAAAGTTCGTCATTGGAGATTCATGAGAACTGAAGCTTGGCTGACTCGAGAAGTGAGTGTCGTGGATGGGAGCCAGTGTGTTCAAGCTTCTAAGCATCTACTAAGAGTAAGCGCAACTGGAGAAATACGAGTGGGAACTCAATGAATATTGTCCTTGCCAACCTTAGGATTGTGCTTGTCTTCTTTAAAACAAATAAAATGTTTTTGCATCAAACCAGTCCTCAAACAAAGTGCTTGATACTGTTTGTTGTGTTTTCCAAGACAAATTTCTTCAAAATCAGTCAAAAATCCACTCGAAACCAGTTCAAAACATCAAATTTGCAAAATAACTCTTTGTGAACCACAACTTCTTGAAATAAAACCACAAAAGACTGATCACCAAAGTTTCAAAAATAATTGTCCAACTCATCTTGAATATGATCTTGATTTCCAAACCAGAAACTTGCAAGCTTTGCCAACCCATTCTAAGCATCCCCATTAGGAAAATATTGCATTATAGGCTGCATCCCTTCATTCCTTGCATTGCACGATTTGGACTTTTAGATTTTAGCATCCCTTAGTATTCGTTATCATCATCCTTTGGTCATTATTATCTTTGCATTATCATCCCTACTTTAGCATCCTTGCATTTTCATATCCTAAAGGTTAAAAAATAAAAAAAACATAGTTTAGTGTCATCCACATCTTGCATTATCCCTCAAACTTGCAAACATCTCACACGGTTGAAACAAGGTCAAAATCCAAAAGAAAGGACATGGAATACTCAAGTGACCCGTTTCATGACACCACCCTTCGGTTTAATTCAAATCAATCCACACCTCACAAAGAGGTACCAAAAAGAGATCAAACCAACAATTGGGACAATCTAAGTCATGATGAATTCAACAAGAAATGGAGAAACCTAAGCATAGAAGAATTCAACAAACAATTGTCTCCTCAAGAAATTGAAAGAGCTTATCAAGATCCCAAAATTTTAAACATGATTGATCAACTTGTTAGTGCTTATCCTAATAAATACTTCTATGCACTAGCTAAAAAGGGTGCCAAATTACCTCAAGGTTTTGATGTATCGACCATTGTAGAAGAAGAAACCAAAAATCCATTTTCACTTGGCATGCCTTCATCATCTAAAACATCAAACATATCTCTTGGGGAAACCTCACACATGAGTACCACTACCACACATATCCCAAATATCCCAACATTTGGAAATAAGGTAACCCATACCACTACACAAGGAAAAAATTCTACGCTTGGAAACACCTCCAAATCCATGGGTAAGACCTTTACAAATCCCCTCTTCCAAAACACACATCAAGGTTCTACATCACAAGGTCCTACACCTTTGACTCAAAACGCAAACCAAGGTCCCATTCCTACACTTCAAAACACAAACCAAGGATCCTTGTTCCAATTTTCAAGTCAACCTAGAAAGGTCCATATTGTCTCACGAAAAATCCCAAAGAAAAACAATAATCAAGGAATTGTCCCATCATTCCAAAAATCTAACCAAGGAAAAATTCCTTCATCACAAAATGTCAATCACGGGCCTACATCTTCATTTCAAAACACCAACCAAGGAACTCTTTCTTCATCACAAAACATCGATCAAGGACCAACACCTTCATTTGCAAACCAAGGACCTTATTTTCAAAACCAAAACACAAATCAAGGTCTACACATCAATTCCAAAACACCTTACCACATGCAAACATGACCTTTGGAACAAACCTAAATGCCAATTTCACTCCAAATCAAACCAACACAAATCAATATGGCGATCAAGGTATCACATCACAAGGCATCAATTGTAATTCAAATCCAACCTATGACCTCAATGCTAGCATCATGACACCAAGTCAAAGCAATGCGACACCATCACTTGCAGACTTCTTGATACAACAAGTGCAGACCCTTCAACAATAAATGACTAACATGCAATTGGGGACCAACAAAAAGACCTATTCCGTGGAGGAATTATGCCCCTTTCCATTCAATCACAATTTATATATGCCACCCTTTCCCCCTCATTTTACAACACCACCTTTTCCTTAGTATAAGGGGACAGGGGATCCAATAGAGCACATTCGAGAATTCAACACATCATGTATGGAATTCTCATATGATCCAACTTATTTAATGAGACTATTTCCGTGAAGTCTTATAGGGGCAGCTTTAGATTGGTTTGCACATCTTCCTCCAGGAATAAGAACATGGGGTGAACTGGACAAAAAATTCATTAACAATTTTGCCTTCAACATTAAAAATGATGTCACCCTTGCAACATTAACCACCACTAGACAAGAAGAAGGAGAACCCCTTACCTTGTTCTACCAAAGATGGCGAGGTTTGGTTAGCAAATTCCCTTGTCACATTCCTGAAAAACAATTGGTCACCATGTTTGTGGAAAATATTAACGGAGAACTCATGAGCCGAATTCAAATCCAATGTTGTACAACCTTTGAAGAGATCCTCGAGAAAGGTCTTATCACCAAAGGACTAGTCAAGATAAACAGAGAAAATCTAAAATCCAACAATGATAAGAGCAAATACTGGTCCCGAAACAAAAATGTAACAAATGATGGAGTTGTTGATGCCAAACTAATAACTAAAGGTCCAACCATTCAACTTAAAGGTCCCTCCTCATCGAATACATCAACCATTCCAAATGCATGAATCTAGAGTCAAAACCAAACATTAAACACTATCCAAAACAATCAACAACGAAGAGGACCTCCTCATGCCAAGAGAACCTACACCCCCTTGGGTGAACCTATTGAATCAGTTCTCAAACAACTCTTTCAAACCAATACCATCACACTACCTAACACCAAGAATTATGAACCTTCCTTGATCAAACCAGATTGGTGGAAAGAAGATGAATATTGTGAATACCACCGTAGCAATGGACACAAAACAACAAGATGTTGGACACTCAAGAATATTATTCAAGACCTCATTGAAGATGGAACTATATCAGTAGGAGATTCACAAGGAAAAACCAATGCTGATCATACCATATTCAAAACTCCCTTGCAAGACCATGATAAAGAGAAAGCCTCTAGTTTAGGGATCAACAATAGTGCCAACTATGCCGTAGTCAAACACGACTATAGCACTATCATTCTTAATATAACACCCTTTGATGATCGCATTGCTACCATCACCATAAACAAGCCAAACTCAAACTGTGTTGTTGCTACTCGCAGAACCAAGATAACTATTCCAAGACCTCCACCCAATCCTCAACCCAAGAACCAATATAATCTCCTAGAGCAGTTGGGAAAAACTCCCATGCAAATCTCTATCTTGGAGCTCCTTCGCACATCCCCAACATAGAGCTATACTTGACAAAGCATTGCAAGAAGTGTCTATCCCCGCCAAGCTAGATGTCAATGCATTTCAGGCCATGGTCGGATACCTAGCTATGCCACATCATGCCACCTTCTCTCAGCAAGACTTTTTCGCACCAAAATCTGATCGTAATGACCCCTTACATCTCGAAGTTTGCATTGATAAATACAAGATTAGACGAGTCCTAATAGACAGTGGAGCAGGTATGAATATTTGCTCACTAAAATTGGTGAAAGCATTGGGATACTTTGAGAATTGTATGGACCAAACAAAGAAAATCACTATCAAAGCTTATGATGATGCTGAACGTTCATCTGAAGGTGTCATTTCACTCCCTATAAGAGTTGGCCCCGCAATACAACATACAATATTTCATGTCTTGGATCTAGATCTACATAATACCCTTCTCCTTGGTCGTCCTTGAATTCATGCTATGAGAGCTATCCCATCCACCTACCATCAATGCCTCAAATTTCCACCCAATGGCATTGAAATCACCATTCTAGGCGACCCCGATCCTTTTCAGTATTGTTCAAACTTAAGAGGAACTACTGAATGTCAAGTGCCCATCAATCGAGAGGCCTCACCTTCCACTTCATCCCACTATATTGACCTATCGAATCTCTCTTTTGCCGATTTGTCCTTGATGACAATATGTGTTACAGTCTGGCATCTTGGTGATTGTTTACTCAGTTAAACTGCTTCATTTCTGATTGGCATATTTCCTTCATTTATGGTATTAACTTTTGGTGGCACTGATCTCTTCACTCCATGTGCAGATCTCGATTAAGGAATTTTGGTTAAAGGTTTATGTTCCATTGATCAGGTGACATGTTTCTGATTTGACAATTCGTGCTACAGTGATTCACTTGATTATATGATTTTGGCATGTTCAATTTTCTATAGGTTTATATGATTTGGCTTGATCAGTTTCTAGCATCATGAAATTGATAATGCTTTTGATCCTCTTCAGAGTCATATTTCTCTATCCTCACTCAGGTAATTCTCTCTAGTTCTTGATGCTTGGATTTATAAGGTGCAGTTGGCTTTCAATTTTAAGAAAACCCTATCGGGTTTCCTTAACCAACTGATAATGGTTTGGGCATATGTCATAAGATATTGTGTCATGGGCATATGGTTTTTGGTATTTGGCTTCGGTGAATGGCATAGTGAACATAACATGAAATCAACCTCTATTTCAGTTCAAATAGCCTTGGATACATTGAGTTTAAGTGGCATTATAAGGTGGCAATAGACCTTGGGTAAAGGTATTCAAATTGATCTTTTATTTGTATTGGAATTAGGTCTAATGGTTGATAATGATTCTAGGCCTTTAGGCTGACAATAGGTATAACGCTTTTGATTATTTTAATTGTCACATTGGAAGTGACTTGGTCTTGTTACTTGGGGACATTAAGTCTAAAGCATTCGACACTTTACATGAAATAATGCAAGGCATTATTAAGTCGACCTTTCACATGCTTGGTATTTGATTCAAAGGTAATGAGTTTTTCGGCATGCAGGTCTTTGGATAGTCCGCAGACTTCAAATGGAAAAATGATTTTGTGAATTATTATGTTAGTCCTTTCGGACTTCAAAGTTTATCAACACTTGAATAGTCATCAATTTTTCTTTTGCTAAGGAATTTTAGGTCAATATTTTGCTTCACTTGTTTGAGGGTTTGGAACCCTAACTTAGCCGCCACCATGGAAACCTCCTCACAACCGTTTCACTGTGTTTGTTGCTGGCATTCTGCAATACTTGGACAACATATGGGAAAGTTGGAAGACCATTACAATGGTTGAGTTATTTTGTCAGTTACTTGTCATCGGGTAAGAGCTCGACATAAGAAAGATGCTCGGGTTGCTCAGCTACTTTGCAGGTCTGGTAATTTATTGCATGACAGAATCTCTTCCAGGTATTCATCTCTTTATCTATTTTGCAGAACCGTTTCCCTTACTGGAAAGGTTAATAAAAGATTCGTGTTTACTTCTATATGGAAGAATGAAAAATGGGGTCATTTGTTTTGTGATTAGAATTTTTGCATGTCGATTTCATATTCTCAGAAATGCATATTGATTTATTTTATCAGAATTAAATCTGCTCCTACATTAAGGAATGGTATTTTTAGGTTGTGGGTAATCATGATGCCTGCAAAATCTTCTCATCTTCTCACCTAGAGTCGTGGGTAACTGTTCTTAGGGTGCATTTTTTATGAGGTTTCAGTTGCACAATATAAGGTTTTCAGTTACTTCACTTTGCAATAGTTTCAGTGGCTATTATCCATGAATTATATACATGCTTTGATGTTGTTTGGTTAAGCTCTGCCTGTGTAGGCTGCTTGACAGGATAGGGTTCAGTCACACTTCTATATTTGCATATTGCTTTTATATTCTTGTCAGGAGAAAAGATCCTTCTCTCAGGAACTCTGCAATACCTGACAAGGTTGCTCGACTAGAAGTTGGTAACCTGATGATCACCTCTATTTTGTTTTTGAAATACAAGATACTGTTGTAACCGAAAAATGTGTGTAATGATGAAATCTGTAAATTGAAGAAAACAAAGAGATTAGGGCTTTAATATTCTGTGAAAAAAAAAACAGTGAAGTACCATGAAAAATTGCATGAGAAATTGTGTTATTATTTTTTTGCTGTAAAAATTGAAAGAGAGAGTTTACTATTTGGAAAGAACCATGGAATATGTATGAGAAAAAGTGTGAAAAACGAGTGTGATAACATATCACTGTGAATGTATTAAGAAGAAGTTGAGCATTGAGGTTGAAAATAAAATATATGAGATATTTCCTCAAGCTGTGTTAAGGCTTGACAATGGGTGGAATTCTGAAGTGTCATTCTTTACATTTGTGAATTGTAAACATTGTTTGTCAAGAGGCACTTGACAAAAATTAGGGAAACAGAGAGATCCTTTGTATCATTGTATGTTTTACTGAAAATAGAAAAGGGGTTGGTGCTCCTTTGAGATTAGTGTCTCTAAAAAGAGGGGTTGGTGCTCCTTGAATTGGTGATCAGAAATCAGCCTATGAGGCATTGTCAAAAATGATTATTGAAATGAAAGCCTGAAAAAGGCAGTAGGTTAAGGAGTGGTTTTTATACCCCAAGAGGGTTTTCCACTTGACATATCTTGTGTTTATTTGAGTATCTATGGTTCATTTGATTGAGTGCATGAATGCTTTAAAATGCTATGTTTCACTATTCTCATTTCAATTTATGCGATTGCATTCAATACATGAATGAGTTTATCATTGATAAATGAGAGGATACACTTGGTTTATTTTAGTTTTAGTAAAATTTGTCAAAACGGTTAATGACACTAATTCACCCCCCCTCTCAGTGTCTTTTCACTCCAACAATTGGTATTAGAGCCTAGGGTCCTCTGATAGGTCTTTCCAACCTAGGATTCTTTTTGGCCTTGGAGTCTATTCAAAATGTCTCAAGCTCATGAAGACACATCCACGACTAGAGGTCCATTATTTGATGGAACTGATTATGTATTATGGGAAATCAAAATGGAGACTTATTTAACTTCTATTGACCTCGATGTATGGAGCATAGTATTGACTGGGTACACTGTACTGGCTACTCTGCCTACTACTTCTAATGAAAATAAAAGATATGAAATCAATGCAAGAGCAAAACATGCTCTTTTGTGTGCACTGACTAAATATGTCTTTATAAAAGTCATGCACTGCAGCTCTGCTAGGGAAATCTGGGTTAAACTTGAAACTATCTATCAAGGGAATGAAATGGTAAAACAGTCTAAAGTCCTCACTCTAAAACACCAGTTTGAATATATAAAAATGAGGGACGATGAAAAATTAGCTGACTAATTTTTGAGAGTTGATGAAATTGTCAATGCCATGAAGGGTCTGGGAGAAGAAGTTAAGGAATTTGATGTTGTAACTAAGGTCATTAGAACCTTACCAACAAAATTTGAAGCTAAGGTCACTACTCTAGAAGAGAAGAAAAACTTTAACCAACTTACCCTTGATAGCCTACAAGGCACATTGTCTGCTTATGAAATGAGGATTAGTAAAAACAATACCTCTGCAAAAGAAATTGCATTTAATGCTGAAAGGAAAGAAAAGGATGAGATCACTGAATCATAATTTTTTGATTCCAAAGAATCCCACTTTGTGAGGAAACTCAAAAAGGGGTCTGGAAAGTGTAAGGGAAAACTTCCCTTCAAATGCTTTAACCGTGGAAAAATAGGCCACTTTGCTGCAAAGTGCCCCTATGTTGATCCAAATAGTCACAATGAAAAATCTGAAAAATGGCTAAGAAAAAGGCCTATAGACCTAAACAAAAATTCTACTTCAAAAAGAAGAAAAGTTTGTTCAGAAAAAATGAAACAGATTCTGAATCTGAAGATTCTTTAGATGAAGATGATGAAAATCTATTCATGGCTGAAATCACTCAGCAAGAAGAAACCAACATCAATGATGTTGAAGAAGGTGAAGTAGACCTTGAAGGTGAATTGAAATGTGTTCTAAAAGAGCTAAGGAAACTTAAAAAAAAAAAGTGTGCTCAAGAACAAAATTCTGCTCAAGATCTTGCACAAGAGCAACTCACAAATCTTGAGATAGTCTCATTAAAAACTCAACTTGAAGAATCCAAGAGAGTTAAAAATTGTCTTCGTATTGGCATAAGCTTTAAAGATCAAGAAATTCAAAAACTTGAACATGAGATTGTTGATCTCAGGAAGACCATTGAAAAATATGAGAGTACTCTTAAACTGAATGACATGCTCAGTAAACATAAACTGAACAAGGACAAAATAGGTATTGGATTTGTGAAAGATGAATGTTCAAATGACAGTGCAAATGATAATGTTGTTGCTGGAAATAAAAGTGCTGAACCCAAACATCCTGATTCTGATAAGGATCATGTTCATCCCTTTAGGAGTAACAGAATGACATATAATTCTAACCCTTTCTTTTATGGGTATTGTTATTTTTGCAACAAATTTGGTCACAAGGTGAGCTCTTGCAGATTTATAAATCCTAGAACACCTAGATTTGGTTATAGGAAAAATATTGGCTTTGCAAGACAGATTAGATGTTTCACATGCAAGTCCATGGGTCATTCTACTAAGCAATGTAATGCTGATCATTAGAATAAACAACAGAAAACTAAAAAGGTTTGGAAACCCAAAGTTGTCAAGAACATAGAACAAACTATGTTAGTTCAAATTGCCTTCCACTCCAAGAAAAAGGACTTATGGGTCCTAGACAATGGTTGTTCAAACCACATGACTGGTGACAAAGAAAAATTCACTAATCTTGAAGACTATGTAGGTGGATATGTGAAGTTTGGAGATAACTCAGGAATTCAAATCAAAGGAAGAGGTTCACTTTTTCTGAATGAAGACACTCTTATTTACAATGTGTACTACGTAGAAGGATTAAAGCACAACCTTCTGAGTGTCAGTCAAATCTATGATAGTGGCTATCAGGTCCTGTTCACTTCACAGGGATGTGAAATTAAAAATAAGTTTGGAAAAGCTATTGCTACTGGAAGGACTAAGGGAAATGCCTACAATTTACTTGTCACTTTTGGAAATGAAAACAATCAAGGTATGTGCTTAATGAGTCATGTTGAAGAAAGTTGGATGTGGCACAAGAGACTAGGTCATATTAATTTTGACAATATGGTTAAAATTAGTAAGAATCAAAATGTAAGAGGTCTGCCTATTTTGAGAAAACCTGATAATGCAGTTTGTAAAGAATGTCTCAAAGGAAAGCAAACAAAGGTAAGATTTAAATCTAAAGAATATTCTTCTACTAGACCTCTGCAACTTGTTCATACTGACTTATGTGGTCCTACAAGGACTAGATCTATCAATGGTGAGAAATATTTCATGCTATTTGTTGATGACTACTCTCGTATGGTATGGGTTACTTTTCTCAAGCATAAATATGAAGCTTTTGAACATTTTAATGTTTTTAGAAAAATGGTAGAAAGGGAGTCAGACTTAAAATTGAAATGTCTAAGATTTGAAAAAGGTGGTCAATTCACCTCACAATAATTCATAGACTACTATGATAAACATGGCATAAAAAGACAATATGTTGCTGCCAGAACACCCCAACAAAACGGGGTTGTTGAGAGAAAAAACAGGACTATAAAAGAGATGGCAAGAACTATGCTGAATGAAGCAAATCTGCCAAACATGTACTGGAAAGAAGCTGTTCATACATCTATCTATATTTTGAATATAGTCCAGATCAAAGTGAAATCCAATTTCACTCCATATGAACTGTGGTATGGTAAATCTGCCTCAATTAAATATTTCAAAATAATTGGCTGCAAATGTTTTATTAAGAGAGATGATGATAACTTAGGAAGTTTTCAATCTAAGTCTGATGAAGGTATCTTTTTAGGATACTCTACTCACAACAAAGCCTATAAATGCTTTAATAATAAGCTGAATAAGGTTATTGAGTCTGTCAATATCAAATTTGATGAAAATATGCTTTTATATGTTGAACTTATGTAGGATGATGAGGAGGAAGAATTTGAACCTGATATAAATTCAGAAGGCTTTGATTCTACAAAGCCTAAAACAAAATCAGCAAGTCCTAAACTTGCTGAAGCAAAATCAGAAGATGCTGAAACCAGCTTTGGAAAATGTGTAACTAAAACTCCTTCAAAATATCTTGCTAGAAACCATCCTAAAGATCTGATTATTGGAGATAAATCGGTAGGAGTTCAAACAAGGAAAAGAACTACTGTTAACTATGATGAAAAAGCTCACATAGCTGAGCTTACTGCTTTATGTTTAATCACACAGTTTGAGCCCAAATTTTTTGATGATGCTCTAACTGATGAATGCTGGCTTAATGCAATGCAGGATGAAATTGATCAAATTGAGAAAAATCAGACTTGGGAGCTAGTCCCAAGACCAGATGAAAAAAATGTCATAGGAGGTAGATGGATATTCAGAAACAAACATGATGAAAATGGCCATGTTGTTCGCAACAAGGCTAGATATGTCCGCAAAGGATATGCTCAACAAGAAGGTATTGAATTTGGTGAAACCTTTGCACCTGTAGCTAGACTTGAATCTATTAGAATATTCTTGGCATATTCTGTTTTCAAAAACTTTACTGTATATCAAATGGATTTCAAAATTGATTTTCTGAATGGTTATTTGAATGAAGAAGTTTACATAGAATATCCTGAAGGGTTTACTTGCAAAAACAAGCCTAATCATGTTTACAGGTTGAAAAAGGATTTATATGGCCTAAAACAAGCTCCTAGAGCTTGGTACTCTAGACTGGACAATCACTTACTGTCAAAAGGATTTATTAGAGGAGGTGTAGACAACAATCTTTATGTTAAGATTCAAGGTTATGATATTTTAGTTGTTGAAATATATGTTGATGATACTATCTTTGGCTGCAACAATATTGATTTGAGTAAAAAATTCTCACAAATTATAGAATCTGAGTTCAAAATGTCCATGTTGGGAGAACTATCCTTGTTTTTAGGTCTTCAAATCTCTCAACTTGAAACTGGTATTTTTCTCTCTCAAACAAAATATGCAAGAGAAATGTTAAAGAAATTTCAAATGGATGAATGTCATCCAGTTAGCACTCCAATGGCTACCAGCTGTAAACTTAGCAAGGTTGATGATTCTCTTGCTATAAATCCAACTGACTATAGGTCAATGATAGACAACCTATTATATCTAATAGCCTCAAGACCTGACATAATGCAATTTGTTTGCATGGTTGCACGATTTCAGTCATCTCCTAAGGAATCTCATATTAATGCTATTAGAAGGATTCTTAAATATATTCAAGGCACTATTGATTATGGTCTATGGTATCCTAGAAGCAATGATTTCTCATTAATTGCATATACTGATTCTGACTGGGTTGGTTGTCTGGATGATAGGAAAAGCACGAGTGGTGATGCTTTCTTTCTTGGTGATCGATTAGTGGCCTGTTGTTGGTTGTTTTTTATGTATGAACCAGGTTTGTCTCCTAATCTACCTATGGAATTTCCAAATTTCCAATCAAGGGCAGCTCGAAGGACCTAGACCAACTGACGAGGATTTTAATAATAAACCTCCTACACTTCGGGCTCTGCAAGACCCAGGAGGGTGGTCCCTATAACATATTTATGATCTCTACACCAAACTCATAAGCATGTTATTAAAAGTTCATAGATTATCTCACTTAATAGCTCAACAGAATGAGACAAGACTGACATGAACTAGCTATTCATTAGTAATATCAACCATTTGGAGCATGAGATACTTATAACATCATTTTGTAACTTATGATAGTCATTTTAATTGCAAGTTGGCGGCAAGCTCTAAGTGAAGACATACAAAAACAAGATCTTACAAAATTATACAATTTAGATCAGTGCCATATACCATTGGGGAGTCAAGTTTACGAACACTCAAAAGATAACAACAGATTCAAACACATAACATATATGATCTCTGGCAATATTGCATTACAACATTGTCAATCCCTATCCCAGCCCAATACTTCTTACCAAATCCTTTTACACACATACCCATCTATGATTCCATCCAAGCATTTAATTAATTCTTTGAATTAAAGCTAAAATAGAAACATACTCATCACAACAATGAGATGAATATCATAATCCTTGATCATTTTATTCAAAATTATGATATGTTTGTATACAGGAGAGATAAGAGCTCAAGATATTTCATCGTAACTCAAATGCTAGTACTGTTGTAAACCTTGGAATTTCATAAAACATAAAACCCATTACAAGTGAACCCCAAACCTAAATTGCCTTGACATTCAGAAAACGAGATTCATACAATATGTTCTGCAATTAGACCTAGACTCAACCTTCAAAATTTTTTGGCTGGCCAACCCCTACTTCTGGCCTTGAAATCCTTCTTATAGAAATGAAGGAGCAAACAAGCATCGGGCCAGAAGTTACACATGTCAATAATCAATAGGACTGCTACGAGCCCACTCAAAACCATGATGAAAATCATCAAGTCCTGGAGCATCTTCCCATTGATTCTATCCATAACACAATAGGCGCTGCATTTGTTACATCTCAAAATCTGCGCCCAAAGCCGTCATGGAATCCCAACCATAATTAGTTACACTGTACCCGCTGAGCTGTAAGTTGTCGGTGGAAACATCGTTTCATTCCTCATCAGTTAGGTACTTGTCTACCCAAGTTTGATATTCTTCATCTGTGGGCCAATTAAAATTCATCACCTCAATCACCCTGGTATTGTAAGGTGTGAACTTCACTGCAACCTGGTTGGCTTCTCTCTTAAATGACTCCAAAAACATGCTAGTATTAATTATTTTGTCCATGCTGCTTACTAACAAGTCATGATCCGAGTCATCACAAATCAATTTGATTTGTGCAGTGATAACCTCTTTAGCCCTTTCTTGCCACTGTTGAAGTGCCTTGATGTTTCCTTGTGCATCCAATATATTAGGCAAAAAGGTATCACTCCAATCATTGAAACCTTTTACTAATTCCCCAATTTTTTTACTCAAGTCATCAGGTAGGGCCTAGAATCCCTTCAATGATTTCACAAAACCTTCAATAGGTTTTAATAATTGAGGCCTGTTATTTGCATCAAACTTGGAGGCCTTAAACATAATATCCAAGTCAGTGGCATGAGGGATCCACTTCTCAACCAAGGGTAAAACAACATCTCGATCCCTGTTAATATTTTGTAGACCAGTCAAAAATAAAGAATATAAAGAATGAACAGATGGTAGCCTAGAATCAACCTTTTCATTCAAATGCCTCAACACGGTGTCCACCACCTCATTGTGTTTGGCCATGGCATCATTCTCACTAGCCCTTAAGGTGGCCTATAACTCTGTGACCTTACTCATCATTTGCTTTTTGGTGGGGTCCACAAAATATTCCATTTCCTCTTCAACCGGCTCTGGCACTTGACTAGGACCTGATGTCTAAATTGGGGATCCAGGGGTAGAATGATTGGGACAGTAGGGGGTAATGACCCCGAAGTAGTAGGTATTTCTCTGACAACAAGAGCATTGGAAGATTCTCCCACATGCCCATACTTTAACCTATCTACTTCAGACTGTAGCTCAACATTCCTTTGTTGCATTTTACTGTATTCCCCGATTATTGCATTATATTTTTCCATCAGACTCCTCCTTTCAGCCTCTTCCCTTTCTGCTGTCCTCTGGGCCAATTTGGCCACATTCAGTGTCAGGCTTGTGGCTTCTGTTACTGAGGTTTCAGAAGCTCTTTTGATAATGAGCCCACCTCTTAGATTTGGGCTAATATCTGCCACATTTGGTTTTCTGCCCTGAGGTGCCAGTGCCCATATGGCCAATGTCTCATACTCTTCACTGAAGGCAGAATCCTGCAGAGCTGCCTTGACCTCTTCTTCACTGTTCTGCATAGGATGCTTGGATTGCATAATAGCATTGAATGCCGCAGCATCAACTATGTCCCATTCAAGGAGGAGTAAGACACCTGCTTGGGTCACTAGTTTCCTTCCTTCTTCAGGAGTGATGTTTTTGAATTGCTCCATCAATTTAGCCTTCACTTCATCATCATTCTCCTGGTCTGACCTATTAGGTCTTGACTCCCTCCTGCTCTTCTACTTATCCTGATATTCTTCTAGCTTCATTCTCCAAATCAGTTGCAAGAATACAGGAGTTTTCACAAAGGCATCATCATCCATGAATTCCTTGCAAGCTTCCATCCTAGCATCCTGCACATACTGCCCCTTTATATCCATATCAGTGAGCACCAATTGTGCTGATCTAGGAGGAGAGGGGATACTGATCTGCATTTCTTGGTCAGTTATAACAATTTCATCCACCAGAACCTCCTGTGGTTCTTCAATCCTTTGCCTCTTGGGGCTTGGCTCTGATGACAGCTCCATAGGATCAATATTTGGTGGTGAATCCAAATCTATAATCTTTATCCTAGCAAGTTTCCTAATCCCATGGCTCAGCAGTGATGATGTTTTCATTATTTGTTTTCCCTTTTTATTTCCTGCCTCTTCATCAATGCTATTATTCTTCCTCCTCCTGTACAGAGGTCTATCCACTGATGGTTGATGAGTCGGCCTTGTTTTCTTAGGCCTCACCTCTGGCTCCTGGATTCCCAAGTCCAATTCCAAATTGGCCTTCTTAGCCCTCAGGATATTCATGATTTCTTTAAAATTACTCATCAAAAAATCAATTCTTTTGTGAAATGGAGTAAACTCCATTAGTGGATCATATCTTGGATCCAGTTTATGTACCATGGCTAGCATCTTCTCATATGCAATCCACTTCTCTTTATTCAATTCTTGCTGGTTCAAATCAAATTCATTTCTTATTAAATCCTCAGGGAAGTTGAAAACATGAATGAACTTACCACCCTTAATCTTTTGCCTAAATAGGGCAAAGAATCCCTCAGGGTCATGTTGTCATCTAGATCCATTCTTCAAATGGTAATCATCAAAATAACGATCAAAATGGACCCATCCTCCCTTGGAGAACACAAAGTCAGAAACAACTGTATAATTAGGGAACAAAATCCCTTTTCCTCTTCCCGTCATATTCTCTTCATGAATGCAGCCTAACTGCCACATCACCTTTGCAAATCCCATCTGTGATGGTACATTATAAGGGAGAATATGAGGAGCTCCCTGGAAACCAAAAACCCTCAAAACAGTACTCACAGGGTATAGGATAATGTCGCCCCAATTGTGGCATACCTTCAAGTCAGGTTTCCTTATTTTGGGTCAGAGGAAATCATGTAAATCCTCCAGAATTCTTGGCACATTCACCACCAATTTAGCCCTAAGCCTAGAGGCAAAGCAGTTATCAAACTGCACAAAACTAGCACTTCCCTTGTTACTAGACATGTCTGCATTCCAAGCCTGTACTGGTAATCTCTCTCCATTTACCTCTCGCTTCAGCTCCATCTTCTCCAAAAAGAAACCAACATTCTCATACAAAAACATGTGCATTAACAAGGAATACCAAAAGAAAGGAGTACCAGAATCTCCATTGTGCAACTTCAACAAACCCTCATGTATCCTTTCAGCAAGGAATGAAGCATAGTCATAGATCACATAAAAATTAGGGTGCTGAATCTGAGCCCCCATGAACATATAAGCGATGGGCATCACAGTGTTAGGGTTGAAACCAATAATTTGGAAAAGTGAATAGAACGTTGCCAAGAAATGATCAACAAAACAATTTAGCCTGAAAGACTCACGGTCTGATGGGCTGATGTGAATTGTTGAACTGCCCACCCTAGCCAAGTGAGGGGGAAGCAATCTTAACCTAAAAAGAGGCTGAGATTTGGCATACTTTTGCTTCATCTCCTCAAAATCAATTCGAACCAAAAATGAGCTATACTCACTCAAATCAAAAACCCTACGAATTGTATCTGCATTCACATTCAATAGAACGCTGCCATCATTATCCCTGACAATCTGTGTGACAGGATCATATCATGCAACAACTTCCCTAAGTAGGTCAACATCCAGAAACACATTCGGGACCACAAGCTTTCCCATGTCATATCTCCAATTGTTTGAAAAAGGGTGAGACACATTGCGTTGCCCATACCATCTTCTGAATAATTCCAAACCTGTCATAGGCACTCTGGCATTTGCAATATTGTAGTTCTTACATCTCAATCTTTCACCTAGGGCTGTCCCATTCATCAAGACCAAACCTTTCTTCTTGCCATTTGTTGATAAAGGGAATTGGTCCAGGAAATCATCATATAAATTTCTGTGTATGTAATCTATACGGCCAGAATGTTGCTTTGGTGGTGCCATTTTAACAACTAGGGCCTCCTCAAAAACAAATTCGTAGACAAACCAAGGTTACCCAGAACAGAATTACAGCAAAACCTTATAATTTCTCACAATCCAGAAGAAAACAATAACCCTAGAATTGTAATCAAGAAAATCACCAATAACACAATGCAACCTTCTTCTTGAATCACGTTCAAATAGAGATAGTGGCAAGAAAATCAACTTACAGAATTCGCGCCACACAGAAAAGCAAACCTGTGCTGAAACTGCTTTGAAAACTTCTATCTCTAGCTCTGGATCACTTCGCAAACACTTGGATGTCTTTATGGCAAGGTAATTATGAACTTAAATACCCAGGAATTGATGAATATAGCCAAGTAGACATCTCATCTGCCATTAAAGCTCGCTTGTGTGCCGTGCCAACGACTTCAATTATATTTGATGCAAGTTTAAAATCTCACCGTCGATCTCATCTTTTTGTCAAACCATCAAACGACTGTCTTCAAAAAAGCTGACAACACGTCCATGTCACGACCAAGGGCCCACCATAGAACACAGCTTCAAAAAGTACATGTGGCAATCACCCGCGATATTGCGATCACTAAACCCCTCTTGGTTTAGGATCATGTCATAGCAGGCAGCCGTTGATCTCCACCATCTACGATCTCAATGATCAAAACAGGAGGTAGCACCAATGCATATCTATCGAGCAACTTTTCCACCAAGATTAAGACATCGCCGTTGATTACAAGCACGTGCATTTGTCATGCGGTTTAGTAACCTGCCAAATAATGCCCTAAAGTTCAATGCATAAATTAATCACTTTATTTACTTCCTTCGGCACCGACAACTTAAGACACGTGGCGTCCACCCGTGATATCGCTATCGCCCGAAAGCCAGCAGTGATGTCATTGCGGGATGGCGGGCAACGGTCAAGATCAAACTTAAGAAGATCAACGGTCGGTAAAATACCCCTGCAAAACATTAAGATACTTAGGAAAAATTAAGGGGAAGGGGACACCACCTAGGGCAACGACAGTCGATGACTTAAGGTTGTTTTTAACAGATAAAGCACGGACCAGCTTAGACTTAGGCAAATAAAAGGTTAGTCAAAAATTTTCATTTTATATTAAAAGGGGCCATGCCTAGATGATTACATAGGACATAAGTTGTTCTTAAAAGACTCTCTCCAAAAGTAACAACGAAATAGACCCAACCCAACAATAGAATATCAAGGTTTCATGGAGGCAAGGCAAGAAACCATCTTTAGGCACTCTCCGAATAACTAGGCAAACCAGTAATAAGGGAAAACCAAGGATCTAAGATTTTAGGCTCCATCACCTGGCACAACAAAAAACAAGAATTTGTTTCACTCTCCACTGCTGAAGTAGAATACATTGCTTCTACCTCTTGCCGCACTCAAGTAATCTGGATGTCATAGACATTATCTGACATGGGTATTGAAATCCCTAAACCTGTTTCTATTCTGTGTGATAATACTAGTGCAATCAATATCTCAAAAAATCTTGTTATGCACTCTCACACTAAACACATCGCTATTAAGTTTCATTTTCTTCATGAAAAGGTGTTGGCTAACGAGGTTTTTGTGCAATATGTTCCTACACAAGCACATGTTGCTGACATTTTTACAAAACCGTTGGCTAAAGAAGTATTTGAAAGATTTCGGTCTAGATTGGGTGTTGTCTCTCAATCTTTGCTATCTTAAATACTCTATCTTGGTGATAGGGGGAGCTGGTTAGATCTCCTTGCAACTCATACTTTTATGCTCAAATGTTATATCTACAGCTTCATGACAATTCTCTGTTGGTTCTGGTTCATTATTGTGGCTTCCCTTTATCCTTGTGACAAAAGGGGGAGAATTATGAGCATTCGGTTCTGGTTCTTTTTTGGCTTGGTGGCTCAGTTTTTTCCATCAAGGACAAAGGGGGAGTTTTTTGAATCTCTCTTTTGCTAATTTGTCCTTGATGACAATATGTGTTACAGTCTGGCATCTTGGTGATTGTTTACTTAGTTAAACTGCTTTTTTTCTGATTGGCATATTTCCTTCATTTATGGTATTACCTTTTGGTGGTACTAATCTCTTGACTCCATGTGCAAATCTCGGTTAAGGAATTTTGGTTAAAGGTTTATGTTCCATTGATCAGGTGACATGTTTTTGATTTGACAATTTGTGCTACAGTGATTCACTTGATTATATGATTTTGGCATGTTCAGTTTTCTATAGGTTTATATGATTTGGCTTGATCAGTTTCTAGCATCATGAAATTGATAATGCTTTTGATCCTCTTCAGAGTCATATTGCTCTATCCTCACTTAGGTAATGCTCTCTGGTTCTTGATGCTTGGGTTTATAAGGTGCAGTTGGCTTTCAATTTTAAGAAAACTCTATCGGGTTTCCTTAACCAATTGATAATGGTTTGGGCATATGTCATAAGATATTGTGTCATGGGCATATGGTTTTTGGTATTTGGCTTGGGTGAATGGCATAGTGAACATTCTAAGGTGGAAATTGACCTTGGGTAAAGGTATTCAAATAGATCTTTTATTTGTATTGGAATCAGGTCTAATGGTTGATAATGATTCTAGGCCTTTAGGCCGACATCAGGTATAATACTTTTGATTATTTTAATTGTCACATTGGAAGTGAATTGGTCTTGTTACCTGGGGACATTAAGTCTAAAGCACTCGACACTTTACATGAAATAATGCAAGACATTATTAAGTCAAACTTTCAAATGCTTGGTCTTTGATTTGAGGGTAATGAGTTTGTTTGCATGCAGGTCTTTGGACAGTCCGCAGACTTCAAATGGAAAAAAGATTTTGTGAATTATTATGTTAGTCCTTTCGGACTTCAAAGTTTATCAACACTTGAATAGTCATCGATTTTTGTTTTGCTAAGGAATTTTAGGTCAATCTTTTGCTTCACTTGTTTGAGGGTTTGGAACCCTAACTCAACCGCCACCATGGAAACCTCCTCATAGCCATTTCACTATGTTTTTTGCTGGAATTCTACAATACTTGGACAAAATATGGGAAAGTTGGAAGATCATTACAATGGTCGAGTTATTTTGTCAGTTACTTGTCATCGGGTAAGAGCTCAACATAAGAAAGATGCTCGGGTTGCTCAGCTGCTCTGCAGGTTTCGTAATTTATTGCATGACAAAATCTCTTCCAGGTATTCATCTCTTTATCTATTTTGCAGAACCGTTACCCTTACTGGCAAGGTTAATAAAAGATAAGTGTTTACTTTTGTATGGAAGAATGAAAAATGGGGTCATTTATTTTGTGATCAAAATTTCTGCATGTCAATTTCATATTCTCAGAAATGCATATTGATTTATTTTATCAGAATTAAATCTGCTCCTGCATTAAGAATGGTATTTTTAGGTTGTGGGTAATCATGATGCTTGCAAAATATTCTCATATTCTCACTTGAAGTTGTGGGTAACTGTTCTTAGGGTGCATTTTTTATGAGGTTTCAGTTGCACAATATAAGGTTTTCAGTTACTTCACTTTGGAACAGTTCTAGTGGCTATTATTCATGAATTATATACATTCTTTGATGTTGTTTGGTTAAGCTCTGCCTGTGCAGGTTGCTTGATAGGATAGGGTTTAGTCACACTTCTATATTTGCATATTGCTTTTATATTCTTGTCAGGAGAAAAGATCCTTCTCTCAGGAACTCTGTAATACCTGGCAAGGTTGCTCGACTAGAACTTGGTAACCTGATGATCACCTTTGTTTTATTTTTGAAACAAAAAATACTTTTGTAACCGAAAAATGTGTGTAATGATGAAATCTGTAAATTGAAGAAAACAAAGAGATTAGGGCTTTAATATTCCATGAAAAAAAAAAACAGTGAAGTACTATGAAAAATTGCATGAGAAATTATGTTATTATTTTTTTGTTGTAAAAATTGAAAGAGAGAGTTAACTGTTTGGAAAGAACCATGAAATATGTATGAGAAAAAGTGTGAGAAACCAATGTGAGAACATATCACTGGGTAAGTGCACCAATCTGTGATACAATTTAGGTGCCAAATTGAAAAAACATTAAAAAAAAACCCGAAATAAGGCATTTGGCGCACACCAAATGACTAAAAAGATATTTTTCGCACACCAAATGACTAAAAAGACATTTGTCGCATGAAAAATGACTAAAAAGACATTTATCACATGCCAAATGACTAAAAAGACATTTGTCGCATGCCAAATGTCTTTTTAGACATAAAAAGCAAAAATCGGGTTTCAAACCCTCATTCTATCTTCAACCTGTGACTTGAGGAAGAGGATTTCAGGTATGCAACTTTCCCTCGCCAAATCTCTTCCATTGTCTGCATCCTTAGCTTTCCATTTTACACGAGGATGCTGCCAACACGTCGGAGAGGTCGAAGATTGCAAAGAGGTGTGTATTTTTATTCTATTTATTTGGAATTTGATTTGGAATGCAAATTTAAATAGATTTTTATAATAAAACTTTGTTCTAATTCTCAGGGAATGAATCTCCACCTCAAAACATTGAGAATTCACAATCATCCCCTCATGAAGAGCCTCCTATATAAGAACAATCCGAAACCCCTCCATAAATTCATAGGCATCCTCAAGGAACATAAGAAAATATTCAAAATCAAATTGAAAACAATAAAAGAGACATTCAACAATTAATTCCAAAACTAACCAAACATGCCGAAACCCACCCTTATAGAAGAGGGATTGTTGAATCATTGAATTCAATTTTAACTCATGTAGGAGAAATGGGCGAGCAACTGAATTTTTGGTCAACTAAGAGGCATGAGATGACACAATTTTTTGCTAATGGTTTGTCATATGCAGATGTCAAAAAACTAAAAATTAGCAAAGCCAAGTTGTGTGCCCTATTTATAGACCCAAAAGCCAATGAACCATTGTCCCATGCATGCAGGAGATTCCCCATCCATTGGTGCCACCATGAGTTAATTAAAAACAAATTTTGGGAGCGGTGGTGGATGGTATTTGACCAATTTCCATGCAATTACCATGAGGTGCCGCAATAATTTTTGAGGAAACTCTATTGCGAGTTTGTCCTTAATAAAATTCCAAACTATTTTGACATCTTAGACTTTTAGGGTAGAGGTGGGGGCTCCACATATGATAGACTTGTTGCATGACGTAATCCACAGTTGGCACCAAGAGCTTTGGTCAGACCCATGGTGGAGCATGTCGTTGTTCCTTCCATTGTTAAGGACAGTGTAGAGGTGGACATGATGAAGTCTATTGGCTCACTCACCTAGACCATTTTACAGTGTGCGAGTCCTCTAGTAGAGCCTAGTGTGGAGGAGACGTGTAGGCCCAGAGCTCCACCCCACCATTGTGGCGCTTGTGGTGTTGTTTGCACGTAGGATTATCAGGGTGCTTGTGATGCAGCTACATAGCCTATGTCAGTTGCAAAGGCGATGGCTTTCACAGGTGATATTCTAAATGATACATTCAGCATTGACACTCAGGTAAAATTTAGCAAGTTATTTTAATGTTGTTTATTAAAATATATTTTGAAATTTAAGAATAACTAAATTAGTAGAATTTCGATATGATGAAATTTTAGGGTTGCACTATTCATGAGGGATTCTCTATTCCTACAGACCCTTATACATTCTCGACGATGAGTCCACATGTATGCAACTAGTATTAAAGATATTATTATTGCATTTGAACAGTTGAATGTTATATTTGAATGTTTGTCTCATAACATGCTTCGGATTTCAAACAGTTTCATGGTGCACCTTCTTCCTCCACACCTCGCGATTCATATCCTCAAACAACGTACACTCAGGTAGCCTTTATTCATTAATGGTGTTGTAAATCTATGTTAGCTAGTTTTCGTAATTTTACGTATATACAAATCTAAAAATATGATGAGAAACACAAACATTGCATTCAAGTATTCCTTGACTGTGTCACATTATTTTCTCCTATATCAACATGATACCTGAGATATTGTTTCATTTGCAGATGTTGATAAGAGATAGCCCTGGTGATGTTGGTGGCACGATGGACCATGGAGTTGCTACAAAAATAGCCAATTCTGATCCATTGAGAGAGGTATGGAATAGATTAGTTGATTTGACATTATATTTGCTCTTTTATGGTCTATTATAGAAACTTTCACAATAATTTTATGTAGTTTAATTTCTATCTTCATGGTTGCTACAGGTGGTTGTCACTCCAAATCATGGACGTGGTGATGCTGTAAATGTGCACGATGACTATATGTAAGTGATTATATATTTTGTTATATGCCATTCCACAATTCAATTTCTATGTTTTAACATCTTTACTTTTAATTATATCAGTTGAAGGTCCAGAGTAAAGAGAAGAGGAGTAGTGAGCATGTTCGAAAGATAAGAGAAGCAACAATCACTCCATCCAGCCAAATTTCGAAGGCAGCACGGGATCTATTTCCTTCCCCTAGAGGGAAATGACTATGGATTAGTGTTGTTTGTTGTATGGCTATGTGGCATTTTGGAACTTATGTTTTGTACTATTGATATATATATAGGTGATATTTTATGTCCATATGGCTCCTTTGTACTAAGCCTATATGTTTTTTTTGGATATATTTATATACTTTTATCAATATATATCATTGTATAGCCTTTCAGATTTTTGATTAAAGAAATTCTTATTTTGCTACTGCCATTGTTGAATGATGTTATCATGCATATTGTGTAAGTTGTATGCTTGAATGTTGTAGGCATGCATTTTGTTTACATCTAATGCTTAATTAATTATTGTTGAATGCTCAATAAGCCCCATCTAAAGCGTATTATATAAATAAGCTCCATTCGTGGTGGTTTGCATCCTTTGGAATGCTTCAATTACTTGTGCCTCACTGATGCAGAGGCAAGGAGGCTCAAACCCAATCAGTCTGACAACCTGCCTTCAAGAAGCTCTTAACAAGATTAATACAACCTATTTTGAGCAATCTACACAACCTCAAAGCCCCATAAAACCAAACTCTTCATTCATCACCATACCCAACAATCCACCCTTGTAGCACTCAAAACCCGGTCCAAGCCTAATTTATCCCAACCTTTCCAGAACACCCAACCATTTAAAGGTGGATTAAGATACCCTTTTTTAGGGTTACACAACATATGCCAAAACCAATAGTAACTCTTTTGGACCAACATGAACTTTCAATACACCTCCCTCGCTCTAGGCTTCATAATTAGGCCTAATTTCCAAAGGAACCTCCTCACAAACTCATCTCCAAACCAAGGAAACTTGAAATAGTCTTAGGGATGCTCACAAAACTTAGGATTCTCCCAATTTAAGAGCCCCAAGAAATTTTTCTATTCCTCTACTCACAAACCCTCCTAAACCTTCACAAAAACAAGGGTTTTAAACAAATTCATAACTCCAAACCTCCCCCAATCCTTCCAAAGGTCCAAACACCCCACAATACCTCTGCCCTAAATTAAAAGACACTCACAATCCCATTCCTTTCAATATTTCTCAGATTCACTACTTGAGTTCCTTACTTTCATGGTGGAGACACCCCTGAACAACATTAGAACTTCACACCCCACTGAGTTTATTCATTCTCTCAGCCTCCAGAGTATTCGTACACCAAACTAATCATGGAATAGGCCAATCCACCAAGCCACATGGTCAGAATAGTAGGTGGATTGGCTAATGTGTCATGGTGTTGCCCTCAAAACCCCTAACACAAAAAAACAAAGCAGTAACCAAGTTTGTTGATCCCACAAATACCAATGGTGGATTTAAACCTTCAGAATAGATGCAAAGAGAGTAAACACATATGCAATCAAGTATCCAAAGCCTCAAGTCATGATAGACTTTTGCGGGCCTGTGCAAGGCAAAGAAAATTCAGGAAAACAAAGAAAACCAGTGACACCGTTTTCAAAAGTATATTTTCTTATTAGAAACTGAACAAAATCAACCCTCAACTCAGGGTATTACAGAAATATATCTTGATACCACCTTCCAACTACCCCTTGAGCCGATCAACCACCATAACCACCCTTTGTTAGATTTCTAACATGGCAAATTTGCCAAATTTTCTCTTAATTACCATTCATTCACAACTTGATTTTGCAAATACCACCTAACTGACCTATTAAGCCTTTTAAATACAATTGCAAGGTATTTCCATAGCATATAGAGATATAGAGAGCAAATAAAATAAATATTTTAACTAATGAATTGTAAAAAATGGATTTTTGTAGTTTATATTCATGTCGTTGATTACATTGCATTGCACATCTTTCAAAGTGAAAGCATTACTTCACTTTGCATAACTAATAAGTAGATGTTGATAGATGCTGAAAATTTAATTACAATATAGTTTGTACAAAGTCAACCTAAGCAGTTATGCAATTTCTTCACATTGCATAACTAATAACTAGGAGCAACTGCCAATTGCATTTTCTTATCATGGCATTCTATGAGACCAAATTTCTTTGAGATATTTTTTCAAATAGTTCCCTGCCTTGTCTATGTTACCACATTTTTCATACATGCCTACCAAAGCATCTTCTCAAACAGTTCACTGCCTTGTTGCTATGGCTAAAAGCCTAAAACAAGTGATTTTGAACAAGCTATGGATGCTTTGAAAAAATATATCAAAAGCATAATAGTAAGCAATAACATAGACAAGGCAGTGAATTGTTTGAAAAATGCATCAAAAAAATTGCTTTGAAATGATAAGTTTAGTTGTGATTTCACTCTTCTTTAACATTGTATATCTACTCCTTTTGGTTTTCTATTTATGTGATGGTAGACCAATGTTCAAGCCCTATGTACAATCTCAATTGGTATTTATTGTTTTGGTCATAGCAAAAAAAATCTTTTGGGGAATAAATCGGCAAACCAAAAGTATAAGAGTTTTTGAAAAAATTGAGAAAAAGTCGTGAAAAAATTGAGAAAAAATTGGATTTAAGAAAACATAAAAAATTGTATAACAAGAGATAAAAACTATCTTTTTTGAAATCGAAAGGCATTTCCATAGCATAGAGATATAGAGAGCAAATAAAATAAAGAGTTTAACTAATGAAATATAGAATATAGATTTTTGTAGTTTATATTCATGCATTGCACATCTTTCAAACTCAAAGCATCACTTCACATTGCATAACGAATAACTAGATGCTGATAGATGACAAAATTTCAATTACAATATAGCTTTTTAGAAAGTCAACCTAAGCAGTTATGCAATTACTTCACATTGCATAACTAATAACTAGGAGCAGCTGCCAATTGCTTTAGCTTGTCATGGCATTCCACGAGACCACATTTCTTTGAGGCATTTTTTCAAATAGTACATTCCCTTGTTTATGCTACAACATTTTTCATATATGTCTACCTAAGCATTTTATCAAATAGTTCATTAACTTGTTGCTATGGCTAAAAGCCTAAAACAGATGCTTTCGAACAAGCTATGGATGCTTGGAAAAAATCTATCAAAGCATAATAGTAAGCAATAACATAGATAAGGCATTGCACTTTTTGAAAAAAATACCTCAAAGAAAAGTGGTCTCATGGTGATGGAATGCCATGACAAGCCATAGACAAGGCACTGAACTGTTTGAGAAGATGCCTCAAAGAAATGTGGTCTCATGGTGATGGAATGCCATGATGAATGCCTATGGTGATGGACTGTCACAAAATTCCATCACCATGAGAACACATTTCTTTGAGGCATCTCTACAAATAGTTCACTGCCTTGTCTATGCTATGAAATTTTTCATACATATCTACCAGAGCATTTCATTAAATAGTTCACTACCTTGCTGCTATGGCTAAAATCTTAAAACAGGTGCTTTCGAACAAGCTATGGATGCTTGGAATTTTTTTGTCAAAGCATAATAGTAAGCAATAGCTTAGTCAAGGCAGTGAATTGTTTGAAAAAATGCCTCAAAGAAATGTGGTTTCATGGTGATGGAAGGCCATGACAAGCCATAGACAAGGCAGTGAACTATTTGAAAAAATGCCTCAACTAAATGCGGTCTCATGGTGATGGAATGCAATGACAATAATCACCATGAGACTGCATTTCTTTTAGGAATGTTTTCAAACAATTCACTACCTTGTCTATGCTACCACATTTTTCATTTTTCATACATGTCTACCAAAGCATTTTGTCAAACAGTTCACTGCCTTGCTACTATAGCTAAAAGCCTAAAACAAATTCTTTCGAACAAGCTATGGATGCTTGGAAAAAATCTATTGAAGCATAATAGTAAGCAATAGCATAGACAAGGCAGTGAACTGCTTGAGAAAATGCCTCAAAGAAATGTGGTCTCATGGTGATGGAATTCCATGACGAATGCCTATGGCTATGGATTGTCATGGAATTCCATCACCATGAGACCGTATTTCTTTGAGGCATTTTTTCAAACAGTTCACTGCCTTGTCTATGCTATGACATTTTTCATACATGTCTACCAAAGCATTTTATCAAATAGTTCACTGCCTTGTTGCTATAGCTAAAAGCCTAAAACATGTGCTTTTGAACAAGCTATGGATGCTTGGAAAAATTATATCAAAGCATAATAGTATGCAACAAGCTATGGTCTCATTGTTTTTTTCATATGAAAATTAACACAATTTTATTCGCATTTTTTTGCAGGTTTTAAAAGCATTTTTTTCCGATTTTTTTGTTTTTGTCGATCAGGCGAGAAGTTTCTAAGCGTCACAGTGTCTGAGTAATAGCATGTTGAATTTCACAACCATTTTGCACTTTGGATCCTTAAGGGATCAATTCGGTTGAACGTAGCTCAAAGCGATTCACCATGTTTGGGTGTGAAAGAGGACCATTCCTAGCGTAAACGTACCCACTTGGACACGTTGGAACAATCTGTTTGGTCACACGAGTTGCAAAACCAAAGTTGCACCACTTTGCAACTTTCAACTACTTGCATTTGACAAATTTCTCCCCGAGTGAAAATTCGCCACCACAGGAAAATGCCTCCGAGATAGCAATAACCAAGAGAGGTTATTGTAGAGGGGTCCAATGTGATCTCATAGGTTCAGACAAATATTTCTTAATCACCACGATTTATGAGTAATACCATGTCAAATATTGTTGCCCTTTTGCACTTTGCACCCTTAAGGGATTGAGTCGGTTGAACCATAGTAGTTGTTTGGTTGAATGTCATACCCTAAGGTATGTTAGAGATGCCCTAGGTTGCATAGATTTCTATGAGGCATACGCTTCCCTACCTTGTCAACCCTACGGACTTGGCAAGCCAGTGAGCTCACTAGCTTGCCAATTCGGTAGGATTGACAAGGTAGGTGGTGCAGGAGCACCTAGGCACCTAGTCACAAATCTCCATGTTTGATGGTCAGAATGCACCCTTGCATTAAAAATGTGTCAACAAGTGAGTTTGAAAGCCTAAAAGGCAACATGAAAGATTGTATCTCAATGACATAATGGGGTCATTAGTTTAGTTAGTAGGAAAAGTGATACAGTTGCAAATTTGTGAGTTGCATAATGCAACAAATTTGTAATTGCAACGGTTATGTGTTTTGAAAAGTTGGTTTCTTGGTGGTTAGGGGCATTGATCAGTTATAGGAGGATGATAAATTCTATGTAAATCCTGGAGAGGCTCGAGTTGTGGTTGTTGGATTGGAGGGAAAAAAATAAAGCTTGGAAATTACTTTGTTTTCTCATAGTTTTACTGATTTTTTTGAGTTCCCTACCTATGTATAGGTCGAATAGGTCTTATATAAATTGAATTCCCTTGAGCAACAGTATATAAATGTTCTAACTTGTGTTTGGTACCTTGGAAAGGTTTGGTTTAATCTTTAAGTGCCTTAATTCATCAAATTGCTCCTACCGGGTTCTTGAACAATCTTAAGGGTTTGGGGTTATTCTAATGGCATAACCATCATCCCACCTACTGTCATCAAATGTAACTTGATGGGATGATGTAGTTGAGTGTAGGGAATGCTATTTTAGGAGTAGAAGGTGTGGAAAGATGATCCCTTGGCTTGAAGAATGAAAGGAAGGGTTGGAGGTGTGTGTTTTCCCTTGGAAATTGGCGGATCAGAACTATGGAATGAATAAGTCATATTTTTAATGGTCAAGTGAGTGTTCCTTAAGAATGGGTGGACCTATTAAAAGATGTATATGCAATTAGATTGGGTAGGAATGGCTGGGAAGGTGAAGATTCAATAACATACCCTTGTCCTAGGCTAGTGAATTAGCCCTCTTTTCCAAAGTACCCCACTCACAAAATTTTAACTAACCCACCAAAACCACTCAGACCTCCTAGGCAGACTCCAAATAGAAGGATTCCATAGATTTTAGGTTGACAAAATGCCACAAAATGTGCCAATTCCAAAATCCTCCATTTCCCTAGTTTTCCCCAAGGTTTATTGAGAGTCTCACTTGTAGACCTTTCCTGACCATGCCACCAACTCAGATACCTTTGTTTTGATCCCAATATGCTTTAAAGTTAAATAAATTTCACTACTCCCTTTGTTTTCAACAAACCCTAGGCAAAAAGCTCCCTTTTTATGCAATTTGAGAGAGAGAGTGGGAGGGAGAGGGCATGGGAGAGAGAAACCTAAGAGAGAGAGAGGGAGAGAGGGTGGAAGGGAGAAACCTGAGAGAGAAGGAGAGGGATTCAAAGTGGGAGAGACGGGGTGGGAAGGAGAGACCTAAGAAAGTAGGGTGGGAGGTAACTGAGGCCTGACAAAGAGGGATTGTGAGAAAGGGCATTGGAGTGACATAGATTAGCATAGGTAGCATGGGAGGGAGTGAGACCCGAGAGAGACAGACTTGAGAGGGAAACAATTTATTCAATTATGGTGGGGGGAAGACCTGAGAGAGGGAGTGGGACCATTAAACCATAAAACCTATACCATTAACCCTTAAACCCTAATCCATCAACCCTGATACCTTCTTAATCCCTCAACCCTTAAACCCTAATCCCCCAACCCCTCTACAATCTTAATCCATCAACCCTCAACCCTTAACCCTTAACCCTTAACCCTCAACCCTTAAAACCTAATCTCTCAACCCCTATACCCTCTCAATCCTCAACCCTAATCCCTCAACCCCTATACCCTCTTTATCCCTCAACCCTCAACCCTCAACCCTCAACCCTTAAACCCTAATCCCTCAACCCCTATACCCTCTTAATTCCTCAACCCTCAACCCTCAACCCTTAAATCATAATCCCTCAACCCCCATACCCTCTTGATCCCTCAACCCTTAAACCCTAATCCAACAACCCCTATACCCTCTTAACCCTCAACCCTTAACCCTTAAACCCTAATCCCTCAACCCCCATACCCTCTTAATTCCTCAACCCTCAACCCTCTACCCTTAAACCCTAATCCCTCAACCCCTCAACCCTCAACGCTTAAAACCTAATCCATCAACCCTTAACCCTCAAAGTTGAAGTATCAAGGAGCATTGCCACTTAGACCCTTGTAGGTGGAAGCACCTTTTCACCAATGGGGAGTTGATTTCATTAGAGAAATACATGAAAGATCAAGTGGAGGACATAGGTGGATATTGGTGGCCACAGATTATTTCACTAAATGGGTGGAGGCTTTCGCAACTAAGCAAGCAACAAGCAAGGTGGTAGTGCATTTTTTGATGGAAAATGTTATAACCAGATTTGGCACCTCGGTCAGATTGATCACAGATAATGGGATGTGTTTTAGGTCTGATGAGTTCAGAGATTTTTGCAAAACATATGGCATTGATGTTTCTTATTCTACCCCATATCATCCACAAGCAAATGGTCAGGCAAAGTCAAGTAATAAAATTCTTTTAAAAATATTAAGGAGGATATTTGATACAAATAAAAAGGCATGGGATTCAAAATTAAGATTGGCTGTATGGGCAGATAGGATTATAGTGAAGAGGGCAACTGGAAAATATCCATTTGAATTGGTGTATGGGACACAAGCTAGGATGCCACTACAGAACCTTTTGCCAATCTATAAATTTATTTTACAAGAAGATTTGGATATTTCTGAACCAATGGAGGAAAGAATGGAGTGGCTTGCAAAATTTGATGAAATAAGAAGAATGGCTCAGAAGAAAAATGGCTTAGAAGAAAAATGTGAAATTGCAGTCACAAATGAAATATCTTTTTGATAAAAAGACCAAGGGGATAAAGTTTGAAGAAAATGACCTAGTGTTGATGTGGAATGCTAGGTGTTAGGATAAGGGGAAGCATGGAAAGTTTGAAGCTTTATGGCTGGGCCCTTTTGTGATAACTGGTAAAGGAGGTGAAGATTCATATTTCCTGCAGAACATGTCTCGAGAGGAGCAAGAGTTGCCTGTACATGGGCAGTTCCTGAAGCATTTCTTCTCTTGAGGAAGAATAGAGGGTTAAGGATTGCCAGTGCATGGACAATTCTACAATAACCTCTTTAAACATTCTTTTCCATGCACAATAGTTTTAGGAATTTTTGAAGGGTCTAAGTTTTCCAGTACATGGACATTCTTAGGAATTCCCTTTCTGAAATCATTGCTTTCTTTCCATGTACAATAGTGTAGGGTCACTTTCATCTTCACCCTCCATGCTCCTTCTTTCATTTTCTGTCTCCTTCATCTCTTCTTTTCCTCCATCTTCCATTCCCTCCATTTTTCAGGTCCTTTCATGTCTTGGTCTGCTCTCCCAGTTGCATACTAGATTCTTGCAATGATTTGTGAAATCACTCATCCCCAACAGGAGCCACTATTAGAATCCAAAATTTCCGTGGAAAACCCTAGGGTTTTTTCCCATTTCGAACATAATGTTTTCACTATTTTTCTCATAAAATATCATTCACCCCCTTTTACAATGCTACAATAGTTTTTACCCTTGTACCGTTGCCTTATGTTTGGCCTATATAGCCTTCACATTCCCCCCCCCCCCTTTTAATTCCATAATATTTTTGTATATTTTCATGAAATTTTTTTTGGTCTCATTTCCCACCTAAAATCCCGATCAATTCATACCACCACCACTCTCATTATTCAATTTTCATATCACCTACCGCTTTACCATGGCTTCTTATAGACTAGCCCATGGTATAGCGGTGGCGGTGAGTGACAATCAAAGTAACCCTTATCGCTACACCGTAGAGGGTCATCTTAGGGCCCAGAGGGTTAGCGGACGATGAAGGTAACAATTAGCAGGTAGCGGTGGGTGGTGAGTTAAACAGTTAAGGCATGACAGTTAAGGTGGCTACCGCTAGCGGTCATGCCAGTGACTGCAGTAGTGTGGTGAATAGTCAGGTGACAACGTGGTGGTTGGTAAGCGGTTACCGCTATATCGCAACTGTCTAGAACGAAGACAGTGGTAGCACGAGTAACGGTGGAGATAGCAGTGGATGTTAGTCACCGCGGAACCGCCAAAGATAGAAATGAAGGGCGCGGTGGAGCGGTAATGACAAAGAGTTGACCGTGACAAGTCAAGATCACCGCAATACCGGAGGTTGAAAATTCAGAGGGTGCGGTTGAGCGGTGGGAGACGGTGGGTGGTGAGTTAAACAGTTAAGGCTTGATGGTTAAGGTGGCTACCGCGATACCATTGGTGGTCATGCCAATGACCATGGTAGTGCGGTGAACAGCCAGGCGACAACATGGCGGTTGGTAAGCGGTTACTGCTATACTGCAACCGGCTAGAATGAAGACAGTGGTAGCACAGGTAGCGATGGAGATAGCAGTAAATGTTAGTCACCACGGAACTGCCGGAGATAGAAATGAAGGGCATGGTGGAGCGGTAATGACAAAGAGTAGACCGTGAAAATTCAAGATCACTGCAGTATCGTGGGTTGAAAAGTCAAAAGGTGCGGTTGAGTGGTAGGAGATGACCAGTGAAGAGAAGTCACCGCTCTACCATGGCTGATCAAATGGTTGACCACGGTAGAGCGGTAAATGTGATAAAGGCCATGGGGACAAGAAATGTAAAGTATGAGAAAATGTAAAGTAAAATGAAAAGCCGGGAAAGGAATTAAATTGAAATCAAATGCAAAACTTTATAAAATATTTAATTTACCGATAAAGGCAACTTAATTAAATATTTTAATTTCTGACTAACAAATATTAGACGGTTGCACAGGAAATTGAAGGGTCACGACCCTTGGACTATAAAGTATAAATATTTGAAAAAATCAGTTGGAGAGTAGTGAGAACAGAGACAAAAAAAAATTCAGATACAATAACCGAGCTGGGATGATGAACGGTTTTTCTTGAAACAGATTGTAATGGAGAAGAAATTAATAAATTGGTGACATCTTTTCTGATTTTAGTTGTTGAGATGCTATAATTTCTGTATTTCCTATCTGGTTGTCTCTAATTAGAAATTTTTAAGCCATTTAAATCAATATATCAAGTATATTCCTGATTTATCACAGTGTATTTTTCACTTTGTGTGATTTGATTAACTGGTGTCTACAAGACATAACTAAATTTTTAAACAAATCACAGTGAATTTAGGATTTTTGTTGGATGGTTGAAGAAGAACCTGGTAGGAAGATATTCTAGCACAATTTATGCAAGTCATAAATTTGATGATATAATATGCTAGTCATAAAATTTCATATTTCAAAGGTGCGTAAAAACTTGAACTAGGTCAGAAAGGGGAACACCTAGAATTCTAGATAATTTTGACTCCGTTGCCCATGTGAATAGAAAACAATGGTCAGTCATAACCCAGAAGATAAAGTTCATTTAAAATAACATTTTTAAATCCTTTCCTTTATGTAGTAGGAATAAGTGTAGTGATTTTGTCTATTCACTTCCAATTTCCATTGTGGGTAGATTGTTTAGCAGGAAATGTATTTCAAATCTGCAACATACACATACGTGCACCTACCTAGGTCTAGTAGAACCTAAAGAGAAGAAGGTACAATTGCATCAATTGGCCTTGTACATTGGCCAAAAGTGTTGTAAGAGCTTGGCAAACTCTTCTAGTTAAAACCTACATTTTTGAGACCCAACACCCTCAAATCCCATACCCTCTTAATCCATCATCCCTCAACCCTTAAACCCTAATCCCTCAACCCCTATACCCTCTTAATCCCTCAACCCTCAACCCTCAACCCTTAAACCCTAATCCCTCAACCCCCATACCCTCTTGATCCCTCAACCCTTAAACTCTAATCCCTCAACCCCTATACCCTCTTAACCCTCAACCCTTAACCCTTAAACCCTAATCCCTCAACCCCCATACCCTCTTAATCCCTCAACCCTCAACCCTCAACCCTTAAACCCTAATCCCTCAACCCCTATACCCTCTTAATCACTAACAACTCTACTCTCTACCTTTAAACCCTAATCCCTCAACCCATATACCCTTCTTTATCCTCAACCCTCAACCCCAAACCCATCCCTCAACCCTCAACCCTCAACCCTAGTAAAACCTAATCCTCAACCCCTTATGGTCTACTTTTATCCTCAACCTCAACCCTTAACCCTAATCCTTCAACTCCTCTATACTCTCTTAATCCCTCAACCCTTAAACCCTAATCCCTCAACTACAATCTTAATCCCTCAACCCTTAACCCTCAACCCTTAAACCCTAATCCCTCAACCCCTATACCCTCTCAACCCTCAACCCTTAACCCTTAAATCCTAATCCCTCAAACCCCATACCCTTTTAATCCCCAAACCCTCAACCCTCAACCCTTAAACCCTACTCCCTCAACCCCTATACCCTCTTAATCCCTCAACCGTCAACCCTTAACCCTTAAACCCTAATCCCTCAACCCCCATACCCTCTTAATCTCTCATCCCTCAAATCTTATACCCTCAAACCTTAAACACTAATCCCTCAACCCCTATACCCTCCTAATCCCTCAACCCTTAAACCCTAATCCGTCAACTCCTCTACAATATTAATCCCTCAACCCTTAACCATCAACCCCTATACTCTCTTAATCCCTCAACCCTCAACCCTCAACCCTTATACCCTAATCCCTCAACCTCCATACCTTCTTAATCCCTCAACCCTCAACCCTCAACCCTTAACCCTTAATACCTAAACCCTCTACTTGAGAGAGAGAGAGGGAGAGGTGGTGGGAGGGACATACTTGAGATAGAGGGATAGGGAGAGGGAGAGAGTGAGAGAGGGAGGAAGTGGAAGAGAGATAGAGGGAGTCACTATGAGAGGGAGAGGGTGTAGGAGGGGGAGACTTGACAAAGAGAGAGAGGAAGATGGGGTAGGACGAAGATACTTGAGAGAGAGAAAGAGGGAGAGAGGGTGGGAAGGAGAGACCTAGAGAGAGGGAGAGAGAAAAAGTGGGAGAGAGACAAAGGGAGTGAGAGAGAGAGGGAGAGAGACAAAGTGGGGGAGAGATAGAGGGAGTGAGAGAGAGGGAGATAGATAGAGGGAGTGAGAGAGAGGGAGTGGGAGAGAGAGGGAGAGACATAGAGATAAATAGAGAGAGGGAGGGAGAGGGGGTGGGAGGGAGAGGGAGAGAGGGTGGGAGGGAGACAAAGCGGGAGAGAGGGGGTGGGAAGGAGAGACCTAAGACAGTAGGAGAGAGAGGGAGTGAGAGATAGAGGGACGAGAGAGATACAAGGAGTGAGAGAGAGAGAGACTTGAGATATGGAGAGGGCGTGGGAGGGAGAGGGAGTACTCAAGGGAGAGGGAGTACCTGGGATAGAGGGATTTGAGAGAGATGGAGGGGGTATGGGGAGATACTTGAGATAGAGGGACAGAGAGAGTGGGAGGGGGTGGGAGGGAGAGAGAGGGAGAGAGATAGAGGGAGTGAGTGAGAGAGACAAAGAGAGGCATGAAAGAGGGAGAGGAGGTAGAAGGGAGAGACTTGAGAGAGAAAGAGGGAGGGAGAGTAGGTGGGAGGGGGAGACTTGAGAGAGAGAGAGAGGGAGAGAGAGGGGGACTTGAGAGAGAGGGAGAGGTGGTGGGAGGGAGATACTTGAGAGAGATGGAGAGGTAGAGGGAGAAAAATAGAGGGAGTGAGATAGGGAGGGATTGGAAGAGAGATAGAGGGAGTGACTGTGAGAAGGAGAGGGGGTAGGAGGGGGAGAATTGACAAAGAGAGAGCGGGAGAGGGGGTAGGAAAAAGATACCTGAGAGAGAGAGAGAGAGGGAGAGAGAGAGAGTGGGAGAGAGTGAGAGAGAGGGAGTGGGAGAGAGAGAGGTAGTGTGTGTGTGTGAGAGAGAGAGAGAGGGGGGGTGGAGATACCCGAGAGAGAGTGAGAGAGAGAGGGAGAGAGATATAGTGAGTGAGAGAGAGGGAATGGGAGAGAGATAGAGGGAGTGAGTGAGTGATAGATCTAAGAGAGGGAGAGGGGGTAGGAGGGAGAGACTTGAGAGAGAGTGACAAAGAGAGAAAGATAAAAACCTAAGAGAGGGATATGGAGTGGGAGAGACAAAAAGAACAAAGAGGGAGAGAGAGAGGGAGAGTGAGATAGATTTATTTAGGTACCTATGTGGGGGTGAAAGAGACCTGAGAGAGGGGATTAACCTGAGAGAGTAGTCTAGGTCGTGTGGTAGGGAGTGAGACTTGAGAGATAGAGACTTCAAAGGAATAAAGAGTTATCCAGTTATGGTAATGAGTTAGAGAAGGTATGAAAGGTAAAACCTCGACTATCCATCTACGATCATAAACTATGCACTCTAAGCATTACCAAAGTTGTTCACCAAAGAGGGGAAATTCTAGTTTTGTACAAAGCAGGCCATTTGGCGTGCACCAAATTTGGCACTCTTCAAATGTGATGAGTCATTTGGTGAGCGCCAAATTTTGCGCTCGTCAAATGGCCTGCTTTGGATGTGTTAATTTACAGGATTTTCCAATTTTTCTCATGTTTTCGTCTGTGCTCCCCATCTCATTTTCACGTCTTTCAATGCAAGTTTATAAAAAAAATTGTGATAGCGTTAACCTCTCTCTTAGCTATCTAAATATATATATTTTTTTTCATTTTGATTTAGTTAAGGTTTTGATCCATGGCTTCTATTGTAAATGCCTTTGTTTTTGGTCAAAAACCAACATGTGCTAGTTGAAAGATAGATTTTTACCCATTTATCAAAACATGAAATAAATTACATTTTTTGAAACTAGACTCCATTCTACACATGATGAAACAAAAAAGAATCAATTTTCGATTAGTTTGCAACAAATTTAGGGGGGCGCATGCTCAAATTTTAGCTTTTCAAGATGTGTCCACTTTGAAAATTCATAAAATATTATATATTCATTAAAAAAATTATTTGAAAGAATGAGGATAAACTACATGGTGTTAGCTAATTTCTCACTTTGGGATTTTTGAAATTCTAAAAAAAAGTCAATCGAAAAGGGGGAGCCCTCAGGTGCTATGCTATTTTGTTTTATTAAAACATGACCTGTTTTGACCCCTTTTGAGACCCTTAAACTTCACTAATTTATTAAAAAAAAATAGCTTAGAAACTAGACTCAGAGCACTTCAAATTTTGTTCTTGCTGCATCTTGAAATTTTGAGCATAACTGTCTTCATTTTCTCGTGCAAATCAGATTGTGCTGATTTCAGAAAAAAAAAGAAAAAAAGGTGGCATCTTAAGAGCCAAAATTGTGTCACAGACTGGCGCACTTACCCCACTGTGAATGTATTAAGGAGAATTTGAGCAATGAGATTGAAAATAAAATATATGAGATATTTCCTCAAGCTTTCTTAAGGCTTGACAATGGGTGGAATTCTGAAGTGTCATTCTTGACATTTGTGAATTGTAAACATTGTTTGTCAAGAGGCACTTGACATAAATCAGGGAAATTGAGAGATCCTCTATATCATTGTATGTTTTTACTGAAAACGAAAAAGGGGTTGGTGCTCCTTGAGTTGGTGCTCAAAAATCAGCCTGTGAGGAATTGTCAAAAATGATTATTGAAATGAAAGCCTGAAAAAGGCAGCAGGTTAAGGAGTGGTTTTTCTACCCCAGGAGGGTTTTCCACTTGGCATATCTTGTGTTTATTTGAGTATCTATGGTTCATTTGATTGAGTTCATGAATGATTTAAAATGCTATGTTTCACTATTCTCATTTCAGTTTATGTGAGTGCATTCAATACATGAATGAGTTTATCATTGATAAATGAGAGCATACACTTGGTTTATTTCAATTTTAGTAAAATTTGTCAAAACGGTTAATGACACTGATTCACCCCCCTCTTGGTGTCTTTTCACTCCAACATGACCCATCTACACTGGTCAAATCATCCACTCCATTCACCACACCCTTCATGCTTTAGATCCAGATCCAAGCAAAGGATGCAGAGAATATAACATGAAGAGTCTCTTTTTCATCGGAAAATTGCCCAAATCACCAAAGTCTTATGGAAAACTACATCCCATGTAGCCTAAGGTCATCTTTCATAATCCCCCTACCACCTTCACCAAATGGGGGGAACTTGCCAAGGAATCTCTAGATGATCACATTCTCACATGGCTATACAGACAAGAAGAAGACACTAAATTTAAGAGGTTGGTAGTTGAACATTATCCAAAAGGGTTCCCAATAATGAAACTACAAGGATATGATGGAAACAATGGTCTTGGCCTAAATAAACAAGGAATGATAGAACCCTTTCAACCTCCTAAGCTGATTAAACATCAAGGGTTAGGGTTTGTACCTATAAAAGTGACTATCCAAGGTATCAAATTACATTCAATTGAGGTTGCTAATGCTTCAGATGAGATCGAGACATATGATGACCCTTGGGATTTTGATGCCAACTCTAATGAATATGAACGAGATTCCCTATCCTCCACTACCTTTATGGACTTAGATAAACTGTTCGGAATACTTGATGAGCCTCCTCTTGAAAAATAGTTTAGTCAAATGCTTACAATTGGTTCCTCGTTAAGTCTACCAAGCCCTCGTCCCAAATCCCCCTTAAATAAAGAAGAAAGGATTAAACACTTTTTTTTTTATGAATAGGTAGCTATCTATATTAAATTAAAGCTAAGAGTACATATTCAGAAAAAAAGGGTGGGTGGTAAAAAGGCACACCCTGAAAGTCACATGGGCAGCGCCCAAAAATAGCCAAATAACAAGTCACATGGGCCTAGCCCAGAAGTCCAAGAGCATAAAAAATAAAAACAACAAATAGGCCATTAAGTAGCTAGTGTAGTGCCGACAGAGCTGGGAGGGTCTCTGTCATCCATATTTTTCCCCCATACATCAACGGGGTCTGGAGTGACATCGGGAGGAGCACCTCAGCCATCATCATCATCTTTCTTATCTTTATCTTCTTCCTTGTACCGGGGCGAGATTGCAAGCACTAGCCACAAAAATATTTTTCCACTAGCAGGCCATCCAAAACCAGAGGCTGGCGGAGTATCAGAGGACCACCTAGAACTTCCATCGCGACTCCTTGAGGAACCACCGAAAGGCCATCCCTGACCATCCCTTAGTGAAGGAGAGCAAGCATGCTGAGGAAGGTGAGAGTCTCGCCGAGAAGGAGGCTGAGAGTGGGGATGTGCGGAGCCACTGCATTACTGGCCCTGAGAGGTCAACCGACTGCGAGAGGAGGAGGGTGAGTCAGTGACCCGAGCCACAGTGCACGGGGTATTTCCCTAGTGGTCCAAGAGGACTTGGAGGTGAGCCACCTCTAGTGCAGCCTTGTTTACTTGCACCTGTATCTGTAAGAGAACATTAGAACAAATAACTACTTTAGCATAGAGAGAAACATTAATATCCATTTGAGAATGAGAAAATATGCAAGAATTTTTGTTTTTCCAGATGTTGAATAGAATTTCCATCCTGAAAGTGTGCCAAAGCTAGGTGAACTTAGCAGGGATCCCAGGCGGATCTCCCAACAAAACCATATGCCAAGAAAAAGGTTTAGGCTGAAAGGGCCAAAAGAAGTCATGGATCCAAGTCCAAAGCTGCTGAGATCTAGGACAAAACCAAAAAAGATGCTTAAAGCTTTTAGGTTGCCCACAAAAATGGCAACAAGGGTCCTGGACCCCCAAGTGTATAAGTCAAGAACCCATAGGCAAGCCTTCGAAAAGAATACACCAAGAAAAGTGGGCCAACTTTGGATTAATAGTTGCAAACCAAGTGGCAGTAGATCTCTTTCACCAAACATGAGCAGAGGAGTGAAGAAGCCACCTTTGGTTCAAACTCTTGATCATAGGAAAATGGGGTGAAAGTCACCTGCAACCATGTCGCGGCTTGTAGCTCCTGAGAGGAGTATTTGGAAACCACTTCCAGTCTTTCCACCAAGGTTTGTTCCCATGAATTCCAATTTTATGAAGCATTTTTTTTGGAATGACACTCACCAAATTGTCAAAAGTAGCACGGTCCTAGTTTTGAAGTCCGTACTAGGCCTTAAAAGTATTCCACTGCATAATGCACATAGTGGGTCGGTAAAAGACCTGTTGTAGGGTCTGAATGCCCTTTTTCTGAAATCTGAGCCCTTTAAGCCAAGGCGACTTAGCCAAAGGCTGACCATTATGTGTAAGAAGAGGAGACCACCAAATATTTTGCTGATTGAGAGAAAGCCCATCACGAAGTCTAGCCCTAGCCCATCGGAGCCAAGGCTTAACAACCTCCCAGGCACACCAAATTCTTTTGGCCACAAAAGTTCCAACAATTTGAACAGGCTCCTTCATAACCAGGAGGGTTTGGAAGCCTATTCCTTTTTAGGCAGGTATGTGAATAGGAAATCTAGAATGAATACAATGCCTAAGGAGAATCTTCTAGGCTTCATCTCTGGTGAGGGCCCGGATAATCCACTTGACACAAAGAGTAGTCCCTTGTTGTTGAGTGGAGAGTAGCCCAAGCCCTCTCGAATCTTTGGGGAGGCAACAATACTCCCATGCAACATGATGGAAACCCTTGTGGGTTTTAGAGGAGGCCCATAGAAAATCCCAAATCAACTTTTCAAGCCTGCCATAGGCAGCTTTGGAGGGAGCCCAACAAGAAGAGTAGTAAACATGAGTGGCTACCAAAAATTTAGAGAACACCTAGAACTTTCCAGCCAGAGAAAGAGGCTTGGTAATCTAGTAAGCAAGCTTTTTCTCGACCTTGGAGAGCACAACTTGCCAAAGCTCCCTAAGAGAGGCTTGGAAAGAAAAAGGGATGCCCAAAAAACAAAATATCTCTCCCTACCCGATCCACTTCCAATTATAGTTTTGAAGCTACGCAGGAGTGGGTTATACAGATTTCTTGTAACATAAGGTCTTGTGCCATTGGATGACAAAGCCAGAGGCAAGAAAAAAAGTGTTGAGACAATCAAGGGAAGCAATGAACAATTCTTCTTCCTCCAAGAGAGTGAGAAAGGAATCATCCGCAAAGTGGCCATTAACAAGTTGCTCCTGAGAGTTCGGGAGAAGAATCCCTTTGAAATGTTGCTGAGAAACAACATGGGCCAGAAGGTAGCCAAAGCCCTCAGCCGCAAGCACATACAAAGAGGGGGTGAGAGGACACCACTGCTGGATTGAGCAAAAAGGGCCAAAATCATAAGATTGGTGGCCATTAATGGTTATACAAGTTGAGGGATCAACAAAAGCATATAGACAGATTGAATGAAATTGGGCCCAAAATCCAAAGCTTGTAAGATCGCAAGAATGAAAGGCCATTTAATGCGATCATAGGCTTTGGAAAAGTCAATTTTAATGAACGCATCTTTTTTATTTGAGCGTTGGGCCCACTCCATGCCTTCCCAAACAACAATAATATTATCCAAAATGAACTTGGATTTGATGAAGCTAGTTTGCTCTGGGTGCACAATCTAAGGCAAGAGATGGTGGATTTGCAGAGCCAGAGCCCTGGAAATGATTTTGTAGGATACATTGAGAAGCGTGATGGGCCTCCAGTTGTAGATATCCTCTGGATCCCCAGGCTTAGGTATGAACTTTATATTTCCCTTGTTTATTAAATTGCCTAGAGAGTTGCTATGAAAAGCCTCAAGATAAACATGATGCAAATCACACCCAACATAGTCCCAAAGGGCTTTGAAGAATTCACAAGGGAAGCCATCAATCCTAGGGGCCTTGTCATCGGCCATAGAAAAAATAGCTTCCTTGAGATCATAAAAAAAATTTTGGGCTGAAGAAAGCCTATGTGGCACAACAACAAGGCAGTCCTGAAGGGCTTGCTATTGCATAGGCATGGCGTCCAGTGCAGTGAAAACCCGCTGATAATGATGCACAAAATCCTGGAGAATGTCAGGGAGCTCAAAGAGCACCTGAGTGCCATCCTTAATTTTTTTGATGCCTGGGGATGAGTGCCTGGCACGAAGTGCCAATTTTTTTTTTTGGAGGCACGATCACCGATCTTAAGCCAATGTAGTCAAGCCCTGATTTGTGCTC
The DNA here is from genome assembly GCA_007115665.2 of Sequoiadendron giganteum. Lineage (NCBI taxonomy): Eukaryota > Viridiplantae > Streptophyta > Pinopsida > Cupressales > Cupressaceae > Sequoiadendron > Sequoiadendron giganteum. The sequence continues at coordinate 140,764,705 of CM021100.1, read as the reverse complement.
CTCTGGCAGCGTAATTATCAGCCACTTTCTTTTTGTGCCTTAATTCCACCACCCTGACTTGATGCGATGGGGAAAAAGGGTTGGCCGCCAAAGCCTCGATAGTTGAACGCAAGTCAGTAGTGGTTGCCTCATAGGAGCACTGAAGAAAAATGGCCAGCTGGTGCCCATAAATGCGCAAGAATCGACTAGTACGAGTGTGTTGGAGTGAAAATACACTAAGAGGGGGGGGGGTGAATAAGTGTTTATAACTTCTTAAATATTTTAAATTGAAACTAAAAAGAGCCATACATATGTTCTCATTTTTCAATGATAGTGTCATTCATGTGATCGAATGCAATCATATAGACTGAAATGAGTAATGTAACATTGCATTTTAAAGCAGTAAAGTACTAAAGAAAAAGAGTCACAGAGACACAATAGACACAAGATATGCCATGGAAAACCCTCCTGGGGTAGAAGAACCACTCCTGAACCTGCTTCCTTTTTCAGGTTTTCATTTCAATAATTTATTTTGACAAAGCCTCAATGGCTGATTTCTGAGCACCAACTCAAGGAGCACCAACCCCTCTGTTTAGAGACACCAGTCTCAAGGAGCACCAACCTCTTTCTAGATATTCAATAAAATAAACAATAGTATAGAGGATCTCTCTGTTTCACTTGATTTCTGTCAAGTGCCTCTTGACAGACAAAACATAGAATTTTCAAGAGTTAGAATTGACTCTTCAGAATTCCATGCATTATCAAATCTCAATGCATCTTGAGGAAAATCCTATCTCTATTACAATACAGTCTCATCAAACTATTTTACAATCATACATACTTTCTTTCTTTTCTCACTGTTTGGTTTTCAATCTTTTCCCATACAAAACACTACAAATTTGAATACACATTGTATTTTCCAATTTTTAACATCAAAGAACAAAATAGACTTCCAGAACTCTAAATAGTAATACCCCTATTTTTTTGTTTTTGATTTTCTGTCATTTTTTCCCATAAACTCACTGGTTTTTCCTTTTACAGAAAAAAATCATTACAAATTTGAAGTATTACAACTGTCTGTCAAATTTCACTTTTTAGAAAAGGTTATGCAAGGTTGTTTTTCAGGTTACATAATGACTGTCAAGTCAGATATGATGTTGAAGTGTTCATGAAAAAGAGATTCTTTCTTTCTGTTTAGGATAGAACAGGAATGACCAAGAATAGAAGAGTGACAGAGCCTTGTCTTCACTAGAAGCCTGCACATGTGGTGCTTAAAAACAAATGCAATGAGACCACATCATTTAAAAATGAAATGATAACCACTTTTCTTGACTAGACCAACAATGCATCATAAGTATTTTTAGCAAAATGAAACCACCTTCAGATTTTACCCACATGTAGTAATGAAGAATGAATATACCCAAGGAGATCTGACAAAATAAGCTGCAATGAAAGAGAGATAACTGAAACCCCAACCAACATGCAATTGAAAACCAATAACCAGGCATTTTAACAGTTACCCACACATTCTAGTGAGGCTGAGAGAATATTCCGAGATCTATGTCCAATACAGTGACAGATAAACTTAATAAGCTGAAAGCATTTTGAAGTGTAACTAAAATATCTTCACAGGAAATGTTATCCATGTACCCAGATGAGAATATGCAAAGATTCTATGATATTATCATTACCCATAACTAGACAACCCAGATCCTTAAAATAACTATCATGATAACCCTCAAAATAGAATATTGTTCCAAAATTTTCATCAGAAAAACAAAAATGTTTTCATTTTTCTATTTTCAAATGAGAGAAGACATGGCACAAAATAACCTTTGCTAAACTGAAATTGATCTGCAAACCAATCAAAGAGAAAATACCTAACAAAACGAAATTTTTGTTCAAAGAATAGATTACCAGATCTGCAATGGAGAGGAAAAATGGCCACACAACCTCCCAAACGCGTTTGCAGCGTATGGCTGAAGGAAGACACATGGAGCGACTTTTGTGGAGAGCTCCTAACTGCTCCTGATCTTCTGTCCAGCAGGAAAAATGCCAAAGGAAACCAGAAACGCCCAAGGAAAAAGCTCCATGGTGGCAGCCAGAAAGTGGGCAACACAAAAATGTGAAACAACAAAACGTTTTTGACCTAACCTAACTCAGCAAAAAAGTGCGAATTACTTTGCAAAAGAAGATAGGCATTTGGAGTCCGAAAAAGGAAAGTGAATAAACATACTCATTATACCATGTCAAGTTCGCGGGCTTATCCAAGGGTTACATGCCGACAGCCATTATGGCATTTTTCTGATTTAGACAATGAATAAAGCCAACGCAATGATGCCAACATTATTTCATGGAGGGGTGAAAAACATAAGACTTTAGGTTTCCACAAAGTCAAGGCAAGGTCACATTAAAAGTGACATAAACAATAATTAACCAATACCATTAGCTACAGTCGGCCTTAAGGCTGAATTATATATTAACCAAATGACCCAGCTCTCATAAAAAATGGAGGATTGAATAGAATTCCCTTTCAAATGCCACCATGATGAAATCCAATGCAAGTAATTTCCAATGCCTTAGAACTAGAAGCAAGATATTATGCAGTTCTCCATACCAAATACCATTAACCAAAAGCAAAGGAATGAGCAGTGTTCCTCAAAGCCTGAATGCACTAAGATAGACAATATTCCTTGTATCAATTTCTCTGACTGTGAGTAGAGAAGTATACCTTTGAGAATTTTAAGACCGTTTTTAAATTCAAGATTGCTTGTTATTGATCAAGCCAAAACTAGTCAACATGTATAAACATAATTGAGATCATCATTGAACCAATAATAGATTAAACCAGAAATGTATCACTTGATCAAATGGAGACAAATGACCTGTAACCAAAATAACTCAACAACCATTTGTAATCTGCACATGAAGTTAAATGATCAGTGCAACCAAGATAATAAAACCAATGATGTGAAAGTGCCAATCAGAATATGTATCAACTGAGAAGATAACCAAGATGCAATATATCCACAAATTGACATCAAGGACAAAAAATAGCATAAGAGGGATTCAACAAACTCCCCCTTTGTCCTTGATGGAAAAACTGAACCACAAAATCAAAGATAATGAACTGTAACCAAATGCTCAAAATTCTCCCCCTTTTTGACACAAGGATAAAGGGAGACCAAACAAAGATAAACCAGAACCAATTGTGACATGCCATAAAACTGCAGAAAGAACCTTTGAGCAGCAAACTATAAGCTACAGGAAGAGCTAACTAGCTCCCCCTATCACCAAGATAGACTATTTAAGATAGCAAGGATTGAGAGACCACTCCCAATCGAGACCGAAGTCTCTCAAAGACATCTTTAGCCAACGGTTTTGTAAAAATGTCAGCAACCTGTGCTTGGGTAGGCACATATTATATAGATACCTCATTGGCCATCACCTTTTTGTGAAGAAAATGGAACTTTATAGCTATATGCTTAGTTCGAGAGTGCATAACTGGATTTTTTGAGATGTTTATTGCACTAGTATTGTCAATAGTAATAGGTTTTGGGATTTCAATACCCATATCTGATAATGTCTATGACATCCAAATTACCTGAGTGCAGCAAGAAGTGGCAGCTATATATTCTGCTTCAATAGTAGAGAGTGAAATAGATTCTCACTTTTTGTTGTGCCAAGCCACTAAACGATCACCAAGAAAGAAAGCAACACCACTGGTGCTTTTGCTGTCATCTAGACATCCTACCCAGTCATAATCAGTATAAGCTATTAAAGAGAAATCATTGCTTCTGGGATACCAGAGCCCATAATCAATTGTTCCTTGTACATACTTAAGAATTCTTCTCACAGCATTGATGTGAGATTCTTTAGGAGCAGATTGAAAATGAGCAACCATGCAAAAAACTTGCATTATGTCAGGTCTTGAGGCTATTAGATACAATAGGCTGCCTATCATTGACCTATAATCAGTTGAGTTTATAGCAGGGGAGTCATCAACTTTGCTGAGTTTACAACCAGTAGACATTGGGGTGCTTACAGGATGACTTTCATCCATTTTAAACCTTTTTAATATTTCTTTTGCATACCTTGCTTGAGAGAGAAAGATACCAGAGTCAAGTTGTGAAATTTGGAGACCTAAGAAAAATGACAGTTCTCTCAACATTGACATTTCGAATTCAGATTCCATGATTTGTGAGAATTTTTTACTCAAAGCAATATTGTTGCAACCAAAAATGGTGTCATCAACATAAATTTCAACAACAAGAATATAAGATCCTTCAATTTTAACATACAGATTACTGTCAAATCCTCCTCTAATGAACACTTTTGACAGTAAATGATTGTCCAATCTAGAGTACCAAGCTCTAGGAGCTTGTTTTAGGCCATATAGAGCCTTTTTCAGCCTGTAGACATGATTTGGTTTGTTTTTACATATAAACCCTTAAGGTTGTTCTATGTAAACTTCTTCTTCTAAGTATCCATTTAGAAAGACTATTTTTACATCCATCTGATATATAGTGAAGTTTTTAAAAATAGAATATGCCAATAAAATTCTAATGGATTCAAGCCTAGCAAGCAGAGCAAAAGTTTCACCGAAATCAATACCTTCTTGCTAAGCATATCCTTTGCAGACATATCTAGCCTTGTTGTGAACAACCTGACCATTTTCATCATGTTTTTTTCTAGAGATCCACTTGCCACCTATGACATTTTTGTCATCTGGTCTTGGGACTAGATCCCAAGTCTGATTTTTTTCAATTTGATCAATTTCTTCCTGCATTGCCTTTAGCCAACATTCATCAGTTAGAGCATCATCAAAAAATTTGGGCTCAAACTGGGTGATTAAACAAAATGCAGTAAGCTCAGCTATGTGAGATTTTTCATCATAGTTAACAGATTTTTTCCTTGTTTGAACTCCTACAGATCTATCTCCTATAATCAGATCCTTAGGATGATTTCTAGCAAGAGATTTTGAAGTAACTTTGGGTTCACATTTTTTTAAGCTGATTTCAACATCTTCAGATTGTGCTTCAACAAGTTTAGGGATTGCTGGTTTTGGTTGAGGCTTTGTAGTTTCAAAGCTCTCAGTGATTATATCAAGCTCAAATTCATCCTCTTCATCATCCTACATAGGTTCAACATCTAACAACAGATTTTCATCAAATTTAACATTGACAGATTCGATAATTTTGTTCAGCCTATTGTTAAAGAATTTATAGGCTCTGCTGTGTAGAGTATCCTAAAAAGATACCTTCATTAGTTTTAGATTGGAAACTGCCTAAGTTTTCGTCATCTCTTTTGATAAAGCACTTGCAGCCAAATATTCTGAAATACTTAATTTGGGCAGATTTTCCATACCATAGTTCATATGGAGTGAAATTTGATTTCACTCTAATCTGCACTCTATTCAAAATGTAAACAACTATATGAACAGCTTCTTTCTAGTACATATTTTCTAGATTTGCTTGACTCAACATGGTTCTTGCCATCTCTTTTACAGTCCTATTCTTTCGCTCAACTACCCCATTTTGCTGGGGTGTTCTAGTAGCAGCATACTGTCTTTTTATGCCATGTTTGTCATAGTAGTCTATGAATTCTTGTGAGGTGAATTCACCACCTTTTTCAGACCTTAAACACTTCAGTTTTAAGTCTGTTTCTCTTTCTACCAGTTTTCTAAAAACTTTAAAGCGTTCAATAGCTTCTGATTTACTCTTGAGAAAAGTAACCCATATCGTACGAGAGTAGTCATCAACAAACAACATGAACTATTTCTCACCATTTATGGATCTAGTCCTTGTAGGACCACATAAATTAGTATGAACAATTTGCAAAGGCTTAGTAGAGAAATGTTCCTTGGATTCAAAGCTTACCTTGGTTTGCTTTCCTTTTAGACACTCTTTACAAACAACTTTGTCAGGTTTTCTAAGAGGGGGCAGACCTCTTACATTTTTATTTTTGCTAATTCTGACCATATTGTCAAAATTAATGTGGCCTAGTCTCTTGTGCCACAACCAAATTTCTTCAACCTGACTTATTAAGCATATACCATGATTTTTCTCATGTTCAGAGGTTTCTAGTAAATTGTAGACATTTCCTTTAGTCCTCCTTCTAGCAGCAACAACTTTACCTAACTGGTTTTTGATTTCACATCCTTGTGAAGTGAACAAGACTTGATAGCCACTGTCACAAATTTGACTGACACTCAGAAGGTTGTGTTTTAATCCTTCTACATAGTAAACATTTGAGATTGGAGTGTCTTCATTGAGTAACAGAGAACCTCTTCCTTTGATTTGAATTCCAGAGTTGTCTCCAAACTTTACATATCCGCCAACATAGTCTTCTAGATTTATAAAATTTTCTTTGACACCGGTCATGTGGTTTGAACAGCCACTGTCCATGACCCATAGGTCCTTCATCTTAGAGTGAAAAGCAGTTTGAACAAGCATAGTCTATTCAATGTTGTTAACTGCTTTGGGTTTCCAAAATTTGATGGTTTGCAGCTATTTATTCTACTGATTAGCATTGCATTGCTTTGCTGAATGACCCAAAGATTTGTAAGTAAAACATCTAATCTGTCTTGCAAAACCATGATTCTGCCTAAAGCCAAATCTAGGAGTTCTAGAATTCACAAATCTGCAAGAATTTACTTTGTGACCAAACTTATTGCAGAAGTAACAATACCCATAGAAAAGAGGGTAGGAGTTGTAAACTATTCTATTGATCTTAAAAGGATGAATGTGATCCTTGACAAACTCAGAATGTTTGTGTTCAGGCTTTTTGTTTCCAACAATAGTATTGTTCTTCTCACTGTCATTTGAGCATTCACCTTTAACAAAGCCAATACCAGTTTTATCTTTGTTTAATTTCTGTTTACTAAGCATGTCATTCAGTTTAAGAGTGCTTTCATACTTTTTGATATTCTTCTTGAGATCTACAATCTCATGTTCAAGTTTCTAAATTTCTTGATCTTTGGAACTTATTTCAATGCGAAGACAATCTTCAACTCTTTTGGATTCTTCAAGTTGAGTTTTTAAAGTAATTATCTCAAGATTAATGAGCTACTCTTGTGAGTTATCTTGAATATCATTTTTTTCTTGAGCACGCAACTGTTTCTTGAGTTTTCTTAGCTCTTTTAGAGCACATTTCAGCTCTCCTTCATAGTTCACTTCACCTTCTTCAACATCATTGCTGTTTGTTTCATCTTGCTGAATGATTTCAGCCATCAAGAGATTTTCATCTTCTTCATCTAGAGAGTCATTGGATTCATAATCTGTTTCATTTTTGCTTAACAGACTTTTCTTCTTTTTGAAGTTAAATTTATGTTTGGGTCTATAAGCCTTTTTCTTGGAAAATTTTTCAAATTTTTCATTATCACTATTTGTGTCACCATAAGGACACTTTGCAGCAAAGTGACCTATTTTTCCACAGTTAAAGCATTTGAAGGGAAGTTTTCCCTTATACTTTTCAGAACCCTTTTTGAGTTTCCTTACAAAATGGGATTCTTTAGAATCAGAAAATTCTGATTCAGAGAGCTCATCCCTTTCATAGGTAGTCAACATGCTTTGTAAACTATCAAGGGTAAGTTGGGTAAAATGTTTCTCTCTTCTAGAGTAGCTACCTTAGCTTCAAATTTTGTTGGAAAGGTTCTGATGACCTTGGTTACAATGTCAAACTCCTTGACTTCTTCTCCCAGACCCTTCATAGCATTTACTATTTCATCAACTCTTAGAAAATAGTCAGCAACTTTTTCATCGTCCCTCATTTTTAATTCTTCAAATTGATGTTTTAAAGTGAGGAATTTTGACTGTTTTACCTTTTCATTTCCTTGATAGATAGTTTCAACTTTAGTCCAGATTTCTCTAGCAGAACTGCAGTGCATGACTTTGATGAAGACATCTTTAGTCAGAGCACATAGAAGAGCATGCTTTTCTCTTGCATTAGTTTCATCTCTTCTTTTCATCAGAAGTAGTTGGCAAAGTAGTTGGTACAGTGTACCCAGTCAATACTATGCTCCAGACATCAAGGTCTATAGAAGTTAAATAAGTCTCCATTCTAATTTTCTAGAATACATAATTAGTTCCATCAAATAATGGATCTCTAGTCATGGAAGTACCTTCATGAGCTTGAGACATTTTGAATAGACTCCAAGTCTAGAATCAATCCTAGGTTGGAAAGACCTATCAGAGGACCCTAAGCTCTGATACCAATTGTTGGAGTGAAAATACACTGAGAGGGAGGGGGGGCTGAATCAGTGTTTATAACTTCTTAAATATTTTAAACTGAAACTGAAAAGAGCCATACATATGTTCTCATTTTTCAATGATAGTGTCATTCATGTAATCAAATGCAATCATATAAACTGAAATGAGTAATGTAACATTGCATTTTAAAGCAATAAAGTACTGAAGAAAAAGAGTCACAGAGACACAATAGACACAAGATATGCCAAGTGGAAAACCCTCCTGGGGTAGAAGAACCACTCCTGAACCTGCTACCTTTTTCAGGCTTTCATTTTCAATAATTTATTTTGACAAAGCCTCAATGGCTGATTTCTGAGCACCAACCCCTTTGTTTAGAGACACCAATCTCAAGGAGCACCAACCCCTTTCCCTATATTCAATAGAACAAACAATAGTATAGAGGATCTCTCTATTTCACTTGATTTCTGTCAAGTGCCTCATGACAGACAAAACATTGAATTTTCAAGAGTCAGAATTGACTCATCAGAATTCCATGCTCTAGCAAATCTCGATGCATCTTGAGGAAAATCCTATCTCTGTTACAATACAGTCTCATCAAACTATTTTACAATCATACATACTTTCTTTCTTTCTTTTCTCACTGTTTGATTTTCAATCTTTTCCCATACAGAACACTATAAATCTGAATACACATTGTATTTTCCAATTTTCAGCATCAAAGAGCAAAATAGACTTCCATAACTCTAAATAGTAATACCCCTATTTTTTTGTTTTTGATTTTCTGTCATTTTTTCCCCTAAACTCATTGGTTTTTCCTTTTACATAAAAACATCATTACAAATTTGAAGTATTACAGCTGTCTGTCAAATTTCACTTTTTAGAAAAGGTTATGCAAGGTTGTTTTTCAGGTTACATAATGACTGTCAAGTCAGATCTGATGTTGCAGTGTGCACGAAAAATAGATTCTTTCTTTCTGTTTAGGATAGAACAGGAATGACCAAGAATAGAAGAGTGACAAAGCCTTGTCTTCACTAGAAGCCTGCACATGCAGTGCTTAAACAAATGCAATGAGACCACATCATTTAAAAATGAAATGATAACCACTTTTCTTGACTAGACCAGCAATGCATCATAAGTATTTTTAGCAAAAAGAAACCACCTTCAGATTTACCCACATGTAGTAATGAAGAATGCATATAACCAAGGAGATTTGACAAAATAAGCTGCAATGAAAGAGAGATAACTGAAACCCCAACCAACATGCAACTGAAAACCAATAACCAGGCATTTTAACAGTTACCCACACATTCCAGTGAGGCTGAGAGAATATTATGAGATCTATGTCCAATACAGTGACAGATAAACTTAATAAGTTGAAAGCATTTTGAAGTGTAATTGAAATATCTTCACAGGAAATGTTATCCATGTACCCAGATGAGAATATGCAAAGATTATATGATATTATCATTACCCATAACTAGACAACCCAGATCCTTAAAATAATTGTCATGATAACCCTCAAAATAGAATGTTGTTCCAGAATTTTCATGAGAAAAACAAAAAACGTTTTTCATTTTTCTGTTTTCAAATGAGAGAAGACATGGCACAAAATAACCTTTGCTGAACTGAAATGGATCTACAAACCAATCAAAGAGAAAATACCCAACGAAATGAAATTTCTGTTCAAAGAATAGATTACCAAATCTGCAATGGAGAGGAAAAACTACCACACAACCTCCCAAACGCGTTTGCAGCTTGTGGCTGAAGGAAGACATATGTAGTGACTTCTATGGAGAGCTCCTGACTGCTCCCGATTTGCTGTCCAACAGCAAAAAATCCCAAGGCAAAAGCTCCATGGTGGCGGCCAGAAAGTGGGCAACACAAAAACGTGAAACAACAAAACATTTTTTCCCTAACCTAACTCATAAAACAAGTGTGAATTACTTTACAAAAGAAGATAGGCGTTTGGAGTCCGAAAAAGGAAAGTGAATAAATATACTCATTATACCATGTCAAGTCCGCGGGCTTATCCAAGGGTTACATGCGGACAACCATTATGGCATTTTTCTAATTTAGACAATGAGTAAAGCCAACACAATGATGCCAACATTATTTCATGAAGGGGCGAAAAACACAAGACTTTAGGTTTCCACAAAGTCAAGGCAAGGTCACATTCAAAGTGACATAAACAATAATGAACCAATACCATTAGCTGTAGTCGGCCTTAAGGCTGAATTAAATATTAACCAAATGACCCAACTCTCATAAAAAATGGAGGATCGAATAGAATTCCCTTTCAAATGCCACCATGATGAAATCCAATGCAAGTAATTTCCAATGCCTTAGTACTAGAAGCAAGATATTATGCAGTTCTCCATACCAAATAACATTAACCAAAAGCAAAGGAATGAGCAGTGTTCCTCAAAGCCTGAATGCACTAAGATAGCCAATATTCCTTGTATCAATTTCTCTGACTGTGAGTAGAGAAGTATACCTTTGAGAATTTTAAGACCGTTTTTAAATTCAAGATTGCTTGTTACTGATCAAGCCAAAACTAGTCAACCTGTATAAACATAATTGAGATCATCATTGAACCAGTAATAGATTAAACCAGAAATGTATCACTTGATCAAATGGAGACAAATGACTTGTAACCAGAATACCTCAAAAACCATTTGTAATCTGCACATGAAGTTAAATGATCAGTGCAACCAAGATAATAAAACCAATGATGTGAAAGTGCCAATCAGAATATGTATCAACTGAGAAGATAACCAAGATGCAAGATATCCACAAATTGACATCAAGGACAAAAAATAGCATAAGAGGGATTCAATAGAGTGATGGGATCATTCCACCAAGTAATCCATCATGTTTGGCCAGTTGTTTTCCACTCCAAATTCCACACTTGACGAATGTGGGCTAGAGTGGGTTTGTGGCAGAGTAAAGATGTGTTAAAAAAGAACTGAGTTTTAAACGTGTGAGGCTAACAAGACGTCCATTCAATACAAAAGGAAATTGGGAAGTGATCAGACAGAGTCACATCCACTAACGACTTCACTGGCAATGTAGAGTTGGCAAAAGAAAAAAAATATTGAGTCGAGATCATGGCACAATCAAGGCATTTAAAAACTCTGTCAGAACCGGCCCTGTAATTACACCAAGTGTGCCAGAGGGAATGAGAATGGTGGTGACCAATATTAGGATCAAAAAGCCCCAATTTATTACGCATTTAAAACCATGCCTCTTGTTCACTTGTTGCCCAATAGAAGGGGAAGGTGCCATCCTTTTCATACGCCACCTCAACCATATTAAAATCCCCGTAGAGTAACTAGGTGGCAACTGGTAAAGAATCAACAATTGAACGCTAAAGCAAAGAGTGCTCCACAACACATTAGAATCATAAACATTAATAATCTTGAAGGAATGATTATCAATGTTAAGGAGAAACCAAACTATCCACTAAGAAGGATCAATCCCATGATCCACAAAATAAGAATTCAAACGAGGGGATAAAAGAGTCACGACTCCGCCACACCCAACTTCATGCAAAGTGAAAAACATAGTACTGGCTGGCCAAATAGAACGACAAGCCGAGGCAAGAAAAAACCCAAAAATTTTAACTTCTTGGAGACAAAGCACTTCAATACCTGAGTAATTCTGTAAGGTATCTCTAACAAAATACTTTTTGGAGAGGTCAGTTAGACCTCGAACATTCCATGAGAGGAAATTCATGGATGAAACTCTTCCATGCTTTTGGAACCCAGTTCCTCCTCAACCAGGGAAGAGAAACTATTCTTCAAGAACTCCTGTGGAACCGAACCAAGCTAAATAGGGGGTGAAAACCTCCACTTTTCAGGCACATATTCTCCTTCTTCAGGTAATGGATACGGACTGTAAGATCGTCGTTGACCTCCCGTTGCGGGAGGGATATTCGGTTGAGCATACATAACAACCGTAGGTTGAGGCATTGCCTTTGACCTGGGCTGCACCGAAACAGTAGCAGCTCCAGAAGGAGCGGTTGTCCCCTTCTCTGAAGAGTTTGAAAAAACTTTGGGTGGTTCAGAGGCCTTGGGGGCCGACTTGAAACCAGTTGGCTTATTTTTCCGGTTTGTAACTATGGTCCACTTTGTTTTAGCCTTAGCAGAAGGCTCCATTTGATGAGGCTTTTCGACATCTCATGATGGGGACGGTGTATGAGGCAGTGTCAAAGGGTAATCCTTGATCTTGTGGTCAGCTGACTGGCACTAATAGCACGTTTTAGGAAAATTGAAATACATGATTTTTTGGGTGTGCCTAATAGCTCCTATTTGAATGTCCATAGATTCTTTCAAATCATTGGATAGGTCCACCTCCACACACACCCGCTTCTAGGGTCGGGCTTGGAAAAACCTATCGGTTCTATACAAACAACCCTCTCCAAAGAGGAAGTAATGTGATTTAGAAAGGGCACACAAGGCAAAGGCAGACCGGGGAACTCAATCCTGACTAGAACCCGCATTTTGGTGTCATCTGAGATAGAAAAATCCTGGGTCCATGCTTGGAAAACCAACAAGGATGACCTAACATACCAGGGCCCATGGCCTAAAATAGCTTGGACATGATTAACTTCCGCAAAGCGGAACAAAAAAAAACCCTTGGTCAGATTTTGGACCATATCAAGGTGGACCCCATGAGGGATCCATGCTGACCCATTCTTTTAGCACACTTTTAGGGGAAGTCCTCGCAACAAAATAACCCACAAGGGTGTGTTGTTCAAGCCATTGGAAAGCAGAGCTGGGGTATCAGAATTCTTACCTCGTGAAAGAATTTCAAAACAAATTTTCGAGGACATTTGTTCAGAGGAGGAGCCATTGAATTGTGTTGACAAACTGTTAACAGTAGCATGAATTTATGGGTTAGAGCTGATTGAAGGCATAATAAACCCCTAAAACCACAGTAAATGCGGCCATACTCAATGAGGGGATTTTTCCTATGTAGTAGGTGCAACATGATGCAAGAGGGGCTAAGGATGACCGTAAAAAACAAAAAACCCTAGCAAAGCTCATACACCCCAAAACCTTCACAATTGCTATGTGCATGTTATTTATTTGTCCATTAAACACTTTTGGGAAACCATTGATGCTACCTCCTAGGAACCTGATGGCTCTACATCTGTCTTTACCCTCTCTACCTACACCATGACTCTTGATAACACTGATGATGGCTTACCCCTTGTGGGGATCATAAGGCTATCTTTGCCATAAAACTCAATTATGCAGCATGCTTTGGTGAGGCTATCCTATCCTCTAGTCGCAAAAGTTAAAATGACAAAAGTAAAAAATAGAAATAATAGGTCTTCAGGTAAAAATCGAAAGGCACCTGTTAATCGTGAAAAAGTAAGAATAAAGGACATATCCAAAGATGAAAACCTCCCTTAGGCACCTGAGGATGGAGGATTAGACTATCTCCCAATAAACCAAGAGAGATCACCATTGTTGATAGAAGAAACAAAAGAGTTGAATATTGGAACACAAGATAAATCCAGAATCATACAGTTAGTAGCATCTTTGACCGCCAAGGAAAATTTTGAGTTCACAACATTCTTTGCAAAAAGAAAAGTCAATTTTTCTTGGTCATATGCAGATATGCTTGGATTGGATCCCGAATTGGTTTTACGTCACTTACCACTTCTACCTAATGCCAAGCCATACAAACATAACCTAAGAAAAATGCATCCACAGAGCACACTCCTTGTCAAGGCAGAATTGAAGAAACTTCTAGATGTGGGATTCATTCATTCTATTGATTATGCAAATTGGATATCAAACCTTGTTCCTGTCACTAAACCAAATGGTCAAATTAGAATTTGCACAAATTATAGAGATCTCAACAAAGCTTGTCCTAAGGATGATTTCCTCTACCAAACATCGACATCATAGTAGACCTCACAACTAGATATGAAATGCTATCACTCATGGATGGATTCTCGGGTTATAATCAAATAAGGATTCCTACTGAAGATCAACCAAAAACAACTTTTACATGTGCTTGGGGAACTTTCTGTTGGAATATGATGCCATTCAAATTGAAAAATGTCGGAGCTACATATCAGAGAGCGATGACTACAATTTTTCTTGACTATATGCACATTCTTATGGAAGATTATGTCGATGACCTTCTCTCTAAATCCCTAGAATGAAGTGGAAATTTAGTAAAATTGGACAAAATTTTCACATGACTAGAAAAATACCAACTCAAATTAAATCCAAAGAAATGTGTTTTTGGGGTCCAATCAGGAAAACTCCTTGGATACATAGTATCACATAGAGGAATATAAGTTGATCCCGTGAAATTTAAAGCTATCTTAGAAATGCCACCACCAACCAATATTAGTCAGTTGAGGACATTGCAAGGGAGACTACAATCAATCCATAGGTTCAGTGCTCGGTTAGCAGACAAGATCCACCCATTCCAACATTTGTTAAGAAAAGGAATTCCCTTCAACTCAACATAAAATTTCAAGAAGCATTTGATCAAATCAAAAATTATCTACCGACTCCACCAATTCTAATGCCTCCAATCAACGAAAAATATTTGATATTATATGTAAAATAACAACATCAGTGCTGGGGGCATTATTAGTGAAAAATGATAATGATGGAAAAGAACGGGCTATATATTACATCAGTTGCACCCTGGTTGGATATGAGTTGAATTATCATCCTATTGAATGAGCATGTCTAACAGTGGTATTTGCAACACAAAAATTGAGACATTATGTGTTGAATCATAAGACAAAACTGATTGCCAAAATTGATCCTTTGAAATATCTTCTCAGCAAAGCAGCAATTACATGAAGACTAGCTAAATGGGTTATGGTGCTAAGTGAATATGACATTGAGTATGTAAATCGAAAGGAAATAAAAGGATAAGTGATAGCAGACCAACTTGTAGATGCACCCGTAAAGGCAAATCATCCTTTGGTATTTGATTTCCTAGATGAATCAATCTTTGTCATAAACACACCAATTACATAGAAGTTATATTTTGATGGATCTTACACAAGTCATGGTTCAGGAGCTGGAATTATGTTCATCACACCCCAAGGAGACTCCATTCCCAAGTCATTTCGATTATCATTCCCTTGCAAGTTAATAACATAGTAGAATATGAGGCATTATTGATAGGTCTTCGAATAGTAATAAAATGGAAAATCAAGGATCTTCAAGTCTACGGGGATTCTTAGTTATTAATAAAGCAATTCAATGATGATTATGATACCAAGGATGAGAATTTGATGCCCTACAAGCGCATGGTGAATAGCTTCAAACTATACTTTGATAATGTTTCTTTTGAATAGGTCCCGAGAATCCAGAACAAAGCAGCTGATGCAATGGCTACCATAAGATCTCTCTTGGACATTCCCAATAATGCATCACAATATGAATTCTTGGTAGAACTTTTGTTGATCCTTGTGTTAGATGTCCCAAAAATTGAGCTTGTGTGTGAACTTGTTGGTCTTGATTCACCTTGGTACAAAGACATTTATACCTATTTGCATGACCAAATTATACCTCCTGACTTTTCCCTTAACCAATGTAAGACCTTTATCCGACAAGCATCTAAATATGCCATCATCAGAGACACCCTTTATCGTCGTTGCCTAGATAGTACCCTCCTTCGATGTCTCGAATCAAATGAAGCACAAAAAACCTTACAAGAGGTACATCATGGTATATGTGGAGCTCACTCTGCTGGTCCCACCTTAACCAAAAAGCTTATGAGAACAGGATAGTATTGGCCTAGGATGGAACATGATGCCTATCATTTTGTGAAGAAATATCACCAATGTCAGATTCATGGAGATCTCATACATGCACCAACTCAGGAACTGCAACCCCTTACTTTGCTATGGCCATTTTCTCAATGGGGACTCGACCTCGTAGGAAAAATCCATCCCACCTCTTCCAATGGACATAAGTTTATCCTTGTCGCCATTGAGTACTTTACAAAATGGATTGAATCCATCCCACTGACTTAGATTGTTGGTAAGAAGATAGCCAAATTCATCCTGAATTACATCATTTGTCGTTATGGTATCCCACACTCCATCATTATAGATAATGGTTTCCCTTTCAAAAAACAAGATGTTGGTGAGCTCTGCGACAAATTCCATATTCAACATCATTTTTCCACTCCATATTACCCCCAAGGTAATGGTAAAGCTTAGGCATCTAATAAGACTATCTTAAAAATCTTAAAGAAGACTTTCAATGATGTTGGTTGTGACTGGCACTTACAACTTAACCCTGCTTTATGAGCCTATCACACCAGTATTCATACCCCTATAAAAGCCACACCCTATTCCCTTGTTTATGGATCTAAAGAAATACTTCCAATAGAGGTCGAGTTACCATCCCTACGAGTCTCTATGGACTACCTGATTGACCAAGAATAATATTGTGTATCCCATCTATAAGAGCTAGAGTTACTGGATGAAAAGAGACAAAATACTTTGACACACTTGCAAGCATATCAGAACCGCCTCCAACGCAGTTATAATAAGAAGGTTCATCCTAGAAGTTTTGACATTAGTGATCTAGTCCTAAAGGAGAATCCAAAGAACCAAGCAGAACGAGAAAAACCTAGTAAATTTGAGTCTAATTGGTTGGGACTGTACATTATCACAACAACATATGGATCTGGTGCTTATCAAGTTTCTACTCCTGAAGAAGAACCATTGTCTGAACCCATCAACAACATGCATCTTCACAAGTATTATACTTGATTCTCAGAGTATCCCTTAAAAAAGTAAAAAATACAAAAAAATAAAAAAAATAATCACCTTGATAAAAACCTAGCAAATAGGTATCTTGGTGACAACAAAAAAATAAAATTAAAAACCACTTCGGTGGCGCTTTGGATAAGTACCATGGTGAAAACCAGGCAAACAAGCGCCATGCGTAGTTGCTCTATGCTCCTCCGTCTACTGTCACTCCATTTGGTCTTTTGTCCATTCACACCCATTCCTCATCCATAATAAAGCTTCATCATCCTTCCCATGGCCTAAAAACCACCAACATTTAGCATCCTTCGCTTTCATATCCACCTGTCGCATTCACCGCTTCCCTTCATACATAGTAAATTGGTCCTATACCTTACTAGGGGAAATTCCTTGACTTACATCTTAATGGGAAATAATACATGGTATCAACCCTTTAAAACCTTCAAAATCCATAAAAAATCATAAAATGTCCTAAAAAATTGAAAAAAATCAAAACATTTCAAAAAATCCAAAAAAAATCAAAACATTTTAAAAAATCCAAAAAATCAAAACATTTCAAAATCCAAAAAAATTAAAAATCCACAAAAATCAAAAACATTTCAAAATCCAAAAAGTATTTCAAAAATCCAAAAATCAAAACATTTCAAAATCCAAAAATAAAATCAAAACATTTCAAAATCCAAAAATCAAAACATTTTAAAATCCAAAAACCAAACATTTCAAAATCCAAAAAATAAAATCAAAACATTTCAAAATCCAAAAAATCAAACATTTTAAAATCCAAAAATCAAAACATTTCAAAATCCAAAAAATCATAAAATTTCAAAATAAAAATATCAAAACATTTCAAAATCCAAAAAATCAAAAGACTTCAAAATCCAAAAAAAATCAAAACATTTCAAAATCCAAAAACCAAAATATTTCAAAATCCAAAAAAATCAAAAGCATTTCAAAAAATCCAAACAAATCCAAAAATCCTCAAAATCCAAAAACATCGGAAAAATTCAAAACTCCCAAAAAACAGAGTCTGAATCTAAGTCTGAGTCTAAGTCAATTTTGTTAGAGTAGTTGAACTACATTGCCTCTGCGCGTTTGCTACGTAGGCAAGGCTCATCTTAAATGAACCCCCAAGGCATTACATCAATCCCTTTAGGTTGTCCAAATAAAATCATGACTCGGTATTTTTTTGAATAAGACAAAGTCAAGTTGGGTCGAACTACGTTGCCTCTGTGCGTTTTCTACATAGGCAAGGCTCATCTTAAATGAGCCCTTGAGGCCCCCTAGGTCAAGTCCTTTAGGTTTCACTGAGTCGGGTCATTTCCTTGGTCCGAAAGAAATCATCATTCAATCACAAAACAACAAACAAATGAAATCCTTCATCAATTAATTATCTTATCATCCATCAACCTGGTCATTCAACTAGAATGGGTAATTATGTCGTTTGTCTCATTCAACCTTATCTTTTGTCTCTTATCATTATATGTCCTTCCTGAGATTAGATTTTGTCAATTTGTCATTTTCCTTATGTAGGATATGTCTTTCTTGCGGATAGGTGCGAAATCAACACTTATCATTTGGTCAACTTTATCAGATGTGTCCTCTGGCTCAAGCAGGATGTGTCCTTCCTGTGGTTGGGTATCGTCACATCGCTTGGTCATATTCATCAATCTTCATCAAACAAATGGTCAATCTTTGTCAACCTACCAATCAAATCAATTTGTCAGCTTTTGTCAATTTGTTAATCAATCTTTGTCAATCTATCGATCGAATCAATTTGTCATCAACTTGGTCAATCAATCTTTCATTCATCATGATGTGTCCTTCCTGAGGCTAGGCGTGGGCAATCAAATCACTTTAACAATCCTTACCAACCTATCAATCAACCCAGTCATCTTGGTCAACTTAATCAACCAATCAAACAATCATCATTATCATTGGAAAACACTATCTTGGCAAACACTTTGTTAATCTGGATTTTCTTATCTTTTCGATTGGCTTTGGGTCATGTTACTAGTCTCCTAGAGGATGTCCTATCAATAGATTTAGAGGGACGGTGATGGATCATGGCCTCTTTTCTTTGTTTCCTTCCTGTGGTATGTCTTGGCAAAAAGACAAGGGCAATTGGGTCCCTAGTATGAGTTGGGGCATTCCTTGTATTTTTGATTATTTGTCTCTCCCAAATGGTCACCTTGCACATCTTGGTTTATGTCATACCATGGTGTTTGTGGTCCATTTGTGACATTTTTGACGCCCGATGATGATAAATATAAAAATGTAAGCATGAAAGTTGGTTCCCTTATCATTTCCTATCTATCTTCTTTCTCCTTTTCACGCTAGCATCCCATCTCCCTTGTCTTTTCCATGCTAGCATCCATCTCCTTCATGCTAAAATTTCTTTATCCTTCATCCTCTAGTCTTATCTTCCATTTCGAGAGCACATTCGTGTTCTTTCAACCTGCCTGTCCTCTCAAGGGGGAATACCACAACCCTCCTGGTCATCCTTCCCCTTTCTCTTTACACTGAGGCATATTTTAGAATTAAATTTCTTTGACACAACGTGATGAACAACATTATGTCAAAGAGGGGCAAAATGTAGACACTGAAAAATGTCCTAAGTCTGTGGACAACATTTTTCCTTAGTCGTCATCTTCTAATAATTAAATAATTTTAATTATTTAATTATTCCTGATCATATTCCTTTATTAATTAAATGATTAATTAATTATTTAATTAATTCACTTTCTAATCTCTATTCTATCCTGATCAATTAAAATAAATTAATTGCGTCACTAATATCCCTTTCTTCAATAATTAAATAAATCATTATTTATTTAATTATTTATCTTTCATCACCTGTCTATAGTCAGATAATAATTATTATTTGACCTTTTATTCTTCTATAATTAAATAATTGACAAAATTATTTAATTATGTGTCATTCTTTTCTTTTAAATAATTGATCCATATTTAATTTTTATCTCCTCCTTTAATTAAATTTATGAATTTAATTAAATCTCGTTTTTCATTTCCTCCAAATAAATTTATTTGCCTCTTGTCCTTCTCCTCCTTTTTCGAATAAATAATATTTATTTGTCCCTCCATTTTGGTCAAAGATCCCCTATCATTATTTCATGTCATAGCTTGCATGCGCTGCATGTCTGTCAAAGCCGTCAACGTCATATCTTTTTCATGCATGGCATATTTTGATTGCATCAATTTTCAACCGTAGATCTTGACATCTTTCTAGAAACGCGATCTTGGCCATCCATTTTGTAACCTCCCTCTCATGAATCCTCATCCGTTGATCTTAGAATCTTTCTAGAAGATCAATCTCATTCGTTTGTTCGAATGGTTGTCTATAAAAACAACTTTTCTCCTCCATTTTTGATTTAACAACCATTTTGTCTCCAACTTTCTACTTACAATTTGCAGGTGTTTGCACAAGTCTACTTCAAAATCTGAGGGCAAATTTGCATAAGGAGAAATAGGAGAGCAAGAGAAGTGATTCAAGATCAAGCATGGGGAGTATTATTATATGATGTTTTCATTTTACTTATGCTTTCATTGTATTCTCTTGTTTAGATTGGGATTTTAGCTTAGATTTGTGTTGGCTGTCACTTTATCTATGCTATCTGATTTTCCCATCCTACACTTGGTGTTGCAATTCATATATTATTGATCTAATTTTCATTGTGGTTTTTCCCTTCTTGGGTTTTCCATGTAAATTTGGTGTTCTTATGTGTTTGCATTACTATTTCATATGTTTTTCTAATGCATGATAAGGGTTTAAAGGTTGTTAAGGGTTTAAGGGCTAATGCAAATCCGAATGTTAATGAGGGGTTTTGATGTTTTAAAGTATACAATTGATCCACGCCCAAGGTGTCTACATTTCAATCTATTTTATGAGTTGTTTGTGCTTTAGTGGAACTATACCTTCGACGTATGAGAGATGCATTGTTAGTAGCTTAAATTGGCAATGAGCCACCCCTTTTTCTATTATTCTTTCTTCTGGATAGTGAGTCCTTTGGTAGTGAGCCTTTCTTTATCTTTTTGGGCAGTGATCACTTCACAAGGAGCCTTATAGTATTTGGTGTTGCAATTCATATACTATTGATCTAACTCTCACCGTGGTTTTTCCCTTCTTGGGTTTTCCATGTAAATTTGGTGTTCTTATGTGTTTGCATTACTATTTCATATGTTTTTCTAATGCATGATATAGGTTTAAGGGCTAATGCAAATCTGAATGTTAATGAGGGGTTTTCATGTTTTAAAGTATACAATTGATTCACCCCCAAGGTGTCTACATTTCAATATGTTTTATGAGTTGTTTGCGCTTTAGTGGAACTGTACCTTTGAAATATGAGAGATGCATTGTTAATAGCTCAAATTGGAAATGAGCCACCCCTTCTTCTATTATTCGTTCTTTTAGACAGTGAGCCTTTCTTTATCTTTTCGGGTAGTGAGCACTTCACAAGGAGCCTTATAATATTTGGTGTTGCAATTCATATATTATTGATCTAATTCTCACTCTGGTTTTTCCTTTCTTGGGTTTTCCATGTAAATTTGGTGTTCTTATGTGTTTGCATTACTACTTCATATGGTTTTCTAATGCATGATAATGGTTTAATCGTTGTTAAGGGTTTAAGGGCTAATGCAAATCTGAATGTTAATGAGGGATTTTGATGTTTTAAAGTATACAATTGATTCACCCCCCTCTCATTTGTCTTGTGCATCTAACAATTTCTATTAGAGTTGTGGTTCCCATGATGAATCGTAACCTCTTGAGGTAGATCTGGATGACACACAAGAAAGGTGTCAAAGCTCCTTTGTTTGGTGGAACAAATTCTACCTACGAGAAAGCTAGGATGGAGTTATTTATGGTTTCTCTTGGACTTGGTGTTTGACAATCTATTGAAAAAGGTTATACTATGCCCAAAAATGGTACGAGAAGTGATGATAATATCAAGGATTATGAAAACAATGGTATAGCAAGGAATAAAATTTTGAGTGGTCTTTCTAATTTTAAACTTTGAAAGGTGATAAATCTGAAGTCCATTAAAGAGATCTGGACAAAGCTGGAAGTATCTATGAAGGAGATGACAAGGTCAAACAAGCAAAGATACAGAACTACAAAGACAAATTTGAAACCCTAAGAATTTATAAAGATGAAGATATTACTTCATACATGCTCAAAGTTGATGAAGTTTTCAATGTCATTAATGATCTTGGTGGAAAGCTGGATGAAAGAAAAGTTGTGAAAAAGGTTTTAAGAACTCAACCTAAAGCTTATAATTCTAAAGTTGTTGTTGTTGAGGAAGCTCAAAATTTGGATAATTATTCTAGAGATTAAATGTTTGTTGCTTTAACTTCTTTTGAAATGACAGAGTTTGGTCAACATGCTACAAACAAATAATTTTATTTTAAAGTCTACAAAGTGGAAAAGGATGATGGATCAGATCAATATGATCTTGATGAGGTGGAAGCAAACTTTATGAGGAGATTGAAAAAAGGTACTAGAAAATAAAAAGGTAAGCTACCTTTCAAATGTTTCAATTATGGAAAGATAGGTCATTATGCATCTAAATGTCCAGTCAAAGTTATGAATGAAAAAAAAAGGACCATAAGGGTAAATTTATCAAAAAGAGTTATATGTTGAAAAGGACAATGGTGTATCTGATGATGAAGAATCAGATTATGTAGATGAAGGAAGTGATGAATTCTTGTTCATTGCTTTAAATATTGGAACTAATTCTACTAATCTTGAAAGATGTGTGAAGGAAAGTGCTCTAGAAACAAGTCATAACATTGAAGGAACTATGTTGATTTCCTTTCATGCTAGAGAAGAGAATAATTAATGGATAATTGATAGCAGATCTGCTCAAATAATATTAGAGGTGATAAGAGTAAGTTTGTTAAGCTTGAAAAGTATGATGGTGGTCTTATTAAGTTTGGTGATGATACATCTGCTAGGATCTGTGAAAAAGGTTCAATTAGTTTTGATGGCAAGCATAATACAAAGTTGTTATTTATGTCAAGTGTCTCCAACATAATATTCAAAGTGTAGGATAAATGTGTAGCAAAGGATATAATCTTGTATTTCAAAATGGTGGTTGTGAAATAAAAAACGGAAGCTCTGGTACTCTAGTTGTTGTTAGAACATGGATAGAATGTAATGTCTATCAACTCAAAGGTAGTGGTGCAAGGTGCTTTATGTATCAAACTAATGAAGTTGGCTATGGCATAGAAGAATGGGTCACATCAATTTTGATAGCCTGGTGAGGAAAAGTTCTATTGATGATATGGGATATTTGCAAAAGATTACAAAGCCTATTAATAAAATCTGCAAAAAATGTTAAGTTGGAAAGCAAGCAAAGACAAGATTCAAGACAAATGAATATTCTACCATAGGTCCCTTGGAGTTATTGCATATAGATCTATGTGGACCTACCAGAATTAGAAGCTCATGTGGTGACAAGTATTTCATGTTATTAATTGATGATTATTCTAGAATGGCTTGGGTTACTTTTCTAAAAGAAAAAACAGAAGCTCTAAACAATTTAAAAGAATTTAAGGTTATGGTTGAGAATGAAATGAATCTAAAAATTAAATGTTTGAGATATGATAGATGTGGTGAGTTTATTTCAAATGAGTTTAACCATTTTTTTGAAGATCATGGAATAAGAAGGCATTTATCGGCCCCTAGTACTCCTCAGTAGAATGGAGTGGAAAGGAAAAACAAAATAGTTTAGGAAGCACCTAGAGAAATGATCAAGGAAGCTAATATTCTAGATGTCTATTGGAGAGAATCAATTCATACTGTAGCCTACATTCTTAACAAAGGTCAAGAAAGAGTGAATTTCTCAAAGACTCCCTATGATTTATGGTATGGTAAACCTCCTACTCTGAGATATTTTAGAGTTTTTGGAAGAAAGTGCTATATCAGAAGAGATGAAGAAAACTTAGGAAATTTTGGTGCAAGATTTGATGAAGGAATCTTCCTTAGACTCTACAAGAAGCAAGGCCTACCATTATTAGAATAAAATGTTGAAGAATATTGTTGAGAGTGCAAGTGTTAAAGTGGATCAAGAACCATATCAAATTTCAGTGCTAATAGAAGTATATGAATCTGATGAGCCCCCTTGTAGTGAAGAAGAAAATGTTGGAGATAAAGGAAAAGAGTTGACAGTTGAAGAGGAAGAAAATTCGGAAAAGAATCCTACGACTCCCAAGTATGTGCAGAAGAATCATTCAGAAGATCAGATCATTAGAGACAAGAGAAAAGGTGTTCTGACAAGGAGAAACGTTTCTATGACAGAGGAACAAGTAATATTTTTTTTACTTTCTGAGGTAGAATAAAAAATAGTGATCGAGGCATGCAAAGATAAGAATTGGATGAAAGCTATAAAGAAAGAGTTAGAATAGATAGAGAAGAATCTAACTTTGGAATTGGTCTCAGGCTAGAAAATAAGAATGTGATTGGTACTAGGTGGGTATTTTGAAACAAGTTGAATTAAGATGGAAAAATGGTCAAGAACAAGGCTAGACTTGTGTGTAAGGGTTACTCACAAGTTGAAGGTATAGATTTTGAGGAAATTTTTTTCTAGTTGTAAGAATGGAAGCTATCAGGATGTTTTTAACTTTTGCAACACAAAGATCTCAAAGTATATTAGATGGATGTGAACTCTGCATTATTGAATGGTGAATTGGAAGAAGAGGTATACATTGAACAACCGGAAGGTTTTCAGTTGTCATAAGATACAAATATGGTCTACAGATTGAAGAAAGCATTGGATGGATTGAAGCAAGCTCCTAGAGCTTGGTATGAAATATTAGATAAGTACTTGTTGCAGCAAGGATTTAGAAAAGGTACTACAGATAGCAATCTATATTTCAAAATTGAAGGTGAACAAATCTTAGTTGTTGTGGTATATGTTGATGAAATAATCTTTAGAAGAAATGAAGGTATGTGCAAAAGGGTTGAAGATGAAATGCAAAACTAATTTGAGATGTGAATGTGTGGGGAGATGAATTTATTCCTTGGTTTGTAGATCAATCAATCAAAGAAAGGTGTATTCATATCACAATCTAAGTATGTTAAGGAAATATTGAAGAATTTTGGAATGGATGACTCTAAACCGGTATGCAATCCTATGGTTACTGGTTGTAAGTTGATCAAGAATGGTGAATATCTTAAGATAGAATATCAAAGCAAGTATAGATCAATGATTGGTGGAATATTATAACTTATTACCACTAGACTAGATATCATGCATTCAATTTGTCTTGTGGATAGATTTCAAGAAGATGCCAAAGAACCTCATGTTGCAGTAGTAAAGAGGATATTTAGATATTTGAAGGGCACTCGAAATTATGGTTTGTGGTAACCTAAGGATACTAAATTCTCCCTGAGTGAATATACAGATGCAGATTGGGTTGGATGTGTAGATTGTAGGAAAAGTACAAGTGGTGGTGCTTTCTTTCTTGGAAGGAGGTTGGTTTCATGGATAAGTAAGAAGCACGATTGAGTATCATTATCTACTACAAAATAAAAACATATTGTAGCAACATAATGCTATACACAGGTGTTGTGGATGAAGTAAATATTGAAGGATATCAAAGTTTCATATGATGAAACTATTTATATCATGTGTGACAATACAAGTGCAATAAATATTTCAGAATTCAGTAATGCATTCGAGAACAAAACATATCTCAATCTGGTATCACTTCTTAAGAGAGAAAGTTGCAGAGAATGAGGTGAAGTTGGAGTATGTGGCTACTAAGGATCAGGTTGTTGATATTTTCATAAAGGCTCTTCCAAAAGATACTTTTGAGTATCTTTGGGAGAAGTTAGGGGTTAGTACCCCTCCTTCAAGTAGATGCATGAGTGTGTGCATCTTTTTAGGAAGCATTTCAAGATACAGTATTGTTTCTGGATTGATGTTGAAGGCTACCTCTCAGGGGAAGTAGGTAGTAGTGGTTCTTGGTTGGTATATTGTGTGCCCCTAAAGGGGGGTGTGAAAGAAAGTGAGTGTAGAAGAAATAAAAAGAGTTGTTTGACAGTGTTGTCCTTTTAAGATTTATCAAAGGAAGGGAGAGAAAAAGAGTTGGATGTGTTTATGGCCCAATCTGAAAAAATAGAGAGAGTTAAAGTGGTTGAAGAACCATGGGGCGAGAATGATCTAGAATAAATGTGTTGTTGGTGTTGCAGGAGAAGAAGTTTGTGAAGAGAGAGGATGAAGAGTAAAGAGTTGTCCCAATCAGGGGGGATACTACTTATTGTAGTATTTGGAATAATACTTATTTTAGTATTTGGAATAATACTTATTGTAGTATTTTTGTTGGTTTCTTTTGTTGTTGATGGTTTTTCAAAAATCAAGTGTTGCCATCAATGACAAAGGGGGAGATTGTTGGAAGTTTGGAGATGTTGGAAGCTTGAGTTGTTTGTGAGTTGCTTGGGTTTTTTCATTGATGTCAACCCCTTGTATAAAGAGAGCTTTGGAATACTACTAGTATTGATGATGTGTCTGGAATTGTCGGTATTGATGTCAACACATGCTGGTGTTTTCATTGATGTCTTACTTTGGTATAGTTGTAGAAATTGTTGGCCTGACTTGTGTTTGGGGAGATTATTGTAGTTGGAAAGTGTTGCACATTGTAGATGTTGTATGTGTGTTGCAGAAATATTAGTAATGTTGCTAATGAAGTTGGCTCACTTGGTTTCCAATTGCTTTTGAGAAAATTTGAATTAAATAGAGTTTAATGTGACAAAGTGGTGTTCATTGTTTTTCTCTTCATTTCTTCATGATTGAATATATGATCGTGTGGTTTGTACATAATGATCAAAGGTGTTCAAAGGTTTCATATCCATAGTTTTAGGTTTTGGATCATACTATAGTGGAAGATGTGTTTGATAGTATGTTTGTCTAGTGAAACAAGGTGTCTAGAAGAAATGAGATTGCTCTACATTTCTCTGCAATGAAGGTTCTGGTGTTTTGGATTTGGGAACATGCTTATATCATTTTTATCTACCTTCCCTTTAAGTTTTAGGTGTTGAGTTATTTCACAAAGTTTTTTGGTGTGTTGGATATTTGTGCATGTATGTTCGATTGCACTGAATAAAGGTGTTCTTGAGTTTCAAGTGGTTACAATAGTTATGGAGAATATTCTAATGATGTGGAATATTATAAGATGTTATGGAATGTTGTTGTATGGTCTATAAGATGTTTTTGGACCTAGAGAGGTGTGTTTGGAGTCGCTTGTTAGTGTTAGTGGAGGTTTGGCCAACTTGGTGTGCTAGCATTGATTGTAGAGTATAATTTTTGTTTGGGGAAGTGTTGAGAATAATGTTAGTGTAGATTTGGGCCCCAGATAAGTAGTGGTGTGGCCTACATTCACTTCTTTCCTCACTGGAAGTGTTTGGTGTTGGCATATTTGATGTTGCATGGTTGAGGTGTATACATTTCCTTTAGGTTGACCTAATTGAGATTGTTTTAGGTTGCGTAGGGTATAAATTCAAGGAGAATTGTCATGTGGATTAAGAGAAGAGTGTGTGATGTGAAAGATGTGAATGTGATCAACTAAAATGATCTAAGTGCAAACCTTAATGTTTATGAATTCTAGATGCAGTGAGTAGAAGGTGTCTACATTTCAATATGTTTGATGTGTTGTTTGTGCTTCAGTGGATTTATACCTTTGACATATGAGAGATGCATTGTTATCAATTCAAATTGGTAGTGAGCTACCCCTTCTTATATTATTCTTTCTTCTAGATAGTGAGACCTTTGGAACTGAGCCTTTCTATATCTTTCTGGGCAGTGAGCCCTTGGTAGTGAGCCTTACTATATTTAGCATTGCAATTCATATATTAGTGAGCTAATCCTCACCATGTTTTTTTCCTTCTTGGTTTTTCCATATAAATCTAGTGTTCTTATGTGTTTGTATGTGTTTTCATTACTGTTTCATATGTTTTGCTAATGCATGATAAGGGTTTAATGGTTGTTAAGGGTTTAAGGGCTAATGCAAATTTGAATGTTATGACGGTTTTTGATGTTTTAAAGTATACAACTAATTCATCCCCTCTCTTAGTTTTCATGTGCATCTAATAGTGTTGCCTTTGGATTTATGGTTGGTGATACTCCTGTGAGAAGCTTTCTTTGCAAGTATATTGCAATCTTTGTGATTTCTAAATAATATATTGTGTGAATTTTGGAGTGTGGGGTTTTTCTCCTGAAAGGTTTTTCCCCATAAAGATCATTGTGTTGTGGTATGCATGATATTTATATTTTTTAATATTTAATTTTATGTAACTATTGTAAAGATATGTAAAGTTTTGCATTACCCTCCTCTCAAGATTAGTGTAGGAATTTGTTTTGCTACCTTAGCTTCCTTACAATGGAGACATAATTTTTTTCCGAAGGATTTTGTGTTGTATAAAATCATCATGATCTACAATTCATTAACATCCAAGGTAAGATAAATTAAAAACACTTGATGTGGGTTGAGTTTTTATAAAGCGATTGTTTTATTTTGAAGCATAGGAGTGGATAGTATAATTAAGTAAAGATTACAAAGTATAATTTTATTAAGATATGTATTATGTGATTGATCTAAAAAAACCCGTGAATTCATTGCTAATGCTAAATTGGACAATGATAATTTGTTCAAATTTTATGACTTTGCTCATTCTAAATATTTTGTACTATCTACCATTGATTTCAATGTTTGGCATGAAAAAATTGGTCATGTCCATGCTAACAATATTGCCTTGATGCAAAAATTTAATATGGTAGAAGGATTTCCTAGCATTTTTCCATCTAAAATTGTATGCATAGGTTGCATGAGTGGTAAGATGCATGGGAGCCCTTTCCAAAAGGCCAAGCATGGAGGGCACATCATAAGTCTCACCTAATTCATAGTGACCTTTTGGGACCCATGGAGAATAAGTCCATCCAATGTTCAAGGTCTGCACTTACTTTTGTTGATGATTATTCTAGAAGAACTTGGATCTATTTTATTCAAAGGACCAAGTTCTTGATACTTTTGTTGAATTTCATAAAAAAATTGAAAGGCAGTCTGGTTTTAAGCTCAAAATTCTTAGGACTGATAATGGTAAATAATATGTGAATAATTATTTCAATGGTTATTTAAAGTCATTTTTCATTAAACATGATCTAACCATTCCCTATACACCTCAAAAAAATGGTTTAGCAGAAAGGAAGCATATAACAATTTTTGAAATGGCTAGATGTATGTTACATACAAAAAATGTGCCATAAGTTTTGGGTCGAATCAATGTTTTGTGCTACTTACATCATTAATAGGACTCATACCAAAACCTTAAAGTATACAACTCTTGAATACGCTTGGTTTGGTAGGAAACTTAATCTTAAGCATTTAATAATATTTGGATCAATTGCTTATCGTATTTTTGTTGGGTATGATAAAAATTCTAAAGCTTATAAATTTTATAATCTTATTACTAAGAAAGTTAAAGTTTCTAGAGATATATGTATTTCTAAAAAAATTGTTCATTATTGTTCTAAAGTAAATAACAACGAATCTTCTCAAATAAAGTTTTTATTATTGAGGATAATCCTCCTTCTATAAACCCTCCTAATGCATCTCTTAGTCAAAGTGATAGTGAATATGAACATGTTGAACCTTCTCATCATGATTCTTCTTCAAGTGATCATACTTCTACATCTAAACGAAAGCCTAAATGGTTGAGAATACTACTTTAAGACTTAGGTCTACCTCAAAAGGATCCTATACCTTTATATTGTGATAATCAAAGTGTCAATTATTTGGAAAATAATTTGATCTTTCATGCAAGGATCAAACATGTTGCTCTCCAACATCACTTCATAGAGATCAAATTGTGTTAGACACATAGGACAATTCAAATGGGGTGAATCAGTTGTACATTAAAATCATCAAACCCTCATTAATCCTCAAACCCTCATTTGCCTTCAAACCATTATTAAGCTTTAGCATTAATATAAAAAAAAAATATCAAGACATTGACACTAATACACAATGGAACACTAGATTTAGGTGGAAATTCCTAATCAGGGAAAAACTATGGTGACGATTAACTCGCATATATATGAATAACAACACCAAATACAATAGGCTCCATGTTGGAAGGGCTCACTATCTAGAAGAAGGAAGAATAGAAGAAGACTATTAAAAGGAGATTTATTGCTTCAAAGAAATAGTAAGATCCACCACAACAACACCATCTGCAACGTTTGACTCATTGCCTCCAATAAATTCTAGTACATTGAAAATGTAGAGACCTTCTACTCACTGCATTTGGTAACCTTAGGCGTTTAAGATCACAATCAGATCACCACACTTGATCACATTTGTATGTCACTTAACATATACTCAATTCCAAACACATATCCAATAATTGAACTTACTTATAGATCCTCCACGACCTCAAACAACCTTGTTTAGGTCGGCCTTAATGAAACGTATGCACCTTAAGTGTGTAACCAACAAATAGGACAACACCCAACACTTTTGCATTGGAAAGAAGTAAAGGAAAACCACACAAATGGTTAAATAGGACCCAAATCTACACTGACATGCTTCACAACACTTCCACAAACAACAAATAAATTTTTCATTTAGCACTAGCATGCTAGGTCGACCAAACTTGCACTAACACTAACAAGCAACCACATACACACCTCTCCAGGTATGGAAACAACATGTGGAGCACAAAGAAACATCACAAAATATCTCATAATATTCAAACAGCATTAGGATATTCAACAAAACTACTACAACCGCATGCAACTGATAATACTTAACACCCTATGCAACTAGCCACATTTTCACAAACATACAACTCACTAACCAACCTTGCAGAACACCTGAACACACAAAAATCTAAGAGAAGGTAGATACACACAATATTATCTATTTCCCAAATCTACAAGACAAGAAACATCAATGCAGATAAATATAAAGTAATTCCATTTCTCCTAGATAACCTTCTTAACAAGTAAACATGTTGTCAAACCCAACTTCTACTACCGCATGATCCAAAACATGAAACATTGGATATAACACCCATGAAAACCTTTGATCATCTCATCTAAACTATACAATCACATCTTCAACCATGAAGAAATGTGAAGCACAACACAAAACACAACTATGTTACCTTGTACACTCTCTTATTAAAATTTTCTCAAAAGAACTTGGAAACCAAGTGAGCCAGTTACATTAGTAACATCAAAAATATCTTATTATCAACACCACACTCTACAACACCAAAAATATTCCTATCTACAATACTTTCTCAACACCACACTAGAGGTTGACATCAATGACAACACTAAAGATAAAATAGTGCAACAATCTCCATGTTGAAATCAATGACAACACTACAACAATCTCCAATAAATTGAAGACAAACAAATTTCTCTTTTATATTATAAAGGTGAATGTCAAGATATAGTTATTCTCACAAAACTACTTTGCAAAGTTAATTTCTCCATCATTGTAAAAATCTAAGATTACAAACCATTAAAGGGTTTGATGTTAGAAATTAATCTTTACTTAGGTAAATATTATTTATTATTTGTATTATTTAAATACTTGTAGGAATATTCCAAAGGAATCCATACAATTTTTTTTGTCTCATTTGAATATCCTCACATGTGTGAGGGTGACTCATTTTTATAACTCCTCTTTGGATAAATATTAAGGCTTAGGTATAACCTCCTCCTTATCAGGATCTTGACACCTTGCACACATAGGATGAAAGGTTGCATGCATAGAAATTAGAGTTATTGAAATGAAGAGAAATGGATGAGAGTGTTTTAAAAAAAAATGAAATGATGATCTAGGACACCCTCATTTTCCCCTAATTTCATTAGATAAAGATATCTCCCAAAGGTAGGATTTACTTTCGACCTTGAGGTGATTCAAACCTATTAGGAGGACCTTTTGTTTTCTTATGATACAAAATAACAAAAATGATTGATTGGATGTTTAGGGAGATAAAAATAAAATGCCTTATCAAACTTAATTTTATGACCTGAAACTTGAATTGTAGAGTATAATGGTAGCATAAATGGAAATGGTAAATTTTAGGCAAAACTGATAAGGGAAAAATGGTATGTACCTAGACTAAATATTGGGTTTTTCACTTTGTAGTAGGACTCATTTTCCCAATGAAAAATGGGCCCTTGTAGCCTTTTTTGAAACTTAAAAAGATGAAGCTAAAGTCCTTTGTCTACACTTTCTTCCTATGCCTGTAAATATGGGCTTTTGAATCTAGACCTATAGAAAATCTACAAAAGAAAATGTTGTTTTTTGTAGATAAAGTTTTATTGAGGTCAAACCCCAAGTTTGTTAATTAAACCTTGATGAAATGATAAAAATCCGATAAATGATAGTGTGTGTAAGCCCTAAAATTAAGTGCATCTAAGGTTGTTATAGGCTAATATGGAAAGAAACACTACTCAAGTGCATTAGAACATGATTCCTATATGACAATGATAAATGATAAAGATTTAATTAGGGAGAAGTCCATACACCCCAATAAATTTGAAATATGATAATACCTTGCTATAGGTAGCTTGATAGAATGAATCTTGAAGATGGGTTTAGTAGAAAACAAGTCATTAGGTTAAGGGAAACGACCACATGCATCTCTCAAACCTAGAATCCATCATGATCCACCATAAGCATCAACGTTTAATCATGAACAATGCTTGATCAAATCTTTGAGCTTGAAGACCTAAAAAATACAACAGAATGATGCTCCAAGACTTCAACTTTGCTTGTTTGAATGCTTTTCTCCTTGCTCTTCAAATTTTCTCTTTTCTTTCTTGTCCAAAATCTAGCTTGAAATGGTGAAAAGACTAGGCTTTATAGGCTTCTTCTCTAATCTCCCAAATATTAGATCTTGATAGCCAACATTTAAAACTTGAATCTGGAACTTTAAAATACCACCAAATATATATTTAATTTTGGATTTTGGATCTTAAAGGGGACCCATTCACCCTTGGGCCAATGTATCCTAACCTAAAAATCCAGGATCAATGTGTTTCAGGGTATTTAATTAATTAAATGCATTTATTCAATGCATGTTACAATTTTAGAAAATGATAAAAATAGGCCTTGAGATGCATAATAAGGGGAATTAGGGGTCTATTTATAAAGGGTAAAAATGCATAAATAAGATAGGTCCAAATCAAGTGTGAAATCATACTATCACCTAGAAAGAAGTACAATTTTCCACACTACATTTAGCCCCCACTTTAGTGACCATATGACACTATGTGCATATGCAAGCTAAAGTACTTAAAGTAAATTATGTTTTATAAAAGGATACTCATATGGCTATTGTAATTAATTTGTGAATGAGGAGAATGAAGCCCCCATTATAGTCTTCTACAAACTACAATATTAGGAACCGCATCCTACAAAACTGATTTGTTAGTTGTTAAATTCATCTTAAAACATGTCAAACTCTTATGGAGAAATGAATTCAAGGGTAGATGTATGCCCCCCTAATACTGCTTGATATATGGAGGTGGAATCAGAGTAGCAATCTAGCCTCATCAAATTTATTTACTTGGTGATGTGAATGTTTACAATAGGGCATTAAGATGACAATACAACATATCAATAGACATTAAATAAGAGCGGGGACAGAACAATGAATCCAACACAACAAATGGGATCAAAAATGAAGTTCACTATCCCCCATTATGATGATTGGAATCAAATGTGCTTTGGAAAGTCTTTACTATATGTTAGTGAAAAATTATGCTTATGACCATTATTTGATATTTACCATTTGAAGAATTACCTTGTTGCAGAGTGAGTAAAGATGTGGAGTTGACGACCATACCAACCTGCTAGATGGGATGTTTTGTGAGACAAGGTAGCATGCAGCGACCTCCAATGCACGGTGAGTCCATTATAGCCTACTTTATGTTTATGTTTTTGATTTTATAGCATTTTTTAATGTATTTTTAGAAAGTTTTGGGACCTCATCCAAAAGTGGTGCACATGTCCCATTTTGACCCATGTATCCCAAAATGGCCAAAGTGTCCAAGACCTCCCATCCAAAATGGCCCAATTGTGCAGTTTTGGCCCAAGAATCCCAGAGCAACTTTGTTTCACTTTTAATTGCTTGGTTAATATTTTTAAACATGTTTTTTTTTAATTTATTTCATCTCATTCAGGTTCTGCCACACACTTGCTAGCATTTAGGAGGAAAATTATTCACCCTTATTTGGGAGTAGGTTAACTAGCTTTTCGAGGAGGAAATTGACATTTTATGTGAGACTCGTTTATTCTAGATCCACGTCATGCCACCCATGAGGTATCATGATGCTATACTGATGGATAGGTAGAGAGATGGAGCAAAGACACATGCATATTCCATCTACCTTTAGGAGAGATGATAGTGGCCCTAGAGGATGTACACCGTATTTTGAGATTACCCATATGGGGTGAGACCATTTATATAGAGGAGGATCAAATGCGTAGGTAGATGAGACAAGATATCGAGTACTGTGTGGGTGACCCTATTTTTCTAGAGGACATTAGGGCTCATATTGAGCTAAAATGCCTACTATACGTGCACTCACCATTGCTTCAATGGATCATGGTTGTTTCTATGGCTCTAGATCTTATACTAGATGGATGATGTGTACACCTAGATGGAGGCATCATTCACACTATTCACCAAATGGAGCAACATCAAACCGTCTATTCCTGGGGTCGTAGTATGTTGGCTCATCTCTATTATTATCTTGGGTTCCTTGTATACCAAGAGCTACAAAACATAGTCCATTCGATGCTTTTACAGGTTTGGGCCTTTGAGCATATCACATGCACTAGGCCTATAGGTTATCTATCGGTAGCAACCATGGGTTATCAATGAGTATTTAGCTACACACTAAGATGGGTTTGGTAGTTTAGGGATCTATTAAACTGGAGGGTTTAGTTTGATCATCTAGAGGAGGATGAGATAGTATGGAGACCTTACCGCACCATACCCCAATTGCCAGATCTCACACGACAGCTTGTCAAGATGCAACAGGATAGGTTTTTCTTGGATGAAATGACTATATAGTTATGCCATTTTATTATGATTGATTCATGTGGTAGTTCTGACAAGTTCAATTATCTCCTAGGATATGACCTACATACCTAAGAGCAGCATGGACTGGCTCTAGACAAGGAGACATCCAATTTCCCATGATTAATGATGAGGATTAGGATGTTCCCCTAGCATCAAACTTGGATGATGTAGGTAGCACGATAACCTATGAGCATTGGTGGATAAGAGCATGGACTACACATGTCTTCCCTGTACATTACCTTGCAAGTGATGTTGGACCTCTTCCAGGTCATGAAGATAAGAGGGAGAATGGAGCCGTAGATGGGGATGCAGATGATAATGAGAGAGAAAAGGACTTAGAGGAGGAGAGTGATGAGGAGGATGAGGAGGAGGACCCAGAACCTATGCATGATGATCCTAATGAGCTAGATGAGGTCATAGGTGTCCCCAAGGAGGGACCTTTATCTCACCTATGAGTCACCTGAGCATGGTCAATAGCTCCAACAAGCATGACCCTTCATGATCATGTGGAGGGCAATGGTAATTCACCTTCCATGATTATTGCTCATGAGGGACCTATTATCCCACATCGAGATCTTGATTGGCGAGATGGAGATCTAGGTAATGATGTATTTATTGTAGCTTTATTATTTTTATAGTTATTTAAATATCATGTATTTTTCTAATATACTTTGTGATTACCATATTTCAGTGTGTACATGATAGTGGTGAGACCTCTTCTATCAAGTCACTACAGAGATGGGCCCCTCCTTTCCCCCATATCAGGCCATGCAAGTGGAGCACATGCCATCACCTAGTGTATGGCATCATACTAACCTTTTTGACCCCTTAGCTAGATGTAGGAAAATGTATGAGGAGACTACAAGGATAATTGATCTATATATAGCTAGAGAGGAGTGGGTTAGAGCTGAGATTACAGAGCTTCGAGTGACATATGAGGAGCTTTGAACCACCTGAGTCCTAGCCGAGAGTGAGCCAAAACTCAACAAGGTGCAGGTGGAGCTCACTAGAGTTCAGGTAGATCTAGGTAGAGTATAGACCAATAAGAACCAACTAGATTAGGAGTGCATCACAACACTCATGCGTGAGGTGATAGCTTTAGTTGAGGTATGGGGCCTACAATATCAAGTGGGCTCCATGAGTCGCTCACAATCTACTATATCTCAATGAGCACCGCCACCAGGCCTTGAGGATTCTAGTAGCCATATGCCACACTAGATTTGATATGTTATGTTATGCCACATGTGGTGATTATTTACATTAACTTTCATGATATATATGAGCATTTTTGCTTGTTTCTATGAGCTCTTTATTGAATTATATGTCAATGTGATCTATTAAACAATCTTAGTAAGATTATTTAATACATGTCTCCATGATCTTATTTTATATGATCTAACCTAAACACTATATTTACATTAGATAATACATTATGATTAAGTGTTGTTTGTTAAACTAAATGCACTTATGATCTATTGCAAAATTAAATACATGTAATGATCTAATTTCACACCACACACATGGGTTTGTGTAATGTAACATTTCACCCCTTGCAATTTCATATGCATTTGTGTATCTTCTTTAGTGTACACTCCCTTAGAACTTGTGTAGACTCATTTTAGCCCTTGCATCAACCTTTTTCCCCTCTCAGGATACTCAACACCCCTTTTCAGCAACTACCCTCGTTCGTTAGCTTTGCGTCAAACCTTGTGCCTTTCTTGTTTCTGTCATTTTGTAGCGTGATGTATTTGGACACTAGCGTGCCACACAGATGTTTATGCGCTACACTAGCATCCTACAACATTTCAATGTTAAAATATCTATTTCTAGAGCATGTTTTCCACTTGTCAGCCCCTTTTGTCGGTTTTAATGGCTCGAGAAGCTTATTTTCCCTCTTTTAAAGTTGTCTTTTCGTCTCATTTGGCCCTCTTCTCCTTATGGTCTTCTATCTTGCACTTTTCCTCCTCTTACTATTTCTATCTTTCTTACACATCTCCATAAAGCTTGTTACAATAGCACTCTCAAGCTCTTACAATGCTCTTTACAACACCCTTGGCTCTTGTAGCTATCTTTATCTCCCTCTTTGGCTTCCTTAAGCCTTGCAGCTGAAATCTCTCTTGCCTTATGCTTGCGAGAATCTTGGAATTTCACATGTCCTCTACCTATTGCATCTACATTTCGTGATATAGGTTCTCCTCCTTGAGCAGGGATTGTTTTTATCACCTATATTTTGTGATATGGGTTCTGCTCCTCGAGCATGGATTGCTTTTATCACTCCATTGTTCATTTCTCTCTATCTATTTGGTTGTTCATGGCGGTGGGAACACCAAAACGGGGGTTTGACTGAGGCAAACCCCTATATAGCCCCAACACTTTCTTTAGATCTTACACATGTAGGTATTGAAGATACTCATGTGTTGGAGGCTTCATTACTTGGGTTGTTGTGAGCAGTTTTTATCTTTCCTTCTCTTGGTTTATCATTTCTTCTTTATTTTAGTTTTGTTACATTCTACTACTTTCCTATATTCTAGAAGTTTTTAGTAATCAGATTGCTAGTAGCCACTTTTCCATTTTTTTTATATTCTCGCTTTCTGGTCTGCACGAGATGCCAATGCACCTCTAGGATTCTAGCACACCAATTTGCTGTCCTTATTCCACACTGATGTTCTTTAGGTGAGAGCCTATCGATTTGTCCAAAAAATCTCTGTGACCTACTCTTTCGGATTATGAAACCCTCACGTTGTTCCTTGAGGTAGTTTAGGGCAGTTCACCCCTTGGGAATCTCTTGAGAATAAAGAGACTCATGAGTAGCGAATCCCTCTTCTCTACATTTTGGTGAACCTTGTTGGAAGTATGTCCTATATTGTCATTGATGTCACCATGTTGGTCTGGTACCTTGTGTCGGTGTGCAAATCAAGCTTATCTCATCTAGTATTTGCTCTGATATTTTGGTCTGCATATTCTCTCTGGTAATCAGTATGATCTAAGGTTTTGGGAAAAGGCTTATGATTGTTGGAAGTGTGCATGTATGTATTCTCAGATGTTCATACGATTGGATGGTGCGTTGGCATCAATTTTTGTGATTGCATTCGGTATTAGGTTAATCATGGTCGACCTAATATCTCAACATGAATCATGGATTATATGTGAGACCTAGCCTTGGTCCCAACCGACATAACGTTGCATGACATAGGTGAATTAATTTTGGAAATGTGTTTTATGGATCAGACAAGCTATCATTTTTAAAATATGAATTGCATCCAATTAGGCCGACCTAATTGATGCATGTGGATATATCAGGTATATATGCAAGATGGTTTGAAGATGGATAACGCGAAAGGAGTAAGTAATATGCGAAAAGAGGTGTGTGTGTGTGGTAAGCGAAGTATGTGAATAGGAGTTTAAATGTTGGTTTATTTTCATGTGACTGAATACTCTGAGCATCAAGGAACCGAATTTGCACATGTGGTGTAACTTCTCAGTTCAACTTTGGTGGTTAGCCATTTTTGTTTACATATTTCTATAGGCAGTGAGCCTCCATGTTTGGACAATGAGTCCTTGTAAGTAGTGAGGTTTTTGTATCTAGTAGTGAGCCTCCTTGTAACCGGTATTGAAATAACTATATATATTGTGAGCTAATCCTCACCGTGGTTTTTCCCTCATTGGGTTTTCCACGTAAAATCTGGTGTTCTTGTGTTGTGGAATCTCATGTTTTGTTATTGCTCTTATATGTTCTATGCTGCAAAAAAAAGAAGTAATTGTTCAATAGGTCTGTGTGGATAATGATTCACCCCCCCTCTTAGTATACTATTTCTTCAACAAACCCAAAGTGAAACATAGTATTTTTCAAAAAAACTAGGAATTTATTTACCCTAGATTGGTGGGGTCATAAGTTTTGACTCGATGCTCGGATTTAGAACCGTTTACACCGTTGGAAAGGTCTCCAAGAGGACTAATTCAATCCCTTAAAAAGTGTGCCTTTTCTCGGACCGACACAAGTTTCAACCTAAATTCTGTTCTGAAGACCTCTGAAAATGCAAATTACTAGAACCTAGAAAATATCAAAAAAATTAAAAATCATGATTTTTGGTTTTTCTTAGTTCTATCACCCTTGGATTGCTTTGGATCGGCCAATGTGTCTATATCTCTATTTTAAAATGTATTTTCTATCTTTCTTCCTTCTATCTCTTTCCATCTTTGTTAAGAAGCTTCAAGAAGTTCTCTTATAAGTGTGCAAAAGTGAGTTCTTGTCTCCTTTCTTATTATTCTTTGTTAATCCTTCTCATGAAATTCCTTCTAAGGATATTTTGGCGTAGGAGGATGAAATCATTGATACTTTTCTTAACACTACTCTACCTTCTATTCATTCCAATACACTCTCTTTTAGAGACGTTGCATTGGTGAATGATGAATATACTCTTCATTCCAATACACTCTCTTCTAGAGATAATGCATTTGTGAATGATGAGTCCCACTTTTATTTTTATGCACTCTCCTCTAGAGATGATGTATTGGAAAATGATGAATCTCCTTCCATATTTGATCCTCCCTGGATTGATGTTAAGAATATTTATTCGAATAATTATTCCACTAGTTGTGATGATTATGTAAATGTAATCTATGTCTCTACTACCCCTCAAAGGCCTAAGAGATTAGTTATTTATCTGACTCCAGCTAGTCCTTCTCCTAAAAGGATTTGTTTGATTAATGGTGTTCCATTTGATTGTGAATCTATTGATCCTTCTAAGGCTCCCTCTTATAGAGCGGTAGCCCATACTTATACTATTAGAAAGAATAAACAAAATGTTAATCAACCTGCTTCTTTACCACCTTCTCAACCAAGCCTTCCTCAAGCACCTAAACCTACAACTAAAGCACCCAATGATTACAATCTTGTCGAGAAACTCTGAGTTACTCCGACTAAGATCTCACTATGGGACTTGCTTCAATCTATTCTGGTTTATCAAGGTGTGCTTCAGGAAGCCTTGCAAAAGATCCTATTGCCTTCTTCAGCTAGGCCAATTGATGCTAATGTGTCGATAGCTCATATTCGTGTAGATTTGTTGAATATTATGTTCTATCCACAAGAACTCTCACCTTCAGAAGTACAGAAGTAGGAAAATCCTCTGATGATTATAGTTAACATTAATGACATTGGCATTAGACGTACTCTCGTTGACACTAGTTCGACACTCAATGTATGTAGCATTGATCTATTTCCTAAGATTAATATTGATATATCTTCTCTTAATTCTTCAGTTGGGTTTGATAATGTCAGTCGATAAGTCCTAGGCACAATATTCTTTCCTTTGAGGTTGGGACCCATTACTGTACCCATCCTTGCATATGTTATGTTAGAAAAATTACCATATAACCTTCTTCTTGGTAGACTATGGATTCATGCTATGGGTGTAGTCTCATCTACCTTGCATAAATCTATTAAGTTCATTTGTAACAATCAAGTAGTCATAGTCAAGTCTGACCCTGAGGCTATGATCTTATGTGAGATGGTCGATGTCGGTCAAGTTTTAGTTGTGCCTACTCTTATCCCTTTAGTGTCTTCCAATGCGTCAATGTTTACTCCAACAATACCTACTACAAAGGATACTCTTGAGATAGATGTCCCTAAAGAAGGTCCTTCTGAAGAAAGAAATCTTATGTCTACTCCTACATCTTCTCAAGAAAATACATGTCTTGGTGATGATTGGGGTTCTCTAGACTTTACGAAATCCTTCATTGGAGAAAATAAATTTGCCCCAATCCACTTAGACCCTTTAATAACATCATCCAAACCCGCTAGCAAAGATGATTATTCTTTAGCATTATGGGATAATGTGAACAATAGCTGTAATTTTCTTAATGTTGATCCTCCTCCTTTTGAGGAAGATGTTAATGTTGGTAATCCTATAAAGAAGGATGATGATGATCCCATAGAAGAGTGTGATCCCCATTTTTGGAATAATTCTCTGTATAAAGATCCCCCTCCTTTTGAATATTTGCAAACACGTTATGGCCTCAACTTTAAGCTTGCCTTTAAATATGGCTATGGGAGTAAATTTTGTGGGTGTAATGAACAAGGCATTCAAGTCCCTATAGATTGTATACCTCATAAGTGTAACTTGTGGCTTTTTTCTCAAATGAACAATCTAAACAAAAACTTCGGTTGAATGTGGACGTGATTTCCACTCAACCTCATTCTTATAGAATGATTCATCCACCATTATCTACTATCTTCATGTCTTCTTGTAAGAAGTCGAGTCTTTCTCCAAAAGAGAAAGGATTGCTTCCTGCTCCTCATTCTTTGTTTGTGAAAGAGCATATTTTTTTTAGGCTTCTAAAAGCCCACTTAATTACTCTCCCTCCTCCTACATGTAAGAAATTTCGTAAAGATGATAAAGAAAAACACTATTTTTGTGCATACCATTGAGTTCCTGGCCATTCCACTAGTGAATGTAAGGCCTTGAAGAATAAAATACAATCACTTCTTGATTTAGGTACCATCACTCCTTTTTATATTAATGCACCTACCTCTTCTTCAAATGACAAGTGATATCGAAGTCTAACTCTATCCTGCATGTTCTAAGTATCTTGCATGGTTCTCCTCCCTTGTATGTTGGTGGTAGTGATAACTCATTCTGAAGATGTGCATCCTTCTTAAGGACCCCATCTCTTCTCCTTATCTTTCAATTGGTTTGTTCCTTTGAATGGGACCCTTTCTGTCTTGAAGGGTTCCCTACCAAAGGAACCCCCTTTGAAATTTTCTCCTTCTAATGAAATCATTCGCTTCTAGATTGGGGGCAGCCTGACTAGACCCCGATTTTCAAATAATATGTCCCTTGAGTGGACCCCTTTCCTTTTGAAGGGTTCCTGAGAGACCATTTCCATGACATCAACTTCTTGAGAATTTGAAGCTGACAATGGAAAATAAATATGCATTCAAGTTTGGAACTTTGGTAATGTGTTTAATATTTTATTTCTTGAAAGAGCTTCTCAAAAGAAAAGGTGATGTATAGGATAGAAGTAGACCAGTAGCACATCAAATTATTGATTACATGCACAACTTAGGCAACCTGAAAGCTCAAGATGATGGTTTGACTACATTATTTGTAGTTTTTCAAAAGAATATGCATGAAAGGGAGAGAATTCCCTAAAACCTTTCAGATAAATATAAATTACTTTCCTTGTTACAACTGATGAGTGTATCATTGAAGTTGTTGAACCAAGAACGGTGTGGATTGAGCCTCTTGGCTATGAATTTTCTAAGAATGAGGTTGAAGGATATGTGAATTTGTGGCTTAAAAGTCCTAAGGACCCCTCACAACCAAGACATGGGACTGTAGTGTAGGAAAAAAGTATCCCTTTTTCACACTTAGTTTTGAATTAATAATAAAATAAACTAAATTATGCCTTAATTTAGTGTTGTAGTATGTATTTCACATATTCACATTAAGTTTAGGGCCTTATTAATTAAAATGGACTTAATTGTGCCTTAATGTGGTGTTGTAAAGTGTACCTCTTTACACTTTCACACTCATTTAGGGATTTATTAATTAATTGAGGTTAATTTTCCTTAATTGTCCCCTTTTATTGAAATCCAAGCCTAATTAATTGCAATTTCCGAAGAGGAAACCTGAAATTCATTAATGACATGATATAACACTTATCATTGAGCAATGTGTGTCCTAGGTGAGTGACCTAGGGCCCATTTGCCCAAGGGCGAATGGGTCCTCACTTAGACCTAAGACCTAAATTTTAATTATATTTTTAGTAGTATTTTAATGATTTCAAATCTATATTCACATGTCAGCTTGTGTTATTTGAATTTTTGGAAATTAATCTTGCATATCATAAATATAAGGTCATTTCACTATGTTTCACCTAGCAGATTTGATGCAAGCACTCTAATTTTTCAAGTGAGCATTATCAAGAGCATTTCAAGGTATTCGAGAGAAAATTTATTGAAGAATTATTTCAGCAATCAAGATCCTATTTTCATGTCAAATTCTTATTGCATCATGCATGTTATTTGAGCTAATATGTTGATGTGGTGTTCAAGATCAATTCAATAATTCAAAGGCATTGTTTCAAATCAAGTTTCAAGATCAAGATCCACATCCATTGAAGTCATTTCATGCTAGTTGTAGATCTACATTCCAAGGTTCATATAAGGGTTTGT
Source organism: Sequoiadendron giganteum (assembly GCA_007115665.2). Lineage (NCBI taxonomy): Eukaryota > Viridiplantae > Streptophyta > Pinopsida > Cupressales > Cupressaceae > Sequoiadendron > Sequoiadendron giganteum. Next base: position 140,721,449 of record CM021100.1, on the reverse strand, counting down.
TGATTTATGACATTACTTTGTTCATTCATCATTCATTTATGTTTGATTATTGAAACATTAATAAACTTATGTGTTGGGTTAGTTTCAGGGAAATCAAGGGCGGTATTCCATGCAAAACATTCTTGCAACAAGGAAATCAAGGGCGGTACTTATGTGTACCTGAATTATAATATACACTTATGTGTTGGGTTAGTTTTAGGGAAATCAAGGGCAGTATTCTGTACTGGTGTCTCTTAATCCAAATGATTTGAACTTTTCTTTGTAGTAATTATAAGTCCATAATATTGTAGTTAGATTTGTAACTACAATATCTAGTGCTTCCAATTGGTTTCATAGTTTTGAGGATATTTATGGTTTCGTTTAATAATATACCCTTGTGATTTAGGTTCATACAAGGGTTTGTTGATTTATGACATTACTTTGTTCATTCATCATTCATTTATGTTTCATTATTTTATTACAAGGTTTAATTTCCAAAATAGGGTTTGACCAAGGAAAACCCCCATTCACCAACAAAAAACCATTTTTCCCTCTTGTTTTCTATTTGTAGATTTAGGTGGAAGAAATATTGAAGAGGAAAAAATGTTGGAATCAAGGAACAGTGAGAGGGGGGTGAATCAATGTTCTACAAAATTTAACTTTATTAACTTGATCTTTAAACCACTTATAGCATTGAACCAAAAGAAAGATGCAATAACATAAGGCGATCAACCACAACACCATAACACAAGGATTTTTACGTGGAAACCCTGTTAGGGGAAAAACCACAGTGGAGGTTAATCCATAATTTGAGTATAATCAATATAAGTGTTTACAAATGGAATGCACACGCATTCAGGCACATTTCCTAGAGCCCACTGCTCAAATTAAAAAGGATTTCTGCCCAAAAGAAGACTTATTGTCTTACATTCACATCCAAAAGAAAAATCGAGTGGATGAACTATGAGATAGCATCTACTAATGCCTGATTATAGTTCTGGTTAAGCACATTGGTTGCATTCTTCACATTATGTTTGATTCTTCTCTTGATACTCTGTCTGCTTTAAATTGAATAACCAATATTTGTTCTGCTCAAGTGAAACTATGTACAATCGATCTATATTCCTTCTAACTCTCACATCATATGTCAAAATGATATGAATGATCGACTATATATATCTGCAACTAGAGATTAGAACAACCGCATGATGGCTTTAACAAAATATGAAACGTGCACAAACTGTCGGCCCAATCCATAGACAATTATAAATGTGAATCAAACAATTTCAGCCAAAACATAGTAAGGACCCAAAACAACATATCTTGAACATGAAACACCTTAAACAATTATGCCTCGAAGATCCACAACACGCTACACTCATCTTAGTTAGCCTTTATGCACTGTTAGACTGAAAATCAATAAACTAGATCTTCTAACTTGCACACCAATTAGTGTGAACCCTGATGATTCAAAGATAAGATAGTTCATACATCAAAAGACCTTACCTGAGACCCACAATACAAAATGATAACAAGAAATTTCATATGAGTCAATGTACACATCTCTGTCGAATGCCCTATTTTAGCTTTGATAGATAACACATATCTTCAGTCTGAATTTTGGTATAAGAAATTACTGAGATGTGGATAGGATTACTAACTAGGGTTCCATCAATGACAACACCAGATGACTTGTGCAGTGTCTCTTGCCAACAATCTCCCCCTTTGGCATTGATGGCAACACTTAGTGAAAAATGACTAAGTGTCAGAATCAGTATCAACATAAATACACTGCAATCCTCAAAAATTCAAAAAAAAAATATTCACAACTCCCCCTGAGATGAATATGATATTTTTCACTATCCCACACTCCCCCTTTGACATCAATGGAAAAGACGGGAATCCGCATACCAAAAATCATACAAAACTGTATATATACAAATATGTTTTTCTAACTTACATGGACTTGAATATGTCTACAAAATTGTTCTTCAATAGGCTTAAAATAGTGTCCCAACCCTTTTTGAGACTCTCCAAAATAGTCATGTGACAACAAAACAAGTAGGATTACATCTCTGATAACTCAAGATTTGTCAGATCACTAACAACCATAGCATCATGTGCTTCCTTCAATGCACTAAGCATTGTCTCCATTTTAGGACCAATTAGTCCTCTGAGATCACATACCCTTTCAACAATTGTGTCTTCTTCATGCTTCAAAATTTAATTTTTTCAAGCAGGGATATGATTTGATCTTCTTGCTTACTCACAAAAACGATTAGAGGATCAAAGGTTTGAGAAATATCTGCTAACTGTTTATCATATTCCTTAATTTTTTTCTCAGTGCCCTAAGTGAATTTTGACAAGGATAAGCATGAGAGTATGTGTAGGATCATCATGGAAAAAATAGTCCCTTAAGTGGCGATAAAATTCAAAAAAATCGGAGTTAGGCAACTTGATGTAAAAATTTGAATAAGTTATCTATTTATTTCAAAAATGTGTAAGAATATAATCTATAGCAAATTGAATGTAGTTTCTAAAATACTAGGTTTATTTAAAAAATTAAAAAATCTATTTGGTGAAAATTTGAAATTTCAATGAAGTAGTACTTAAATTTCAGGGAAAAAAAAAGTAGGTGTTTGTCTGACCACCTAACCACAATAAAATGATAATATTTTTTTATAATATTTTAGATATAAGTAGAGGACTCATGTCCCGATGTGATGCATATATTTTTTTAATTTGTTTCCAAGTAAATAATTAATTATGATTTTTTTATTACAAGTTTTAAAAAATATAAAAACTTGTATGTCTAACCACCTTAACTTGGTCAAAAATCATGAAATTCAAATTTATTTTTTCAGTCTTATAGTATATGAAGCATAGAATGTGACGCGTGTTTCGGATTCAAAAAATGTGATACCGTTTGAAAGCTATAGATGTTTTTCAATCAACCTATCAATCAGGACTTTAGTCGTAATTCAAATAGAATATGAATAATAATTATTTATTAAATTCAAAGTAAAGAATAATTTATATTGGTGGAAAGCTGAGAATCTCATTTAAAAACCCTTTTCGTTTCATCAATTATGGGTAAAAAAAGTCGTCAGCCACATGGGCCATCATATCACTTACATATCGCCACTTTTTGGTCCATCATGATCCTGGACATACCCATGACTTGTAGATATTTCCACCCTCAAATAATGCACCTTGAATGTTCTCTTCATAGGTAGCTAATAAGGATTTATCATTATCAATCATACACTTCAATCTACTGAACCTTTTTGCATCAAATTATTTTTGGACCTTATCCTCAGTTGACTTTTCAAGAGACTCAAAGTGAGTACTACAAATTTGATAAGTTTCTTCAGTTGACAGGAGGGAGCATCAAATGAGTCCTTGACATGTGTCAACATGATCTTCTCCAAGATATTGGATGCAAGACTTAGCAACTCACTGTCCTCAATGTGAGATTTCAATATCTCTTCCCTTGCCTTGGTCTGAGCAAATGATGCCACCTTCAGCATCTGAATAGGAGATAGAGACACCAAGTTGATAGGAACTTCAACCAATTCAGGTTCAAACTCCTCTTGTTTTTCTTCTAAAAACTTATTTACTGCCTTTGCAGTGTCTCTTGCTTCCATAGAAAGCTCCTTTGCCTCAGCCTTCTTTTCTTCAATCTTAGATTCTCGCTTGACTTTGGGAATTTCTATTTCTTTAGCTAACATATCTTTAGCAGCTTCAGTCTCCATGGGAATTTTAGTATCTTCCATATCTAGAGGATTTTGAGTGTCCTTAATTGTGTCTTCTTTCACTATTTTGATATTAGCCTGAACATCTTGAACTTTTGAACCAGATGGAACATCTTCATCATGAGTTTCTTTGGAGACAATGTTATATCTATTCTTCAACAGAATTGCCTAAAGAATTTTCTCAATGTCTTTTGCTACTTCCTCAGTTTGCTCGATCATAAGCTTATTCACCCTTGATTTTCTCTTAAAATCCTTTTTAGCGTCATTGAGGATTTTCTTCATTTCTTCTATTGACATTACCGGACATAGATTGGAAAGTATGAGTTCTCTCATTCGTTAATCTTTACCTCTTGCATTTACTCTCCTCATTTCTAAGACTTCATATAACCCTTTAGGTAACCCTGACATTATTTCTATGAGTCATATTGACTAACACTATCAAAAGTGCATACCATTCAGAAAGTGTTTTGAGATTACCATCCTTAAATAAGAATTTTTCAACTTCCTCTACAGTCATACTTGATTTATCAGTTTTTACCTTTTTCTTGGCTTTTTCTTCATCGGAGGGCTTGTACTTAGAGACTTTTGATGCCTTTGTGCCCATATGACCTTATTCTTGATTTCTCTTACTTCTTCATCTGATTTAGATTCTTCATCATCTTCAATAGCAACATAGACTCTTGTGCTTTTATCCTTCTTCCTCTTTCCTTCTCTTTTGGATGTCTTGACTTGAGATTTTACTAGGCTTGATTTCTTTGTAGGATCGGATGAGGGTGCATAGCTGCTTATAGATCTAGATCTGGTAGAGGATGTTGTTGGACTAGCTAACTCAGTTCTAGCAGGCTCCCCTTTTTTAGCTTGTTCTATTTTCCTCCTAGCTTCCCTCACTGCTTACACGGATATGTTGATGCTTTCTGCAAAAGCTTCAACTTCCTTTCTCACCTTCTGGACTATCATAGGCTTCCTCTATTGATCATGCACTTGCATATCCTTCTCTTCAAAGGTACCAAACATTTCTTCTGTCGGATCCTAAGTTTTACTCAACAAGTGTTCAACATACAACTCCAAAATGTGTCCTTCAACCTCATATCCCATAGGCATTATCCAAACTGTTCTAGGTTTTGTTTCTTCCATCAAACACTGATAAATGTCAACCATGAAGTAAATGGTGTTCTTATACTTTTCCACAATAGATTTTGGAATCCTTTCCCTAGCTTGTATTTCATTCAAAAAGCTTTTGAAGTAGCCCCAGATAGTAGTTCTCCTTGCTTTGCTATCTCCAATTCTGTATAAGATGTCTCTAATTTGAACAGCTACAGGTCTATCACCTTCCCATTGCACTTTACCAGCTCCTAAAACTTTATTCATCAAGTAGAAGAATAGACATAATAGAAGATTGCCATACTTGAAAATTTTCTTCTTGTCCTTCTTGATTTTACCAAGGTTTTCAACTAGTTGGCTTCATAGTAACTTGCATAAGTCATATTCTGCATTTTCCTTGATCATTTGATACATTGCATAGATTGCAGTACCAGATACAGAGTTATCCCGGTTGGAGTGATAGATTTTATATCCAATAACCATAGAAGAAAATTTTACATCCACTTCAATGATGTCATTAATTTTCATGGCTCTTCTGTCAAAATTGGAACCAGTTGCCTCAGTGACTATTTGGTTCTTCACATATTTCAATGTGGGCAACCCACCGAATGAATTCAACCCAGTAACAATGCTTATAACTTCTCTTGTGATCTTGAAGGGTTGATTTAACCACATGAATTTGGCATGCATTCGACTTAGTATGTACTGAACCCATTCATTTTCGTTGAACACAGGAAACTTCACAATTTGTGTGAACTTCTCCTCCAAAGTCTTAAATTCAGGCTTTACACAGAAATCTTCTCCCACAATGTGATTTGTGTATAAATTTAACAACTGGGAGCTTCCTAACTCCTCAAAATTCGCATGAATGTATGCCCTAATATCTTCAATGTGAAAAAGACCATACGAAATGGAAGAAAATGCACCTAATGGTTCTATCTCAATGGATTTGAAAGGGTGCCATTTGAATTTTGGGCGGGATCTATCCTTAATATCAATGACTAACGAAGCGAATGTAACATTTAATAAAATCTAGGATGAAATGCAACTAGAATAGACAATGTTAATCCTAATATAAATTGATATTAATCTAAATCAAACAAGAAAGAACAAGTAAAAATGAACAACAATAACAACTAAAATGAAACAATCTCACCAAATATGCGTCCACTCCTTCGAATTATCTCGATTGCTCTTCTCCATTTTGTTGTTTTAGTATTTTTTCCCTCATATTTTCAGTATTGATGCAAGCATAACCTTGATGAATGTCTAACCAAAATATCAAAGATAAGTTTCTTCTCAAAAGTGTATGATTTCAGGAGGAGGAATAATGATAATGACAGGCCATTTTATAGATTTTGGGTTTTCAAACGATCGGCTTAGATTGAAAGAGAGATTGACGAATGAGATTGATGAATGCAATGAAATGTGAGTTATGTGTCAGATAGAACATGAGTTAGAACATGAGTCAAAAAATACCGCAGGATAAAGATTAAGTTAGAACGATAACTTAATCTTGTGTTAGGACTGTTTGAAAATAGGAAGACCAAGAGTTCCAGATCTTAATCTTCAGTTAAGAGTCTTCGAAAATAGAAGAAATAGACTTTGAATGTCAAAGATAAAGTTAGAACTTGAAGAATAATGCATTTGAATGCAAACATAAATTAATTAATTAAATAAAGATATTTAATTAATTAATACATCATGCATATGAGTTAGAACTAGTTAACTGACTAGTTATGAAAAAGAGTCTTCTCGTAGAGACAATCAGGTGTTAAATCCAGAGATAACTGGAGAACTAAAAATAGATCTCGAGTCAGAAGGTGAGTGAATAATTAGTTAGTTGATTGATAGAAGAATGTGACATAAATAATTTAAATATGAATTAAATGTTAATTTAATTCAACATTCGAAAATGAAAGATTAAATTAAATAAATAATGTAATTTATTTAATTGACTTTTGAAAAGGTGGAATTGAATAAATTAAATAATAAATTTTAATTATAGATAAAGGGGGTTAAATGAATAATTAAATAATAAATATTTAATTAAGAAGGAAGAATTAATTAGTTAGCGACAAAATTAAACTAATATGATTTATTTAATTAATCAAGGTTGAATAAATGAATTAATGAATTAATTAAAAAGGGCTATTTAATTAATATAGGAAATATGTGTTAGAAAGGGTAATTAAATAATAAACATTATTTAATCATGGCCATGGATAAGAGAAAATTATGTCGAAAGTGGTGCTCGTAGGCCTAGACCAATTTTCGGTGTCTACAGTTTGCCCCTCTTTGATACAATGTTGTTATGGCGTTGTGTCAAAGAAAATATGCCCTGATCGTGCCCCAGCATGAAATAGGTTAGGGTATGCCCCCTCGAGAAAATTGACAATTTTTTGAAAGTTTCAAAAAAATCAGGAAATATTCTCGATAAGTCAATTTGATGGTAAAAAATGCTATGGAGTTGATGGAATTGAATTTGGAGATGTTACGGATGTGTACAGGTCATTAGAAGTTGAAAGGTTAAGCGGCCAATAGACAAGGTCAGAAGAAATGCCACCCAAGCCCTGGCTATAAATAAGAATTAGGTTGAAAACCAATTCATTTGCACCCGGAGGAGTTGAAGAACTAAGATTTTGCTTTGACTATTGGATGAAGATGGCTCCCATTCCATATGCTACGCATCAAGGATATTGAATCCAGACCTTCAAGCAGCCAGCCGACGCAGGAACACCGATATGTACTAAAAAATGAACTCTTGAAAGTTATTTTTTCACGTAGATTTAGGCCTCAAAAACTTAATAATCATATGCGGTCTTTCGGGATCGACGCATATGCCATCGTATGCACCGCATTTGCATGCGGAATGATGCATATGCTAAAACACACCTAGGCTAGTATAGGCATTTTAGGCATTAAACGCATTTGTAAGAAAATTCTCTACATATGTATGTATGGAATGCATCTACATTTAGTATGTACGCATGTAGGTTAGTTAACCGCATTTGCATTAGTGAAACACATATGTATCAGGTAGATAGGATATAGGGAATGCACCGCATTTGTAGTAGGTAGAAATTGGATTGGTGATGTCCAACACATATGGAATATGCAACACAAATGCTTTGTCTTGCAACGGATTTGTATGAATGCACCGCATCTGGTACTGTGAGCCGCATTTGGCCGGTACAATTTTCCAACCAAAATTTCTAAGAAAAACTTGAATTTTTTTTTTGACATGTTGGTTGAAATGCAGGTTGCTTTAGATCTGATCTACATGCTGGAGACACGTCCAGATGCCTTCGATCTGAGAGATCGTCTAAGTAGTGCAGAGATACGGCTTTTGTGGAAACTTGGTCTTCGTCATTGTCTTTCGATGCTGGTGCGGGGGCACCTCGACTCTTGAATTGTAATGTCTTAGGCATTTAGAATTTCGTGGGACCATGTTAAGAAATGGTTAAGTGTTTAAAATTGCAATGATATATTCATAAAAAGGATTAAATGACAGTTGTAACCGAATGGGAATATCGGTAGATGAACAGTTTGTCTAACTACCCTAGAATCTCTATAAAGAGACAACATATAACCGAATATGGGGAGATAGAGGGAATAGATAGTAAGGAGAGCAACAAGAGGGAGAAGAAATCAAGCTCTCTGGCCTTCGGCCAGAGAGCCATTTAGTGTATGAATGTTTTTGAAGTATTAATATTTGGAATGTGATAAAGAGGAGTTTCCATTCCCATCGTGTCGTTCTCTCTATCTTTCCTGGTTTATTGTTTTTCAAATTGTGATTGTAGATTAGTTTTGAGGGATTCGGTATTGTTGGACTATTTTAAAATAACCCATTTTTGTTTATGAGTCGGGTTCCTTAATGACAGTCTCGAAAGCCTTACATTCATTCCTAGAGCGACAAGCGAACCTTATCATGGTTTGAGCTCGACCATTGTGTTGAGCAGTGTGTGTGACTCAGCTTTGAACAGCAGTACGGTGGTGGAAATTTTGAGGAAAGGATGGTGGATTTGCTATCCATGCTCATGCTCGGGTTATGACCCCTATGGTGGTGGTAATCTTCCATCCCATGCCGTGAAGATCCGCAAGGTGTAAGGGAGTAGAGAATAGGAAACGACTATGCAGAAAGAAAGTTAGTAAATACAGAATGAAGGAAGACTTCGAAGATGACAGTAGTTGTCTTTATTGGTGAGAATAGTGAGAATGTGTCCATGCTGCAGGATGTGCAGAAATCTTGTGTGTTTCCTCCGCGATATCTAGAATCTTTCTAGCATTCCTCCGCATCAGAATGGTATCAAAGCGCTAGAAGGTTCTGAGCATGTAGAAGGCAATCTACACCAAGCAGTAGCATGGGTTCTTGGTTGCAAGTTGATCCATCCAAGTTGCAGGAAGGATGCAGTTGTTCTTGCATGTGTGAAGATCTCAAGTTGGGGTCATCGTATTGTCTACACCAAGATGAACTTGGGTAGAAGATGCAATGAGAGCAACCACTAAGAGAACGGTAGGAAGCATCTTCCAGAATCTTGTGTGGGTAAGATGGCAGTAAGGTGGTGGTGTGAAGCAACCGCATATAGAGAGAAGGACAACAACCAGCATACACTCCATTGATGGGAGTCCTGTAACCGCAATAGAGGAAGCAACGGAAGAATTGATTTAGTGGTGAAGACATAGAGGCGAACGATTTGTTTGCAGATTTCTCACCTCAGCATTTCCATGGAACTTGGAAATATTTTAAGCCTGGGAGTATGGTGCAGAGGCACCTCGACTCTTGAATTATAATGTCTTAAGCATTTAGAATTTCGTGGGACCATGTTAAGAAATGGTTAATTGTTTAAAATTCCAATGATATATTCATAAAAAGGATTAAATGACAGTTGTAACTGAATGGGAATATCGGGTAGATGAACAGTTTGTCTAACTACCCTAGAATCTCTATAAAGAGACAACATGTAACCGAATACGAGGAGATAGAGGGAATAGAGAGTGCAACTACGGGAAAATAGTAAGGAGAGCAACAAGAGGGAGAAGAAATCGGGCTCTCTGGCCTTTGTCCAGAGAGCCATTTAGTGTATGAATGTTTTTGAAGTATTAATATTTGGAATGTGATAAAGAGGATTTTCCATTCCCCTCGTGTCGTTCTCTCTATCTTTCCTGGTTTATTGTTTTTCAAATTGTGATTGCATATTAATTTTGAGGGATTCGGTATTGTTGGACTATTTTAAAATAACCCATTGTTGTTTATGAGTCAGGTTCCTTAATGACAGTCCCGAAAGCCTTACATTCATTCCTGAAGTGACAAGCGAACCCCATCATGGTTTGAGCTTGACCATTGTGTTGAGTAGTGTGTGTGACTCAACTTTGAACAACAGTACGATGGTGGCAGTTTTGAGGAAAGGATGGTGGATTTGCTATCCACGCTCATGCTCGAGTTACGACCCCTGTGGTGGTGGTAATCTTCCATCCAATGCCATGAAGACCCGCAAGGTGTAAGGGAGTAGAGAATAGGAAATGACTATGGAGAAAGAAAGTTAATAAATGCAGAATGAAGGAAAACTTCGAAGATGATAGTAGTTGTCTTTATTGGTGAGAATAGTGAGAATGTGTCGATGCTGCAGGATGTGCAGAAATCTTGTGTGTTTCCTCCATGATATCCAGAATATTTCTCGCATTCCTCCGCATTAGATGCCCACTATTCGGGCAAACAGAGGGATGATCCCCGCATTGTGCGAGCGACGACACTCTGAGACATCATTATTTCATATGCTGACTGGGGAGGCGATCGTCACATTGGAGGATGTTAATAGGATACTTAGACTTCCGATCAGAGGAGAGCGGGTGATGTACAATACCCAGCGTGGATTTAGTGAGCTAACTAGATTTTACCAGGTTGATGATATTAGTAGGCTCGACATTGAGCATTATGAGATTAGATGGCCGATGTTGGTAGACAGATACGAGAGGATTGACTGTATACTATGTACACTGATAGGTGGGATAGTATTACCAGATCGACGGGGTCATGGTTTTCTTGTTGGATGGGGAGAGATGTTGGTGGGTATGTTAGAGAGAGAGACTGTGTATGTCTGGGGTCCATGTCTATTAGGGATGCTATATTTCCATTTACATGATATTGCATACAAAAACGCACAGTCGATGAGCTGTCGGACCACTCTTCTGATGGTTTGGGCATGGGAGAGGATAGTTGATAGGGAAGGGTTTGATGGAATAATCATTGTTCCATGCTCTGGATCTTTGTTTGTAAGATCTCCTTGGTGTCTCCTCCACCTTAACCTTTAGGACCCACCTCATGTTTAGGTACCCCTGGTTCTACTAGCCAACCCTACTATCATCTCACTTCCAATCTACCAAGCCAACCTTGGTGAAATGCTCCAATTCCTTCCTTAGCCCTTAATCTTCCCTAAAGGATAACTACTCCCAACTCTCAATTTGTTCTTTGCAAGGGTGTGGGGATGATTTCTATAGGTTCACACCATCCTAACTTAGCTCTGAAAACTCCACCTTGCTTCCTTTGTCCATCGCTTTCACCAAACCCTCATCTAGGGTTTTAGTTCCCTAGTTCTAGGCTTCCCAAATAGGTCTTTTACTCCGAGGAAATAGGATAACTCTCCTAAATTCTCCAAAGAGCATAGAATTTTTTCTTTGGTTTCTTGGTCCTTATGCCCATCCCTCAAATATTTTGGAGGTCTTCATATTCACCTAACCGTACACAGTCATAACCCTCCATTTTGCAATTTAGGCCTCTTTTAGAGCTATTTCTTGACCTCACAGTGAACTGTTAGATTGTTCTCCAAACAAAAGGACTGGTGGAGCCTCCTCCTTCTTGCCAAGAATTTTCAAGGCATCTATCTACCTTTTGATGATGTGACTTGTCAGGGAAAGGTCACCCCTGCAAACCAAGTGCTTTGCACTTCGTGTCTTTCCTAGTCGGGCACTGTCAAGCTCGCCTAGGAGAAGACTTTTTCCATGCTTCCATGACTCCTAACCACTATAACCCTAATCTACATATAGACATGGAGCCTAATTATAGTTACCAAGGGCCCGTACACAAGTACAGTGGGAATGTAACTAGAACTCCATCCTTTATAGTCTGACTGTCAGGTCAGTAACTAAAAAGAAACAACTAAATTAAGCAAACAATGCCTGCAAATTGATAAAACAACCTAAAATACTACCACACAAAGCTTAGAACATAGCTGCACTACAAACCACAAAAAATTATTGAGCCATGATCGCTACTAATCACATAAATTCAAAGCAAACATAGAATTTTACATATTCTTCTCACTGTCCACACTAGTATTCATGAACCTTCACTTTTACAAAAGCTTCCAACCTTTCTCAAAAGTCAAAGGATGCCATAAATAGGCTCTCCAATTCAGTTAATCTTGAGCCTAACTATTCCATGGCCGCTTGTGGCTTTCCATAGGCCTTATTTTCAAAATTTTAAAGAAAACTATCACCTAGGAGGGTCTAAAAGGGCCTAAGTCATCCTTGTAGCCAAATTCCAAACTAACAAATGGTCAACATGACCTTCAATAACATAATGCAAGTTCTCAAATGCCTCAAAGGCACAATTACAAGAATTAGAAGGAGTTTGCTTCATGTGAGCTAAAACAAGTTGTTAATTCTTGAACTTCTGGTTAACCTCCTAGATGCACTTTGGGGTGCTCCTGCGCCATTCTCCCCCTCTGCATAGAATTTAGGGAATGTGAGGAGAGATTAGAGATGGGTCAATAGCTTGCTTCTTGAACTGATCTTTATCCACCCATGTAGCCTCAAATTCATGTTTTTTCTTCCACTTGACAAAATGCTCCATGTACACCTTATGCCTTGTAGATTTCTTCACCCTTGACTCCAAGATCCTTTATGCCTGAAGCTTGTCTTGAATAGGTAAGGGTATGTTTCTTACATCTTTGAAGATCTCCTTACTGGTATGATCTATGTCATTGAATGACCCCTTGCATCTGATCAAATTAGCTACATTGAAGACTGGTGAAATTCCCCAATCTGCAGGTAACTCCACCTTGTATGCATTCTTCCCATACTTGGATAATATCTTGCATGGCCCCACTCTTTTCATCTGCAATTTGGTTGATATACCCTTCTGCAACCTTGATTTGTTAAGGTGAACCATGACATAGTCTCCTACTATAAATTGCAAATCCTTTTCTTGACATATCTACCTTGTCTTTCAACTTTTGTGTGGCCTCGGTGACTGTCTTCTTTACCTGCTCTTGAATCTCTTTCATGGTTTGAGTGAAGTCTTCTGCATGTCCACTCCTATTCTCCATAGCTCCTAGATCCCTGAGCTCACATATACCTCTTGGGTGCATTCCATACATAATTTCAAAAGGAATCTTCCCTGTGGTTCGGTTTACACTATCATTATAGGCATACTTAGCCTGTGAGATAACCATGTCCCATTTTTGTCCATATTCTTTGGTTAGGCACCTTAGTAGGTTACCTAGCACCCTATTAACCATCTCTGTTTGACCATCGGTCTGAGGATGGTAAGCTGATCCAAAAGATAGGTTGGTACCTAATCTGCTCCATAGAGTCTTCCAAAAGTGACTCATGAACTTCACATCCCTATCTGAAACAATGCTTAAGGGAAATCCATGGATCCTTACAATTACCTTAAAGAAAAGGTGAGCTATATAGCTAGCATCATGTGTGGTTTTACAAGGAATAAAGTGACTCATCTTGCTGAATCTGTCCACCACCACATACACACTATCAAATCCAGTCTTGGTCTTAGGGAGTCCTACCACAAAATCCATGCTAACACACTCCCATGGTCTATTAGGAATGGGTAGGGGTTGATATAGGCCAGCATTACTAGCTCCTCCCTTAGCTTTCATACACACAACGCATTGCTCCAGATACCACCTAACATCTCTTGACAACTTAGGCCAATAGTAGAACCTTTGCACTAGTTCTAATGTCTTGTTGATACCAAAATGTCCACTAAGACTTCCATTATGCTTTTCCTGAATGAGGTTTTCTCTCATTGACCCTCTTGGAACACATAACTGATTCCCTTTAAACAACAATCCACTTGGCAATTATACTCTGAGTATTGGCTATGAAAATGATTCTCAAAGTCAAAACATACCTTATAGGCCTTTGAGAAATCTTCATCCTCCCCATAGAGATCCTTGAAGCTCTCTATTCCAATGCTCTTGATCTGTATCTCTTGCACTGTCAACAATCTTCTACTCAATGCATCTACTACCTTGTTCAATTGTCCCTTCTTGTGCTTGATGGTGAAATTAAAAGCTTGGATGTACTCCATCCATTTCAAGTGTCTATTGCTCAAATTCTCTTGGGTGTTGATATAACTAAGTTTCTGATTGTCAATAAAGACCACAAACTCCTTGGGTAGAAGGTAATGCCTCCACTTCCTAAGTGACTGAACCAAAGCATAAAGTTATAGGTCATAGGTAGAATACTTCTTCTTAGCTTCATTAAGCTTTTCACTGAAGAAAGCTATGGGCCTATCCTCTTGACTTAGCACTCCTCCTACTGCAACTCCACTAGCATCACACTCCACAATAAACAATTTGTCAAAGCTTGGTAATAAGATAATAGGTTGAGTTGCCACTTCTTGTTTCAGTTTCTCAAAACCTTTCTCAACTTCTTGAGTCCACACAAACTTAGTTTTCAAACCACCCTTGATTGTCTCTAGGACTGGTGTACATATGCCACTAAAGTTTCTTATGAATTTCCTATAAAATTGAGCCAATCCATGGAAACTTCTTACCTCAATCCCTGTGGTTGGTGTAGGCCAGTTTAGGATAGCTTCCACCTTGCTTGGATCTATTTTCAATGATCCTTGGGACACTAAAAAATCCAAGTATACAAGCTCTTATTTGAAAAACTCACACTTCTCTAGGTTGATGGCTATCTTCTCCTCTTGCAATCTTCTAAGAACCAACTCCACATGCTTTAGGTGTTCTTCTGTTGTCTTGCTAAAGATGAGTATATCATCAAGATATACCACAAAAAATAACCCTATAAATTCCTTGAGCACTTCATTCATGAGCCTCATGAATGTGCTAGGGGCATTAGAGAGGCCAAATAGAATAACTCTCCACTCATACAACCCATATTTTGTCTTAAATGTTGTCTTCCACTCATCTCCATCATTGATTTTGATCTGACGGTATCCACTCTTGAGATCCAACTTGGTGAAGTACTGAGCTCCTCCAAGACAATCCATCAAGTCTTCAATCATAGGAATAGGGAAACTATACCCGATTGTGATTCTATTTATTTCTCTAGAGTCAGTGCATAATCTCCACTTGCCTCCTTTCTTGGTTGCTAAGACCACTGATACTGCACATGGGCTGATGCTCTTCCTAATCAAGCCTTGATCCAATAACTCCTACACTTGTCTATCTACCTCTAGATTTTGATCCGGTGTAAGCTTATAAGTTGCTTTGTTAGGCAATGATCCTCTAGGTATGGAGTCAATCTGATGAATAATGGCCCTTTTAGGAGGTAAAGTTGCAGGTGCACCATCACTTACTATATCCTTATACTTCTTAAGCAACTTCTGGATTGCTCCGGGTATGACTATTTTCTCAGTATTGTCTTCTTCTTTGGACTGCAACATGATCACATATCCTTCACCCCCTTGATGTAGGTTGTTAAGGAACTCCTTGCCACTACTTAATAGGACACTTGGTGTCTTTGACTGTCCTTCTTCTTCTTCTGACAGTGACTGCAACTTAAAAGTTTTCCCATCCTTTTTAAAAGAAATAGTATTCTCCTTCCCATCATACATGGCGCTTCTGTCATATTGCCATGGTCTGCCCAATAGTAGATGCCATGCATCCATGGGTAATACATCACAAATTATCTTATCTTTGTACCCTCCAATGGAAAACTCCACCGTTACTTGCTCATTAACAAGAACACTCTGCCCTTTGTTTAACCATGTTACCTTGTAGGGGTTAGTGTGGGGTACCTTCTCCAATTTTAATTTATTTACTGCCTCTTTTGAGATGATGTTGTCTGTTGAACCTTAATCTACAATAACCTTACATACTTTTCCAAGTATCTTGCATCTCACTCTAAATAGAGCTCTTCTTTGTTTTGGTTCTTCCTTGACCGGTTGTCTGATCAAAACTCTCCTAAACATCAGATTCTCCCCCATTTCAGATTCAATATGACTAACCTCTAGTGATTTAGTACTCATGGTGTCCTCTTGAGCATATGCCACCCTCTTCTCAGTATTGGATGAAGATGCTTTCTCCGGGTACCTACAAGCTGGATGTCCTACTTGACCACAATGGTAACATTTCATAGTAGCAAAATATGAATTGCTCCTTCCTGCTCCTCTTCCTCTATTTGATCCTCCTTGAGAACCTCTACCTCTTCCATAACCTCCTCTAGAAGGTGTTTCACTCCCATGCTCAGTGAGTTTAGACTCTCCCTGGTTTCTTTGTTCATTTCCTCTATCTTGGTAGCCACCTCTATGTCCTCTTAGAAGCTTGATCATGTTTCCTCTTGCTTCTTTCCTCAATCTTAATAGCTAATTGATAGCATTGGTGTACTATCTTTGGACTTAGAAGAGTCATCTCCTCTTGGATGTTCCACTTCAAGCCGTTAAGATACCAAGCCACCTTGAGACTTTCATCTTCTGAAACATTGGACCTCATACAAAGTTTTTGAAACTCCTCAGTGTAAGTGTTCACATCTTGGTCTCTTTGCCTCAAGCTTTGTCTCTTCTTGTGTAACTGAATCTCATAATCATCTGGTATGTATGCTTCTCTCACTTTTGCCACCATACCTTTCCAAGTTGAAATAGGCTTCTTACCTTCCTTTTCCCTCTTTGTCTGAATGAATTTCCACCATGTCAAGGTAGATCCTCTCAATCTAGACTTGGCCACCTTCACCTTCTCTACTTCAGTGACTCCATCACATTCAAAATGGTTCTCCATGCCTTCTATCCAATCCAGGACTAGGTCAGCCTCCAATTTGCCACTAAACAGTGGTATACCTTCAAGTGCTTTCTCGCTCAAAGCTTTCAATGCCTTCAAGAAAGGATCCTCTTGTAGAACAGGGTCAAGTTCAGGGGTCTTGTCTTCCTCTGCAACCTCTTCAATCTTTGGTACCCTGCCCTCCAATCTATCACTGACCTCATTGGCCTTTATTTTCACATTGCTCAATGCTTCCTCAAGTTGTGCCAATCTTTCTCTCAACCTCCTATTATCTTCCTCCTGATCTTCAACCTTCTTTTCCAACTCAATGTTTGTCACCATGGTTGTGGAACCACTGGTTTCAAGGTTTGACATACAAGTTTCTCTCCCAAATCTTTAACTTGCTCTGATACCAATCTGATAGGGAAGGGTTGGATGGAACAATCACTATTCCATGCTCTGGATCTTTGTTTGTAGGATCTCCTTGGTGTCTCCTCCACCTTAACCTTTAGGACCTACCTCATGTTTATGTACCCCTAGTTCTACTAGCCAACCCTACTATCATCTCGCTTCCAATCTACCAAGCCAACCTTGGTGAAATGCTCCTATTCCTTCCTTAGCCCTTAATCTTCCCTAAAGGCTAACTACTCCCAAATCTCAATTTGTTCTTTGCAGGAGTGTGGGGATGATTTCTATAGGTTCACACCATCCTAACTTAGCTTTGAAAACTCCACCTTGCTTCCTTTGTCCATCGCTTTCATGAAACCCTCATCTAGGGTTTTAGTTCCCTAGTTCTAGGCTTCCCAAATAGGTCTTTTACTCCGAGGAAATAGGATAACTCTCCTAAATTCTCCAAAGAGCACAAAATTTTTTCTTTGGTTTCTTGGTCCTTATGCCCATCCCTCAAATATTCTGGAGGTCTTCATATTCACCTGACCTTACACAGTCATAACCCTCCATTTTATAATTTAGGCCTCTTTTAGAGCTATTTCCTGACCTCATAGTGAACTGTCAGATTGTTCTCCAAAAAAAAGGATTGGTGAAGCCTCCTCCTTCCTGCCAAGCCTTTGCAAGGCATCTATCTACCTTTCCACCATGTGACTTGTCAGGGAAAGGTCACCCGTGCAAACCAAGTGCTTTGCACTTCCTGCCTTTCCTAGCCGGGCACTATCAAGCTCGCCTAGAAGAAGACTTTTTCCATGCTTCCATGACTCCTAACCACTCTAACCCTAATCTATATATAGACATGGAGCCTAATTACAGTTCCCAAGGGCCCGTACACAAGTACAGTGGGAATGTAACTAGAACTCCATCCTTTACAGTATGACTGTCAGGTTAGTAACTAAAAAGAAACAACTAAATTAAGCAAACAACGCCTGCAAATTGATAACACAACCTAAAATACTACCACAAAAAGCTTAGAACATAGCTACACTACAAACCACAACAAATTACAAAGCCATTATCGCTCCTGATCACATAAATTCAAAGTAAACACAAAATTTTACATATTCTTCTCAATGTCCACACTAGTATTCATGAACCTTCACTTTTAGTAAAGCTTCCAACCTTTCTCACAGGTCGAAGCACACCATAAATAGGCTCTCCAATTCAGTTAAGCTCAAGCCTAATTGTTCAATGGCCTCTTATGGCTTTCCATAGGCCTTATTTTCAAAATTTTAAAGAAAACTATCACCTAGGAGGGTCTACAAGGGCCTAAGTCATCCTTGTAGCCAAATTCCAAACTAACAAATGGTCAACATGACCTTCAGTAACATAATGTAAGTTCTCAAATGCCTCTAAGTCACAATTACAAGAATTAGAAGGAGTTTGCTTCATGTGAGCTAAAACAAGTTGTTAATTCTTGACCTTCTGGTTAACCTCCTAGATGCACTTTGGGGTGCTCCTACACCAATAGTTGTTTTTTGTCCTCCGGTTACTATAAAGTGACGGGCTATATCTCCATATGTTTTCTAGTACATAGGAAATATCACTCAGAGCCATGTGGGAGAACTGGATATTGGAGACATGCACTCGATATCTTAAATTAGTTCACTTGGAGACCATACATGGACTATGAGCAATGGTCTGATGAGGATAGACATTTTCCATATTGCAGACAAACACAGTACCTGATTGGGAGGACTGTTTCAAGTGTGCACATTATAGACAGACACTTGCTAGAGTGAGTTTTGAGATAGTTCAGAGAGGTTCAGGATGAGCCTAGAGGTAGAGCAGAGTTTTCTCGATCATCTAGAGAGGTTCCACACTGGGTGCCCATGATTCTAGTAGCTACCGCAGAGGTAGAGATACAAGCCTTACATCCAGTATAGTGGGGATGGAGAGACGGGGTAGTGGATCTAGGGACTATAGTTATGTATGATGCATGGTGGGTGGAGCATCGTCCGACTCCTTTCACGGATCCGAATCGGTCGACACCAGTTGAGAGATGAGGCACAAGACAGCGGAGAGGTAGAGGTGGTAGAGTTGGAGGGAGGGGTGGTGGGGATGATGGAAGAGGATGGGGTGGTGGAAGAGGTGGTAGATGAGGACAAAGAGGGCATAGAGGGGGTCGGGTAGGTGGAC
The DNA here is from genome assembly GCA_007115665.2 of Sequoiadendron giganteum. NCBI lineage: Eukaryota > Viridiplantae > Streptophyta > Pinopsida > Cupressales > Cupressaceae > Sequoiadendron > Sequoiadendron giganteum. The sequence continues at coordinate 140,702,065 of CM021100.1, read as the reverse complement.
TTTCACCTATCCGAGAGGCAGTGGTAGAGGATGTACCGATGTTGGACATCGAAGGTGGACCTGATACATAGGTCGGAGATGAGCATGCTGCCGAGGAGGTAGTTGATGTGGATATTGGGGGAGAGGATGTCAGAGAGGATGAGGATATGGATATGGATATAGATCCTCTAGGTATTCTAGGAGGGTATGGGGAGGACGATGTTGAGGAGGAGGCACCTATGGAGGAGCAGGAGAGAGAGCTCAGAGATCAGATTGTGGAGGGGAGAAGGGATGAGGAGGCTCCTAGGGATGGTGATAGGGAGGCCATGTAGGAGAGATTGAGACTGAGACTAATGACAAAAAATCTTGATGCCATGTGGATAGAGAGAGACAGTGCCCATGTAGAGAGAGACAGTGCTCATACAAGGAGAGACAATTCTCGTATGGAGAGAGACAATGCACTCATGGAGAGAGATCAGGCCATAGCTCAAAGATAGGAGATAGAGCAATAGTTCACAGAGGTCATATGTCTATGTAGTGGCACTTCATCTGATGGTATGATATGTGAGTTAGTCAGATCAGTAGAGAGAGCTACTTATTACAGGGATTTATATGAGGCAATGGTGCCAGCAAAGAGATGAGCTCCTAGCTTTTCAGAGGTTCGTAGTAAGAGATCACAGGGTAGGAGTCAAACGAGGACATAGAGTACAGAGGGTGTGGTAGGACCACCGAGGGTAGGTCCGTATGAGAGGCCTTCTACCTCATAGAGAGCACCTTTGAGGCTTTTCCCACCACCTTCACCACGTGACATTAGTGGCAGTGGGACACGTTGACACTTGTTATATGTGTAGACATTCAATTTTGATCAAAGAGCCTGCGAGCTCATTTTATTTATGGATACACTCGGACATTGTACTATGACACACTATTTTGAATGATATATATATGATTTTTGGTGGCTTCTATATGATATGCAGTTCTATTTTATGGATGATGCATTATTTCTATATGATTATTTTTCCTAGATGATGTATGTACATGTGTTATGAATGAATGTTTCTACATGTGATGATTTATGCATTTTATGATGTTTATGATGATTCTATTTGAGAATGGATGTAATGTTCTATATGATTCTTATTTATATGTGATGGTGATATGTACATGCAATGTTTACATTAAGTATCTTATGATGATGAAATGCCTATTATGTCATGATTTCGTAGATATGCAATGAAGATGTCAATGTTCCTATATGTGTAAAATGCAATGTAACTATATGAAATGCTTATAGAATGTATGCATATGCAAATGATCTAATGTTTTTGTTGTGTCACAGGACTTTATCATTATGTCAAAGAAGATAAATGTTAGCACGACTAAATTCAGAATGTTAGTAAGAAATAACAAAGGTTGATTGATTGAAAAAGCATATGATCTTTGATATATTGCCAAATATGCTATGCTTGCTTGTTATCATCATTTGGCAAGACATGACACAAATGGATAATACACACCATGATATGAGATAGACCATAGTGTACAAAATCATCCATCTACAAAAAATAGACAGTCATAGACAAGGAGTGTCTTAACTCATACTAAGGACAAAGTTGCCCAAGTCATTTTGTCTTGACAAACAACATACAACAAACAAATAAAAGATGGGTCATGAGACGTCATTGCTCCTCTAAATCCTTAATAGGACATCCTTGAGGAAACTAGTAACATGACTCAAAAATCAAATTTAAAAAGATAGTTGACAGACAACAGCCAAATAAAAAGAGTCCTGAGACATCCTTGCTTCTCTAAATCCTTCAAGGGACATCTTTGAGAAAGCTAGTAACCGGACTTAATTCACAAATCGATAAAAAGATAAGAAAAAATAAAATATAAAGTCATAAAGCCAAATAAAAGTATTCGCCAAAGCTTGATCTTGTGGGATTGTTTGATTGTTTGATGTTTGACATAGCGTAATGTGAGAGATGACACATACCCCATAAGATGTTGAGTATGGTTTCGACTTGGTGACTATCTGTATAAGGCATGACAAAGCCTGGTTTCAGAAAAGACACATGCCATATAAGACATTGGATCTTGACGACATTGATGTGACAAGCAACATGAGGCTATGGCAATTTGACAGCATCTATTGACAAGAAAGACATATCTTGCTTAAGAGATAAGTTGATCATTCTGACAATGTGTTTGATATGGACTTGATGACTTTGAGATGTTTTTCCTCGTTGATGCATGACTTGTTTTGATTCATTGACTAATCAAAAGTGTGTGTAGATAGTGTATGACATGAGATGATACCCTAAAGGACTAACCTAATGCGGCCTCGGGGGTTCATCAATTGATTAGCCTTGCCTACGTAGTACACGTAGAGACCTCATAGTTCAACCCAACTTTAACTGACATAACTGAATGAAGATATGTACTTAAGATGATGACATGAAACGTGTGTGATAGTGAATCAAATAAGCCCTATTGGACTGACCTAGTGCGGTCTCGGGGGCTCATCGATTGATTAGCCTTGCCTACGTTGTACACGTAGAGACCTCGTAGTTCGACATGAGCAATGACTATGAATGTACAAAGAGTCATGATTTTAATGTGTGATACATGTCAAACCTAGACAGATAGACCTAATGCCTCGGGGGCACATCGATTGATGGCCTTTCCTACATCCCAGTCGTAGAGGCAACGTAGTTCGACTATGTCTATGACTGACTTAACATGACTGACTTGACTCTGTTTTTGGTATTTTTTGACATGTTTTTATTTTTTTGGATTTTTGAAGTTTTCTAATGTTTTTGGGATTTTTTAGGGCATTTTTGATGGGTGTGACGCTATGTACAAGGTCCTCCTAGAACAGAACAAGGATTTTCCCCCAGTCAAGAATAAGACTTGCAAGATGGAGTGGGGAATGTGATGGAATGGACTTTGATGTCAACATTCCAAACAATGGATAATACAACCATTTATTATGATGGATGATGAAAAAGTCTGATTGGAATAATGGTAGACCAAAGAGCAAGCTTGACTACACATAGTGCCTATTTTCGAAGTTTTTACCATGGTACTTATCCATAGCGCCACCGAAGCAGTTTTCACTATTGGACAGATTATTTCTCTTGACTATTTTGATCAATTTTATTTTTTTTGTTACAAAGATGCCTGTTTCCCAAGTTTTCACCAAGGTAACCATTTTTAAGTTTTTTCATTTTTTTTGTATTTTCTAGATTAAGACACAGATTCTCAGAAGCTACACATAGAACCTCTTCAGATGAAGGATGTTGATAGGTGACAAAAGTGGCTCTCCTTCAAGAGTAGAGAGTTGGTACGCTCCTGATCAAAAAGCTTATGTGACTATATAGGGCCCCAACCAGTTAGGTTCAAACTTACCTAGCTTTTCTCGTTCAACTTGATTCTTAGGATTCTCCATTAAAACCAAGTCACCAATGTCAAAGTTCCTATTTAGAACTTTCCTATTATAGCTACGACGAAGACAATTCTGATATGCTTGCAAATGGTCTAGTGCTTTTTGTCTTCGTTCATCTAGTAAGTCTAGCTCTTGTAACCTAGATACACAGTATTCTTCATTGTCAATGTGACCCTTCAAGGATACCCTCAAGGAAGGTATTTCAACCTCAATAAGTAAGATAGCTTTGGATCCGAATACTAGGGAGTATGCAGTGGCACTAGTGGGAGTATGGATGCTTGTGTAGTAAGCCCATAAGGCAGGATTAAGCTATAGGTGCCAGTCACGACCAACATCATTGATAGTATTTTTTAGGATTCTAACAATGGTTTTATTAGATGCCTCGGCTTGGCCATTACCTTGTGGGTAATACGGGGTGGAGAAATGATGTTTGATATGGAACTCTTCACATAAATGGCGTACTTCTTGGTTCTTGAATGGGAGGCCATTGTCTATGATTATGGATTGGGGTACACCATACCGACAAATGATATAGTTTAGGATAAACCTAGATATTTGTGTGTCGGTGATGTAGGTCATGGGAATAGCTTCAATCCATTTGGTGAAGTATTTGGTGGGGGTTATGATGAGTTTATGGTCGTTGGATGATGGAGGGTGTATCTTACCTAGGAGTTCAAGTCCCCATTAGGCAAAGGGCCATGGTGATGTAATCAGATGAAGCTCCTGTGTTGGTGCTCTTATCAAATCCCCATGTATCTGACACTGTCTACATTTCTTTACAAAGATATATGAGTCTTTCTCCATTGCAGGCCAATAATAACCTAGTCTCATTATCTTATGGGCTAAAGTAGGACCACTCGAATGGGATCCACATATACCCTCATGCATCGCTCACAAAGTTGTTTGTGCTTCTTCAGCATCGAGACATCTCATTAGGGAATTATCTAAGGTACGTCTATATAGGGTATCTCTGATGATGGTGTATTTAGCTGACTTACAGATAAAATTTTTGCGTTGGTTATTGGACAAGTCTAGAGGTAAGGTTTGGTCATTTAGATAGTCGAATACATCTTTGTACAAAGGGTAAGTAGGACCAACAATCATACACACCATCGTAGTATCGGGGACATCATAGGCAGGGACCAACAGTTGTTCAACCAGAAACTCAAACTTAGGCACGTTACTCGGAATATCCAACAAGGAACCCACAGTTGCCATAGCATCTGCAGCCCTGTTCTAAATATGTGGTATTTTTTGAAAGGTAATGTCATTTAAGTACTGCTTTAAACTATCATCCATGCACTTGTAAGGGGCAAGCTTCTCATCCTTAGTCTCGTAATCATCTTTTACTTGCCGGATTACTAGTTTAGAATCTCCAAAAACCTGTAGACTCTTAATCTTCCATTGTGCTGTCATTCTTAGTCCTGTCACTAAGGCTTCATACTCTGCTATATTGTTGGTGCAAGGGAAAGCAATCCTGAATGATTTAGGAATAGTATCGCCATGAGGTATAACAAATAGGATACTTGCTCCTGAACCACAATTTCTATGTGACCCGTCAAAGTATAATTTCCATTTGGTTCTAATGTCAATGTTGAAGAGAAATTCATCAAGAAAATCTGCCACTAAAGGATGGTTTGCCTTCATAGGTGCATCCACTAATTGATCTGCAATCACCTGTCCTTTTATAGCCTTCCTCTTGACATATTGGATGTCATACTAACTAAGTATCATAACCCATTTAGCCAATCGGCGTGTTAATGTTGCTTTACTTAGGAGATATTTGAGGGGATCAATCTTTGCGACCAACATTGTTTGACGATTTAGCATATAGTGTCGAAGTTTCTGAGTAGCAAAGACTACCGCAAGATAGGCACATTCTATGTTGCTGTAATACAATTCATATCCTACCAAGGTATGAATGATGTAGTAGACTGCTCTTTCATGACCTTGATCATCGTTTTGTGTGAGAAGAGCCCCTAATGTTGATTGAGTTGCTGAAATGTATAGTATCAACGGTTTTCCATCTATAGGTGGCATCAATACAGGTGGAGTGAGAAAATAATCCTTGATTTGTTGGAACGCTTTTTGAAATGTAGGTGTCCACACAAATGGTACTCCTTTCTTGAGTAGATGTTGAAATGGGTGTATTTTGTCTGCCAGTTGTACTATGAAACACCTAATAGACTGTAATCTTCCCTATAGTGTTCTTAGTTGACTAATATTGACTGGAGGAGAAATTTCTATAATAGCTCTTACATTCTTTGGATCTACTTCAATGCCTCTTCTAGAAATGATATACCCTAGAAGTTTCCCTGATTTCACTCCAAAGACACATTTCTTTGGATTTAGTCTAACGTTGTAATTCTCTAGCCTTTGGAATATCTTGTCTAGAACCTTCAAATGATCTTCCCTTGTTTCTGATTTAGCTATAATGTCATCTACATAATCTTCCATGAGAGTATTTATAAATTCATGGAAAATAGTAGTCATTTCTCGTTGATAGGTAGCTCTTGCATTCTTAAGGCCAAAAGGCATAACATTTTAACAATATGTGCCCCATGGACACATGAAATTTGTTCTGTGTTGGTCTTCAGCTACGATTTTGATTTGGTTATACCCAGATAAACCATCCATGAGGGATAGCATCTCGTATCCTGTTGTAAGATCTACTATCATGTCTATGTTTGACAAAGGGAAGTCATCCTTAGGACATGCCTTGTTGATGTCTCCAAACTCTATGCAAATGCGGATGCCCCCAGTTGGTTTAGTCACTGGCACAAGATTTGAAATCCATTATGCATAGTCTATGGTCCTTATGAATCCTACATCCAGAAGTTTCTTGAGTTCTTCTTTGACCAATAGAGCAATCTGCGAATGCATTTTCCTTAACTTCTATTTGACTGGATTAATACCTGGCTGTAGTGGTAGATGGTGCAATATTAGGTCTGGATCAAGCCCAAGCATGTCAGCATATGACCATGCAAAGTTGATCTGTCTCTTTTTGAAGAAGTCCTTAAACTCAGGTTTTTTTGTCTCTGTTAAAGAAGCTGCAAAATATACCATCCGAGGATTCTCTTTTGTACCTATGTTGAGTTCAACAGACTCTTCTACCAGCATCGGTGACTTTTCCTGTTCAACGGGGAGAATATTTAAACCTCTAACCTTGGGTACCTCAGAGAGGTTCTCACCCTCAGATACACCCTTTATTTTGATTGTTTCTTCGTCCAAAGGTGCCTTTCGGTTTTCACCTAGGGACTCATCATTTTTATTTTCATTGTCTTTTTTTATTTTTATTCTCATTTTTGCGACTAGAGGTGTAAATAGACTCCCCAAAATATGCTTTTTTGTCCAAGTCTATGGTAAAACCAGCTTTATGATCCCCTCTAAGTATGCCTTCTCAAAGTCCCATGAACTCAGCTAATGCTTCATCATTCTCGAATGTATCTAAGATGGGTGTACCTTGTTGATCCCAATTGATAAGTTCAAGATATATGAGGGGCATATCATCATTGGATTTATCAAAGGTGAAGCTAACAAGGTGAGTATAGAATGGTTGACATGGTCACAAATGTTTTGGACTAACTCCTTCTTGTTCTTTCTCCTAGGGGTGGGTAAAATCTGATGTGGGACTATTGCCATGGCTAGGTCATCAGAATATGGTTTGTTAGGTGCCCAAGATGCATGATCAAGGGTTTCCCAATAATAGTGCTTAATCCATTCTTCTTTGGACAAGGACTTCTGATTACGGGGACTAGATGACTTTGGTAAGGATTTTATCATGAGGTCCAATTCTCCAAATAGATTATCTAGGTTCATGGTACTGGTAGAGGAAAGGGATTCCCATTCACAATTGCTTGAGCTGGGAGATTCATCATAAACTGGGGGAAGAGGTTCATGAGATATCTCGATGTCTGCGTAAGCACTCATTTCCTCTTATATTGGTGAGGAAGTACTAGGAAAACCAATTATAAGCGGTTGAAACCCTAACCCTAAGTATTTTGGTCGTGGTGAGACAATGATCAGTTTCGTCCTTCCATTTTGATGTAAGCCTAACCCACTATGTCTGTCATAGCCTTCACTTTGCATTATCCTAAAGCCTTTTCCATATTGATCCTTAGCTATTTGAATAAACGGTGAGGGGTATTCATTGTCTTCCCGATACAACCAAGAGGTAATATCACTTTGGTCCACAACCTCTTCGCTTAACTCTCCCCATTTGGTCAATGTGATTGTAGGGGGAACATGAAATGTGACTACTAACTGTCTTCTATCTACCATGGGTAAGCCATATGCCTTAGGTGGAATCAACTGACTGACACAATAGGATGCCTTCATGTAATATTCCCCACAACCCTTGTCTTGGATCTCGACCTTAGGAGTGGATGATGGTGGTTTGAATGAAATGGACTTGGTGAGATGTGATGGATCAATGTATAGGGATAAAGTGGATGATGAATCTTCTTGATTAATGGGTACCTGTCATTGTGGAATTTCCTTTAGGCTTGTACAATATTGAAAAGGATCCGGATCACCATCAATCATGAACTTGATGCCATTATACGGGAATTTAAGACATTGGTGATACGTGGAAGGTACATCTTTCATTGCATGTATCCAAGGTCTACCTAACAATAGGTTATACAGAAGGGTGAGATCCAAGACTTGGAAGCTGGTGTTCATTACTGTTGGGCCAATTCGGATAGGAAGTGTGACAACTCCCTTGCATTATCTTTCCTCATCATCATAAGCCTTGATGACTATAATCTTTGAGGTGTCTACGCATTCTTCTGAGAATCCTAATGCCTTAACCAATTTTAGGGTACATAGGTTCAAACTTGCTCCTCCGTCTACCAAGACTCATCTAACTTTGGTTTGATGGACTAGGACTTCAAGATGTGATGGGTCATTATGATCATACTTTTCAGTTGAGTAATTTTGTTGGGAAAATGTGGCATGATGTGAGTTGGTTAAATATCCCACCATTTCTTCGAAACGATTGACATCTAAGTCTGTAGGAATAGTCATGTTCTGTAAAGCTTTGTCAAGAATGGCTTGATGCTCAGGTGATAAAGTCAAAAATTCCAAAATGGATATATGTGTAGGGGTTTTGCTCAGTTGATCAAGGAGATTGTACTTATACTTGGAAGATTGTGTAGGTGGCTCAGAAGAAGGACCTGGAATAGTTATCTTTGTTCTGCGTGTGTTTACGACACATTCAGGATACTTCTTAATGATGATGGTATTGACATGTTCATTGGCAGCTCGGAGGTGATTTATAATCATTCCTTTACCATAGTCATACTTGGTATTGGTATAATTGGTTGATGGATTATTCTTGGTTCCCGAACTAGAGGCCTTTCCTTTCATGTGGTCATGTAATGGGTCTGTGAAGACCTTATGATCATTGTTCTTGGTATTTTTCTGCTCATTGACCTCTATGGTTCCATTTTCAAAAAATTCTTGTATAATATTCTTCAGTTGTCGACATTGTTGTAGGTTGTGTCCTTTTGTTCGATGATAGTCACAAAAAATGCTATCGTCCCACCATGAAGGTTTAAACTATCTAGGATTATACTCTCTTGGTTCCAAAGGTTTAATGAGATTATGTTTAATCAACTCTTTGAAAATTATCTCGATTGGTTGCCCTAAAGGGGTAAATTCATGTGTAGGAATTCTCCTTTGTGGTCATTGGTGCTATGAATTTTGAACATAATTAGTTGTTTGATCTAGACTATTCATCATGTCTTGATTGGGGTTGTAACCTCTAAGTGTGATAACTGGTCCTGTATTTTTGTTTTTAGCATCAACAATGCCATCATTCATAACATTTTTGTTTCTAGGCCAGAATTTATTCCTATCATTGGGTGTGTTTTGATGTTGAACCACTGGATTTCTGCCTGGTACCTTAATTTCTCCTTTGTATATAAGGCCTTTTTCAAGGATGATGCCATTTTGTACCAAGTCTAGGAATGAATTACAACAGTGTACCCTTAAGTCACTTCATAGTTTTGGATTGATGTTTTAAAGGAATATCGTGACCTTTTTCTTTTCTGGTATTTCAACTGGACATCTGCTAGCTAGACTTCTCCATCTCTGGAAGAAAGTGGTGAAAGTTTTGTTTTCTTGTGTTGTGTGACATAAGGTAGTTATGGTTATTTCATTGTCTATGTTAAAGGCAAAGTGTTCGACAAACTTCTCAGCTAACTCACCCCAGGATCATATGCCATATGGTAATTTCGAGAGCCACTCAAGTGCTATCTCTATAAGGGTTCACAGAAATAGTCTCATCAAGTATGTGGGGTCATATGATACGTCCATGCATGTTGTTGAGAATTCTCCAATGTGTTCTAAAGGATTCTACCTCCCATTATACTTAGGAAATTTTGGTATAATGTACCCATGGGGGAAGGGTGTCATGTAAAGTGCTTTGTCGAAAGGACATGGACACGGATTTTGTGCTGAGATAGTTTGTTTTCCTGACATAGACATGTTGTCCATCTGTTATTGAAGCATTTGCATTTGGTTTTGGAGAACATCTACTTGTTTCAAGGACATGTTTGCATTGTTTGGATCAATGTAGGTGTTATGATATGCCATGTTTTGTGATGGGTTGTGATTTGGCGAGGGAATATATCCTATTAGAATGTTCTGATTTGGTATAGGAATATTTCCTGTCTAAATGTTCTGATTTGGTATAGGAATCTTTCCTGTCTAAATGTTCTGATTTGGTATAGGAATATTTTCTATTTGAATGTTCTGATTTGGTATAGGAATATTTCCTGTTTGAATGTTCTGATGTGGTATAGGAATCATCATGCCAACTTTGGATCTCTTACCAGTAGTGTTGGTGCCAAAGGGGTTGGAGGAAATCGCTCCTGCAGTAAATTGTAAACCATGTGTTACGTTGAAAGGGATTGTGCTTAAAATTGACGATGTTTGAGTAGATATGCTAGTTGGTATCACTGCGGTAATTTGGGGAATAGAAACACTTGACGTCGCAGTTTGCGTTGGTTGAGTAGACTGTGGTTTCAAAGTATGAATATCAAATCTTGGTGGTAGTGTGGCACCTTCTACTAACAACTTTGCTAGATATCATTGGGGATCATTTGCCAAACACTCATTGATAAAGGATGCAAACTAAGGATCTTGTATAGCGGCGTCTATGTCTTCAACAAAAATTTGTCCATGTGTGTCTCTAGTGACGTGTTTTTCAAGAAAAGTTGTGTGTGGTCTCTCACTCCCTGATGGTTGATTTCCAAAAGGATTGACAAATTCGTTAGGGTCCGACATTGCTCTATGTTTCTTTTGAGACCTTGTTTCGACCATGAAAAGTTGCTCAAACTGGGGTAATGCAGACTATGTCTAAAAATTGATATGACCTATTTCTATGGTTTTTTTAGATTTTTTGAAAAATAAGGATGTTGCTAAAGATTTCTAAAACGACGTATATTAAGACGACGTATGGTAGGATGGACAATATACAAAAATATTGAGTAGACGATGACAGTAAATGATTCTAAGATGGGTATAACCTACCACCTATGGGATGAATGCATGTAATGATTTGTGTTTGACCAAGGAACCTGATTGTAGGACAAGGACAGTTGACAAGGTGAATTTTCCAAACTAGATTGTTGACCTAAAAAGATTCACTAATAGGACCAAAGTGACTAGGTTCAATGATGAGGACAAATCGAAACATGAACGTACCCAATGACACAAAAAGTTTTTCTATTCGACTATATGAAATTTCCTAGGAAGTATCTATATGCATGCAATGTAGGATGACTTATGACTAGGACATATATGACACCTAATAATGCAAGGTTTTGAGCAAAAAAATTCTAGTTTTTGTCAAGGTTGATCTTTAGAAACAGAAGTGAAAATGATAGTAATGTTTCAGACTTAGTTTGCGGTTTTTGAAGTTTTCTATTGACAATCGAATATAGTTCACCTATCAGTTGCAGTTCTATTTTTGACAGATGCGGTTTAGTATGCACATGCGATGATTTGACTAAAACCTCATTTCGGATATTGACAGACAGTTTGGACTTTTTGACAGATGTGGTTTTCGTTATGATAGATACGACTCACATAATCGTATGTGGCTTGGAATAAAAACTCTATGAAACTAAACTTAGTGAGATACACTTGCAACTCAAAATTTTGACAAATGCGGCTTGCATATACACATGCGACTCAAAAATTGATAGTTGTAGCTCGTAATATATACACTGCTTGAAAGTGAACTTTTTGAAAGACACATGCAACGTTTCCCCTAACAAATGTGACTCGCTAAGACAGATACGGTGCTAAAAATGACAGTTACGACTCACTTTTTGACAGTTGAAGTTTTTCGAAAGTTGTTTTGACTGAGCTCTTATCTTCATCACTATTTGATTCTTCTTGCACACTGAGTCCAGTAGGTGGAACTGGATTAATGCATTTCTGTATCTGTCAGACAACAGTATGGCACAAGTCACATTCCAGCTCAGAATGAGGAGCATCATGTACCCTGCACCAACTTCGAAGCAATAATTCTTCAAATGTCATGCTTCCTTTCAATTGTGCCTGGTCTTCCATACACCTCTATATGAATTCCTGAAAGTTATCTAACAAACCAAGCTGCCTATCTTCTTCATCACTTATTTCATCCTTTTGTTCAATCACAGTCTCAGGACAACTACTCTCCGGAATGTGTTCATTTGAAGAATCCTGTAGCATAAAAACTTCTTCATCCTCTATAATTGTTACAACCAACACATAGTTCCCCATGCTAACCTTAGACACCAACACCTTATTTGAGATATTTTGGTATTCTGCGATCACATATTTCATTCTGGGTTCTCTTTCAATTCTGATCTGATTTTGGACTCCCTTCCATGGTAACCACATGTGGGAATGATCTATGGATGTGTATCCATTTAAAGCTTTAGTGAAATATCTGCCTACGATCAAACCATAAGTATCAGGAATGTCAGCCACTTGGATATTGATCACTTGTTGCACCCTAGGATCGGATGCAAGCTATGTAGGGATCATGTTCAATTCTCCAACTACACTCACCTCTATTTTATCCAACTGAGTAACCTTCTTTTGAGAAGCAATAGGAGCAATACCCAATGCTTTACAAATGGAAAAAGGCATAACATTTGTAGAGGCTCCTGAATCTAGAAGACAATTATGCAAATTCTTTCCGAAGATACGAACAAAAATTAGGAAGGGAGGAGTTTCCATCTTACCTTGAAATAAATTCAAATGAGTATCAGCTTGTGCAACCTATCCTTTATCCTTATCTGCCCTCTTGTCTATAGGTGGGACCTAACTTCTGGGTGCTTGGGAATTAGAAGACCTGGTAGCAGTCTCATTGGTGGCTACTCCTTATGATGTTGTATTTGAACTAAATGATCCTAGAACTACCTTCCTAATAGTAGGAACTCTTAAGAACTCAAAATCAGAAAGACTTACCTTTACTTTCTTGAACTCCTCAATCACATATTCACCCAATTGCTCCACATTCAAATCAGCCTGGGCTTCCTTGTTGCCACCGGCTTGCCTATCTTTGGATATTTCAACATTGTTCCCTTTTGACAAGTACTGCGTTGGCACCTGAGGATAAGATGGATTGTTACTAGCCTATGGATCTGGTGGAGTGTTGAAATTGTTGGGAGGGATGGAAGTGGTGAAAGGACCTCCAGCCTGTGGACCCCTGTTAGGCCTATTTCTTAAATCATATTTCTTCGCTGGTTGTTGAAACATCTGAACTTCTTCAACACTAACTTCTTCCTCATCTAAAGGGCCATTATCATTCTCATTTTCTTCGTTAAATAACTGGGTGATCTCATCTTCATTCAACACCTGTTCTGCATCATCCTCTATAATGGATACTTCTACTGGTTCATTTTCCTCACCCTTTGGAAATTTGGCATGATTAAGTACCAGTACTGGAGAATCGTATGGATTTGAAGGTACCATTTCCTATCCAGTAGAATTATTTTCAACCTCATACTAAAAGATAGAAGTTGCAGTCTAAAATTTAGCATAGTCTAACTCATTGTGTTGACTTGTTTTATGGAGCCTACACCATCCAGACAAAGTTGCTTCTGTTAGGTATACACCATTTGGAGGTTTCTCTTGAGTAGCTGGTTGATCCAAAGGAGTAGGAATCTCTCCATTATTAGGCCCAGTATTCCAAGACCTATTCTGCCTAGGTTGTTGCCCTTTGTCAAATCCTTGTCCCCCTTGCTGATTTCTATCATAATTCTGACCAGAGCCTTGTCTTCTATCGAAATTTTGACCATAACCTTGTCCTCTATCATAATTTTGATTCCTGTCAAAATATTGACCTCTTTTGAAATTCCTATTTTCCTTGCCATAGCTAGATTGTATATTCTTCTGAGTAGCCTAAAACTGACTACTCTGATTTCTCAAATAAGTTACTTATGTATTCAACCTCTTCACTTGTTCAGATAATTCATCCAACTTTTCCTTATTCAGACTATTAGGTGGTGTTGGATTACCTCTAGAAGGGTATTCGAGTATGTTTCCATAACCAACAGCCTGATTCAAGACTTTCGAATTTTGTAAATATGTAGGGAAAATAGCTTGTTGCTACTGTAAGGGTTGATTAGCTCTTTGCTGAGGATAAGAAGTCATAGGTTGAGCTTGATTTATAGGTGGACCTGGATGAGGAACCAAAGGTAGTGAAGGTACATGATTCATTATTGGAGCATGACTGGTCCAAGCCTGATTAAGGGCTTAAATTTGTCCAGGGTGAGCAACAGGTCCCAAGGATGGCAAAGGTCCTGATAAATGTTGCCTTAAGTCCATACTGACCTTTACTACTTCTGCATATGCAGTGAGAAAATTATTCAGAGGATTGGTCCTTTGTTTTAGGAAGGTGGTTGTAAGGCTATCCAAGGCTTCAAGGTATATCTCCGAAGCAGTATTTTCATTTCCAGCGCAAGGTGCCTAGAGTCTAGGGCACTATTTAGCTCGGCGAGAGACCATTTCAACCCTTCTCATCAGAATAGTGAGCGTGATTTATGGGGTTTCTCCCATAAATCCATTTTTATATACTGAGTGGAAGTCATTGGCTAAAGTGTGTTAGCGGTCTGAGTCGTCTTGGGGTGAATACTTTTTCCCACCAAGATAGACCCAAGTTCTAGAGTTAGTAACTGTTTCTCTTACACCCAGGATTGTATGACTGCGCAAGGGGAGAGGATACTTCGATATACCGAATCGTAAAGGGTGACATAAATGTGCTTTCACACCAGACAAAGCAAACACTAATTCTTTTAATCCAAATGACAGCTATTTATCTACCAAAAAGAAAGCTTGCTAAAAAAAATTAACACAAAGGCATTAGGTCCTGCATGCAAACTGATCATTAGTTCATTTTTTTGGTCTTTGGCTTTCGTCCTGTAGAAAATATATGTTTTTGGTTTTTATTGTCTTCTATGCTTCATCCTGCAAAAACTAAGTTAATCCTCCTTAACACAGTTGCAAACAAACATTAGCAAAAAATGAAAAAATGGTGAAAAACGAAGAAAGAAAATGTGAATGTACAGAAGTTAATAAAAAAAAAGAAAAATCTTTACTAGTCAGATGCAGCGTTTCACAGATGTGGCTCGAAGTTTGATAAATGGATGCAGTTCGTGTTGATAGTCGGATGCGGTTCAGGGCTTCACAAATGCGGTGCGGAATGGCAGATGCATTGTAGATTTGAGCAGATGTGGCTCATGGATGTGTATGCATCATTTATTTGAATAGATGTGGTGTGTTGTACAATAACTTGCAAAACAAAAATGAAAAGACGATAATATGTTGCACGAATTTGAAGCATGATTCACATCGGGTTCACCAAATGTAACATTTAATAAAATCTAGAATGATCTGCAACTAGAATAGACGATGTTAATCCTAATCTAAATCAATATTAATCTAAATAAAACAACAAAGAACGAGTAAAAATGAACAACAATAACAACTACAATGAAACAATCTCACCGAATATGCGTCCACTCCTTCGAATTATCTCGATTGCTCTTCTCCATTTTGTCATTTCAGTATTCTTGCCCTCAGATTTTCAGTATTGATGCAAGCATAACCTTGTTGAATGTCTAAGAAAAATATCAAAGATAAGTTTCTTCTCAAATGTGTATGATTTCGGGAGGAGGAATAATGATAATGACAGGCCATTTTATAGATTTTGGGTTTTTGAACGATCGGCTTAGATTGAAAGAGAGATCGACGGATGAGATTGATGAATGTCATGCAATGTGAGTTATGTGTCAAATAGAACGTGAGTTAGAACATGAGTCAGAAAATACTACAGGATAGAGATTAAGTTAGAACGATAACTTAATCTTGTGTTAGGACTGTTCGAAAATAGGAAGAACAAGAGTTCCAGATCTTAATCTTCAGTTAAGAGTCTTCGAAAATAGAAGAAATAGACTTTGAATGTCAAAGACAAAGTTAGAACTTGAAGAATAATGCATTTGAATGCAAACATAAATTAATTAATAAAATAAAGATATTTAATTAATAAATACATCATGCATATGAGTTAGAACTAGTTAACTGACTAGTTGTGACAGAGAGTCTTCTCGCAGAGCCAATCAGGTGTTAAATCCAGGGATAAGTGGAGAACTAAAAATACATCTCAAGTCAAAAGGTGAGTGAATAATTAGTCAGCTGATTGATAGAAGAATGTGACATAAATCATTTAAATATGAATTAAATATGAATTTAATTCAGCATTCGAAAATGAAAGATTAAATTAAATAAATAATGTAATTTATTTAATTGACTTTTGAAAAGGTGGAATTGAATAAATTAAATAATGAATAATTAAATAATAAATATTTAATTAAGAAGGAATAATTAATTAGTTAGCGACATAATTAAACAAATATGATTTATTTAATTAATCAAGGTTGAATAAATGAATTAATTAAAAAGGGGTATTTAATTAATAGAGGAAATATGTGTTAGAAAGGGTAATTAAATAATAAACATTATTTAATCATGGCCATGGATAATAGAAAATTATGTCGAAAGTGGTGCTCGTAGGCCTAGACCAATTTTCGGTGTCTATAGTGACCATTTCCAAATATTTCAAGTTCACAAGTTTTGCAGAAAAATACCTTTCGTCGAATTAGGGTTTGTTCACTAAATCACCTTTAGAATTGTATTGCGTCAAAATTCACTTGTAGAGCTCGCCAAACTTCTTCTTCTCAAAATGCAATGTGACAAATGAGGAATAGAAGTAACCTTTTATTATTCGCACACTTAACTTTTTATCGCAATAAATGCTTTTGCCCTAGGTCTTCTATATACCCTATTTTCATAGTCTATGAAAGAAAATTCTTCTGCGAACCTTCAATTTTGCATAAATTTCCTCCACAAGTGTTCCCAAAATATATGTAGATCATTGATGCAATCGTTGCAATTTTCCACATTCTAGTACCAACTACCGGCAAGGGGTAAAAGATTTTCTTGAGAGCTCCCCCTAGGCTAGAGTCCTTAAACTAATTCCTGGAGGAATTTTCATTACTAGATTCTGGTGCTGATTCATTTCCTGCATCAGAAACACTCTTCTTCACCCATGTCTTCTTCATTTGATTCCTGATCTCATTCATAGTAACTTTTCATTTTCCCTTATCATCCTTTTGCATATTTTTCCCTTTGTTTACCGGACCCTTCCTACTTCTACAAAATCTTGCAATGTGACTGGATTTATTACAATTATAGCACATGATATTTCCTTGTCCAAACTAGTGATTCCATTGATTTTATCTTGATCTACACTAGTTAGCAATATGGCCAAATCTATCGTAGACATAACATCTGACATTTCTATTGAAAAAGTTGTTTGTCATATTTATGCATTCAATTGACTTATGACCATACTTATTGCAATTGAAACACTAACTGGAAAATTATGGACCGCTTGGATTGATTCTACTTCTACATTGAGTAGCCATATGACCAGTTTTTTTGCAAACAAAACAGTATCCTTTGAACTTTTGAGCATTGGGTTGTCTTACCGGATACCTTCTAGCTTTGCTCATTTAATTTCCTGACCTAAATTTCCTTTGACCAGATACAGAGCTTTCTCCTTTCTCATATCCAAGACCTTGATTGTCACTTCTAATATTGTAACTTTGAATCAATTCATCAAGCTTAGCTGAGCTAATCTTGAACTTCTCCTTGTATTCATTTGCAGTAGCAAGTTCATCCCTGAGAATGACAATCTTTCTTTTAAGCTCTTCTTCATTGTTTCTGATCTTTCTTTCAAGGATTGAGTAAGATTCTCTTCATTCTTCTTTCTCTCTTCAATCTCCTTGGTAATCCTCATCACAATAGATTACATCCCATGCTTTAGTAAAACATTATCTCTTGTGAGCTTTTCACATTCTTTTGTCTTTTCCTTCAAGGCTTGACTTAGGTGTTCATCTTCCATGCTTTTACTCTCTTTCTACTTGATTAGATCACATAGTTAACCCTTATAACTAAACTAAGCACAATTATAAGTCTAGGCTAACTTTGCAAAGTAGCTAACAATCAGCTAACTGCAAAAATTATGGACTAGAGATCGCTGCAGACATTCCAAACATGAAACCCTAAGTATTACCAAAATAATTTAACCATAAACTATTAAGCAATTTGAAAGATAGAATAACAAGAACCATGCCAGATGAAATTCCAGAAGATAGATACCAAACACAATATCCCTCTTATATTAAATCATCCAAAATAGCAACAACTCCAGTTTTCTGTTACAACACTTGCTTGAGAATAAACCCTAATTTGCTCTAATATCACTTAACTATTTCTCTCCTAATCTACATATCCTTCTATATCTATTTTTTAAATCTCTATCTATATCCCCAAATGAGGCAACATGCCTATTTTTATAGAGAATCCATAAGATAGGTTAGCCCAAATTAAGAATTTACAATAAAAACATGACCTACAAGAGGTCGGCCTAAAAGATATTTCGAAATAAAACATGAAATGTGCCATTGGCACCAATTTCATCCCAAAACCGCCAAGCTACCAAAAGGTCGGCCAAATACATGTGAATTAATGGGAAGCACAAATACCAGTGTAACCCTATATAGTCACTCCCCATCCTTGTCCTTAGCTTTATCTTCTACACCATGTACCGACAACATGACCCTATCCAGCTCAGTAACAGGTGGCATAGGAAAAACCCTAATCTTTCTCTCAAGAGACTTGATATCATCTCTTGCCTACCTAATTGTACCATCCCAATCGGATTTTTTGGTCAAATACCTATCGATGACTACAATATAAGTTGCAACATCATCCAATTGATGTCCAATAACTGGCCCCTCACTGACTGGATAATAAACATCCCTCCACCATTCTCTAAGCTACTCCAAAATGAGATGTTTTGGAGCAAACTTCTTCCTTCCAGTCATGACCTCAAAGAATGAAATGCGCCTATCATGAACACTGGTCAGAGCATCCTCAATCTACCTCACCTATTTATGGATCTTTTTCAAGGCCTTCTGCCTCATTTGCAAGATTTCAAACCATTCCCAAGGTTTGAAAACTCTTAGAAAAGGAAGAATCCTGCACTGTACCAATTTTTCTTCAGTAAATCCCATGATTGTTGTAGTCTTCTGTAGTAGGAGGTTGGTATCCACATTATCTTGTGTCAATGTAGCCTTTAACCAATCTATCGATCTCAGTGCATCCCCTCTAGTTGACAATATGCCCTTAATGGCATCATCTCCTTTAACTTGGACACTCTGCAACCAAGTAACTGCAACATGTGAGGTGCCCTTTATCTTTTCTAGCTCAGAGATAGTTTCCTAGGGTAGGAATCCTGCAGTAGAAGAAGAGCCAATAGCTTGCAAAGGTTTCATCAATTCTTGCAAATACTTCTTTAGTTTTTCATTCTCCTTCTCCAGCTCATGCCTAGTTTGCATTGCCTTCTTTAATCTCCCCACAATCACTACACTGGAACCCTCATATTCTTTAATATCCTGCTCCACAGTAGCATGCCCCAAGTCAACAGTCTGCACATTATTGTCCTGGGCAGTCACATTGTCTCTATCTTTGTTTGGAGCAAGGGTAGCAATATGGGCCACTCTGTTACCTGACCCATCTCTTTCAATTCAGGATACAACCCTTTCTCTCTTTTTGGTATTTTCCTTCTCTACATTAGCCATGAGGGCATCCCAATTGGGAGGAGTGTCCTCCACTATCATCATTTTGTTCTTCAATTCCCTCTCAAGCCAATCCAAAATAGTGGACCTAGTAGGCACTGTGTCTTGTTTATCTTTCTCTTGCCCCTATTGATCGACAGTTGCATCCTTTTCAACACTTGGACTTTTAGGAACATCCACAGTTGGGTTCTCTTTCTCTTGTATCTGCTCCTCCATAGCAACATGCACTGGTGAAGGGGCCCTAGCTGGTATATCTTCCTCCTTTTGAGGAGACTTGTCTACTTGTTCTTTTGTAGGAGAGTCTGCATATGCCACCAAGGGAGACTGAACCACCCTATCAATTTATGCCTCTGCATTGAAGAGGTCTCCCTCTTGAAACTCTTCCTCGCCCAAATCCTTAGGACTTTCATCCTTCTTTGGCTCCTCCAGTGTGTTACCGATGTTCTGAGGAATAGAGACTCTCACTTGCTCAACAACAGGGATACTAACTGAAATATTCTCCTTTGCTACAATATCCCTTGGGGAAGGAGTCCTTGACCTCCTCATGTAGACCCGTGTCTTTTCCCCTGAGCTTTCCACCTCTACCACTGGTGGTTCAATTTCCTTGTCAACCTTAGGGGCTCCCTCCACCTTCTATGACAATTTGGTGATTCTTCTTCTCTTAATCAGTGGTGGAGCACTTTCAACCTCCTCCTTCTCTTCTTGATTCTTCTCAACTTATTTCTTTGAGGCATGCTTCCTCTTCTTTGCAACAAGCTTCCTCTGTTTGTTTACCTCTGCAGCCTTCTCAACTTGAATTTCCCTTACCTGGATTCTGAAAGGAGAATCCACTTTCTCTTTGCCTTTTGGATCTGGTTGAAGTGAAGCCTCAGAAGAAGAATGAGACTATAAATCTCCCATCAGTTCATAGGTGCATGGAACACCCTCGCTCTCCAGCTCTAGCATCTTTTGCTTCAACCACATCTTGGTATATTTGATCACTGGAGCCATGACCTGATCTAAATCAGTCTTTTCTTCCTCTAACCAGTCAACTTCTCCCACTGGTTTATCCCTTACTGCCTCATAAACATGACCCTGGATCATATTTCCATCTTCCTCTACCTGGTCCGGGATGGCTTTTACATTTTACAATCTCACCAAGTCCACTGGCAACCTTGAAAATCTCTTCTTTCTTGCCTCGAACTCATCAGCAAGGTTAATCCAATAGTCTTCAATGTGAGCCTTATGGCTATATTCCCTACTGGCCTTCTTCTGAGCCTCGCCAATGACATCAAACCTTGCTCTTTTGGAATGGAAGGAGAGACCAAGAGTACCCATCTCCTCCTCAGAAGCATGAGCAGACTGAATGGAGGCACAAACCTCACCCATTCTTATCTTTAGGGGGAAATCATTCCCAAAACCAGTCTTATGCATTTCTCCCTTCACAACCTTGTCAAAGTCGCAAATTTGTCTAGTGACTTCCAAAAATACAATATGATCAGTGGGATATTTAGGGATTCTATAGGGAGCCCTCTGAAAACCATCAATTTTGATGTATGAGAAAGTTGGGAATTGGATAAACCATGCCCCATATCTCCTTATCAACTCTTTTGCCTTGTCTGAGATTCTCATATGCTCCGCACCTTGGAACAATTTGGTAATATACATTGTGAAGGCATCATTTGACCTCTTGTAGCTTCCACCAGTTAAGTGCAACTGTGGATACACTTCATAGATAGCATCCTGCCCAAAAATACCCCTAGTGCTCAACCCCTTGTATGGGTGAAGTCTGGCCAATGAATATACTAGGTAAGAGGTCATAGTGAAAGTCTTGGTTTGCAAGACATTACATAATTTTTGATGGATCACAACACTGATAACACCTGCCCAATGATAATTAATTCCCTGGTCCATTCTCGCAATCACATTAAACACCCAGGTCTCAAAAACACTTGCACTCTTCAATCCCACCAACTTGCTGAGAAGAGTGATAACATTGTAGTACTCTTTCTTGAACTTAAGCCTGAATAGTTGCTTAGGCAACTTGGAGAAATGGGATTTAGGCTTCTCTAGCCAAGATTTGATCACCTACTGAGATTTAACTATATTCTCCTCATAATACTTTATGGAAAAATCTATGTCAAAGCCCACCACATGGGACCTATCAGGCATGTCGAAGGTTGCAGCAATGGCCGCAAGATAGAAACCAGCTAGAATCCTTCCCTGGGGACCAATTATTCTTTGTGTCCCTCTATCATAGTTTCTGGCAGACTCAAGCACTAGCTCGTAGCACTACACTATAGAAGGAAATCCTGCCACATGGGCTAGCCCGGAGTCCACCATTCTTTTTTCCAACAAAGGAGGGCTTGGTGCTGACATCTCAGCCTTGAATTCCTCGTAGTCCCACATGCCTACATTTGTATTTATGATTCTTGACCAAATTGAGGTCAGCTTGCTCTCAGGAATCCGGCTCTTTATATCCAACTTTACCTTTTCTGCATCTGAGATGGAAGAAGTCTCTGCACCTGGATCTATTCCCTTTCCTTTTCCCCGACCAGCAACACCCTGCCCTGATCCTACCTGCAAACACATAAAGGCAACCACAATCAGATCCACAAGAAACAATAAGTGCAGGAGGTTAATACCCTAAAGTTTGGGATTTAGCCCCCCTCACGAATTTTACACTAGAGAGGATTTTCGAGAAAATCCGGACCAGGCGGATTCCAGCAAACCAAGCATGCAAAATCCCATAATATCATTTAAACTCATCAATTAAAAAATTAAAACCATTAAAAACACTTAGCATAAGCTCCTTAAATCAATCAAATAGTTTACCAATAAACCAATCATTTATAACCATCAAATTCAACATTTCCCAAAAAAACCTGGAAGAATCCGCCAGAGACGGATTTTGGTAAAAACAACAACAGTTATAACTAACCCGAGAAAAATGAAGAGACACGGAAAATTTGGGAAAATCCGGATGGAACGGATTTCGGCGAAATCCAAATATAACATTACTAAAGCATAAAATCGGTAAAATGACCCGACCGCGAACATCGGGAAAATCCGGATGGAACGAATTTTGGCAAAATTAAATGAAATCTGGTAAAAGTGATAAAACAGGAAGAGATAGAAAAGTCAAGGAAATCCGGGGAAGCAAAAATCCGTGAGGACCTCGAAAACCCAAACCTATCCACATCTTCACTACTTTCACCAAAATAATTCAATTACTCTGGACCTAAGAAAGAACCCCGAAACCAACTTAACCTGGACCTCCAATGATTGGTACATGAACTTAGAACACTTCCTCATAGCAATTTAAAGGGGATTGGCCATGCCCTAGGTCAAGAACCCTAAAAGTCCGCCATGAAAGCATAGGGGACGAAGCACGACTTGCTCATACACCAGAATGGAGAGTTGAAAACTAAAGCAAGCAAGTGCCCAAACTCAAAAGTAATACCAAACCAAGCATAAACGTTCAATCAACCAAACGGACTAGTACACCAATGGACAACCCCAAAATGCTCAATGATGACACACACCCAAAAACCAGGAAACCATGAAGGACTCCCAAGCAAACGAAGAAAAGCAATCAAAATCAATAGAGAAAAGGGCACATTTACATACCATGGAAGCATAAGGGTCGAGACTGGTGAAGCCAACAAATAATTGTTTTATGCGAGCCAGATACAATCCACACACAGGAAATGCAAACGCATAGTCCAAATAGCTTCGAAAATCCAAAATCCAGCAAAACACCAAGAACTCCAAGACACAAGCTCAAATGATAGAAAACGCACAAACTCAAATGATCAATTACTTCTCAGAGAATCAATATATCAAAGCACCAAATCCTCCACACAAATGCCATGTGTTCGACAAGATAGCCACGACCACGAAAAACTTCGGGGATTCGATGCTATGATGGACTTCGGGAAAATCTGGACCATATGAATTTTCTAGAAAACATGGCAAAAAGGTAGCAACTTCGGATATTGAGAGGAAACGGGGAGAATCCGGCCCAGGCGGATTTTCCTAAAAACAATGAAAACTACGAGATCAAGTCCAAAACTTAAGATTTTCAATAAATTTCATAAGTGTGCCACTTCAATTGGAAAGATAGATATTAAAGCACAAACCCAGGCAAGCAAAAACCCCCAGAAAAGAAGGGCCAAAACACCAAAAAGCGAAAAAGAGAGGGTCCCCACTTTCAGTGGGGTGTGTGTGCAAAAATTGCACAACAAGTTCCTTTCTCTTTTCCCTAGACTTATTGATTTGATCTTTCAATGATTGAATGAATTTCTCAACATTCATGAGGCTTGCTTGCAATTCCCAAACTTCAGATTTGGACTCATCAAGATCATCTAGTGCCACCAAATTTTTTTGATGAAGAGTGTTGGAATCCATTGAATCACCTTCCCGGATCTTCCCGAAGATATTAAACTTCTTTTGAGGAACTAGGCTTTGATACCAATTTTTGAAATCAAGCAACACTGAGAGGAGGGTGAATTAGTGTTCTGCAAAATTTAACTTTATTAACTTGATCTTTAAACCACTTATAGCATTGAACCAAAAGAAGGATGCAAGAACATAAGGTGATCAACCATAGCACCATAACACAATGATTTTTATGTGGAAACCATGTTAGGGGAAAAACCACTGTGGAGGTTAATCCAAAATTTGAGTATACTCAATATAAGTGTTTACAAATGGAATTCACATGCATTCAGGCACACTGCTAGAGCTCACTGCTCAAATACAAAAGGCTTTCTACCCAAAGAAGACTCACTGTCTTACAATCACATCCAAAAGACAAATAGAGTGGATGAACTATGAGATAGCATCTGTTAATTCCTTATTATAGTTCCGGTTAAGCACATTGGTTGCATTCTTCACATTTTGTTTGAAATTTCTCTTGAAACTCTATCTGCTTAATTCAAATGACCAATCTTTGTTCTGTACAAGTGAAACTATGCACAATCGATCTATATTCCTTCTAACTTTCACATCATATGTCAAAATGATATGAAAAATTGATTATATATATCTGCAACTAGAGATTAGAACAACTGCATGTCGGCTTTAACAAAATATGAAATGTGTGCAAACTGTCAGCCCAATCCATAGACAATTATCAATGTGAATCAAACAATTTCGGCTAAAACATATTAAGGACCCAAAACAACATGTCTCAAACATGAAACACCTTAAACAATTATGCCTCAAAGATCCACAACACGCTACACTCATCTTAGTCGGCCTTTCTACACTGTTACACTGAAAATCAATAAACCGGATCTTCTAACTTGCACACCAATTAGTGTGAACCTTGATGATTCAAAGATAGGATAGTTCATACATAAAAAGACCTTCCCTGAGATCCACAACACAAAATGATAATAGGAAATTACATATGATTCAATGTACACAACTTTGTCGAATGCCCTATTTTAGCTTTGACAGATAACAAATATCTTCAGTCTGAATTTTGGTATAAGAAATTACTGAGATGTGGATGGGATTACTGACTAGGGTTTCCATCAATGACAACACCAGATGACTTGCACAGTGTCTCTTGCCAACAAAATTGAAGTTGTCAAAGTTGCATTTATTGTCATCATTGTTACAATTTCATGGAAACTCACCTATATGATTTATTTTCGGTTGTTCAAATGTGAAAATTGTTGGAAGACTGAAATCACTGAGAGGGGGGGGGGGGTGAGTCAGTGATTAATAAATTCACAAACTTTTTCAAAACTAAGAATTTACATTTTCTTTTGAACAAAGAGGACAAATGACAATTTGTGAAGTGGTTTGCTTTTGAACCAAGAGGACAAATGACAGTTTGTGAAGCAAACCTGACTTGTGCATTAATCATGAATTTGACATATGAATAAAAATTTGACATGATTTGAGACATAGACTGAACCAAGTGAATAATTTATAATTCTCTTGTATCAGAGTTCACAACAATAACAGGACATTTGTCCATGACATTTTGATATAGAAATTTACAGAAATGAAGAAACAATCAATCAACTATGTTCAAATTGATAAGGATAATCACTCACAAAATCATCTCATAACACAACATTTTTTCTTGAGTGGGAAACTCTCTTGGGGAATAAAAATCACTTGAAAAACCTCTCTTTATTCACTTAGAGCACCAACTCTTCACAGTTCAAGAGCACCAACTACAAAGTTATAGGAGTTCCAACTCCAACATTACAGGAGCACCAACTTCAACGTTACAGGAGCACCAACTCCACAAAAAACAACGAATAATCAATTACAGTGTACTATTAAAACCCTAGAAGTGAAAATGCAGTCCTAGAATCTCGACAGTAGACCATGAAGTTTTTCAATGAGCACATTGAAAAATGTTGTATGAAAATAACATCTTCTCTTATACAATAATATGAGAATAAAAAGATTTTCAAAGCAATACAATGTCTTATATCTTTCAAGATTAAGCCTGAAGTCTCATATTGTTTCTTGTAGATTCACCGAGAAATGCCAAAAATCCATCTTTTAAAGACACTGCAAAATAACCTCTGAAAGCAGTTTGTGTAACTGTAAATCAACTCGGGTTAGGGTTTAAATGGAAAACCTTAAATAATCCTTCTTCAAACAAGCCCTTTAATGAAATGAAACCAGTTCAGTTACAGTCCATGAAATATTTCTTTTAACAAACCCTTTATCAAAAAATTACAAATATCACCACAATGAAACTATTCAGTTACACTTGAGTATTGCCATCCAAAAACCCTAACATAATTTTCAAAATCTATCAAGGATTAAGCCCTTTTAAAAAAATAAAAATTCGACTAAGAATAATTGATATCACCTGATAGAGTCTAATGTTGAAGACTACATTTTGTAGTGTTGTACCACCACAAAATAAAATTTTCCATGCCCTAATTTGACCACTACTAGGTCGAAACAAAAAAAATTCAAACATACAAATGTAACCAATATCCGAATTGAAACCATGTCTTGCAGCCGCCATTCCACCTTCAAGCTTCATAATATGTCAGCCAAGCTCATACAGTGAGCTAATTTACGTTACCATAGCATGTCGGCTGAGAAAAGATAAATGAATTTGTAGACAACATAATACCATGGTGGCTGGGGTTCCATAATACATTTTTCCCTAACCAAGCTTCAAGTTTTCAAAGACTTTGCATAATATAATGATCATTTGAGATCCGATACTATAAAAAAAATATCATAATTCCTTAGAATCCTGCTTCCAAATGCTTTACAAATAATTTTGACAACATTATAATACTAATCATTGAACCCAAGCAAATGAAAGTTGTCAAATAGTCAAATGTTTCCAAGTTTGTCGAAGCCAAGTTTAATTTTAGCAATAGCTAGTCACTTGTACAAAGTGATTTTCATCAATAAAACCTAATGCCACATTCATAATTAATAAAAAAATGTTAACCAAACCACTATTGTCACCTTTTCACTGCCAGGTAAGCCAATTCAAATGAGACTGATATCACATGTTTCATGTGATAAAACTTAGCAACCAAGATCATGTTGCCTGAAACCAAAATATTAAGCAAAACAATATTGTCACAACAAATTAAAATGCTTTAAAAATAATGATACTTGATGTCACATGTATTGTGATCAAACAAAATGCTAACCATATAAACCTGCCCGATACCTCATGTATTCTCTAGCCATCACATGATTAATGTGACTTTATTTAAAGCCCAAAACCTTTTTTAAATGAGTTCAAACAAAACCAAATCACCTTGTCACAAACATTTTTAATAACAAAAACTTTCTTGAATAATTTTCAAGTGACTTGTATAATATCAATTTCTTTGACAATATAGATTGCAATGAGATCCAATAGAACCACCTTTGTTCTACATGCTAATAATAAATCAAATGCCTTATAAACAAATGCCAATTACCTTAGCAAAGATATGAAAAAGTGAATTCACCAATCTGAAATGCCACAAATGAAAAAAATATAGTAATGCCAATGATCCCAATGCGACCAAGCTGTGACTTGTAACCTTGAAGGATCAAACTAAAAAAATCATCATGTCAAAATGATAAACATTGTCAACCTTGAATCATCTTGTCAAAATGATAAACATTGTCAGCATCATCATTGTCAACCCTGAATCATTTTTTCAAAATGATAAACACTGTCAGCATCATCATATATAAATCCAAAATCCTGTAACTGCATATCATATATCAACCAAAACCTGTAATTGCGTGTGAAAACCAAACCTCAACCATGTAACCAGTTTTGTCATCAAGGACAAACTACAAACATCAAACATGATATACAACTGAAAGCCAACAAAAATCAGCGATCTAGGAGTGTAGACACAGGAAACGAGAACCCAAAAACCATTTTTAGAGAGCCCTATCCAGGACCCACTCGCCATAGGGTGAATGAGTCCTCGGATGGCTTTAGAAAAGAACTTTTGGTGACTATTACACATCATTTTCCATATCTCAAATATGAATTCCAATTTCTAGTTCCATCAGTATTGAGCTTAATCTTCAAAATCCAAGTTATAGGTTTCATTTTAGAGTTAGTTTTCTATTTTTAATATTTCTACCCAAAGTGTTTTTTAATTAGGACCCCCATCCTTGCAAAAAGGAAATTTGCATATTTACACTTTAACTTGAGTCACCTCAAGGTTGGTAGTCCTTTCATTGTTTGGATCTTATTTCCTAATGAAATAAGGAAGACAGTTCCATAACACCCCATTTTCCTTTGTTCCTATTTGGGGTCAAACCTACTTTTCTATGTTTTAGGGATATATGAATAAAAATAATTAGAGGTACATTTGAAATTGAAGAAACCAGAAATCAAAAGGAATTCAAGGAAAACAGTAGAAGAATGGGCTAGAAGAGAAGGTTATACAAAATAAAAAATCAAGGAGTCCAAAGCAAGAGAAGCTAGCATGGTTCTTGAGACCTTTGGACCAAGGATATCTAGAATAACAACTTCCACCCTTGCCTCTTCTTTACCTAAGTCCTTCGGAGCTGCTACAACTACTATTGAAAAGGGAAAGAAGGTGGAGCCTAGTGCTCCAGTAATTGAAGAATTCATTGCACCCTTTGGACCTAGCACAAGGATAAGTAAGAGAAAGGATGTGCCTCCAATAGCAACCCCTACTACCTCAACAAGAAGAAAGAAACAAAAGCCATTCAGGGAAAATAATTTAAGTGTTGTGAAGAAGAAATTGAGATTGGGTTGGAACATGAAGAACAAATGACAAGGAAGAGAAGAAGAAGTGCTACTACAAGCGGTGAAGGTGCTTCACAAGAGGCAAACACCAGAGCTAAAAATCCAAAAGTTGATATTGTGGACACCTCTAGAGAAGAAGAAATAGAAAGAGAAAATGAAGCATTCACTATCCATATCCATAATAAGCCTAAGAAGAAGAAGGAAAAGAAGTAAGAGGAATGCTCTTCATAGTAGAATAAAAAGAATACAAAGACTCCTCTGGTAAGAGCTCGTACTCCTATGAAGTTAAATGTTTTGATTAGCAATATGTTACAATATGGTGATTTTTTAGAGGCTACTGCAAAATTGTATAAGGAAGTGAATGAGATAGATAGAAATAAAATTATTGAATCTATCATTTAGTATATTATTATTTTAGAGGCTGACATGAGTAACATCAAGAATAAGGTCCCTATAGTTGTATGGGATTCCTTGGTGAAAAGAAGGCATGAATCTATTGAAGCCGAGGATAAGATGAAATTTGATGACTTGGAGGAAATTGGGTCCTCCTTATCCGAGGATGAAAAAGCTACATTGAAAGAACTGTATACTAAAGAATTCAGAGTCAAACAAAGAGTTACTATTCTTATGGGAAGAGAAAAAGATCAAGTAGACAAATTGAAGCAATAAACAGTGAAGACTATCAGAGATATTGCTAGGAAGTTTGGGATGATAACTGCTTCAAAATTCTGTACTACTCAAGAGAAGGAGAATGATAAGAAAAATTTCACTGATGTAGAGGAAAATCTTCCTCTTGACACATATTTACTAGTTTTCAAAGAATTTTTGGAAGAGAAAGAAGTAGATGATCATACCATTGAAGAAACACCATTATTTAATGTCATAGAGGATGTGGTGTGCTCAACAACATCGGTAAATGATACGCATGTTTCCCCAAAGACTTCTGCTCCTTTGAAAGATACTAACAAGCCCACCGGTGCTAATGAAAATAATGTAGAGAGAAAAATAAAAAGATGATGTAGATGGTACTGAGGACCACTTTGATAAACAAAATGAAAATGTGGGAAATGAAGATAATCAAAATGTAAATGGTGAAGAAGAAGAAGGAGGAAAAGAAGAGAACTATAAGAAAGATAATGATGATGAAAAGGATGATGAAGATAAAGATAAGAAAAAGGAAAACCCCTCTGATGAAGAAGAAAAAGATGAAAATGAAAGAGTCTGGGGATGGAAAGAATGAAGAAGATGCTCAAAATACCATGGACTTATCTAATCCCTCTGAAGAAACCTCGTACGGTAATCCACTCAAGGGTCTTTTGACAAGACAAATAAGATTCCAACCAAAAATTTCTCCTTAGTTGTTATAACTCCCAATGTATCAAAGAAGTATGGATCTAGAAAAGATCTCAACAATTGAGAATTTGGAGCTTGGAGAATTCTTTCATGCTTCCAAAAGAAAAGAGATAATTGAGACTCATCATAAGGGGATAGAATTGATAAATAAAGCTACAAAGATTCTGTAGGATGCTACACCCAATACTACAATTGACAATACTCTAACTGATATGGAAAATCTAAAGTTTTTGGTTGATTCCCTTGAGGAGTACATCTCTAGTCTGAAGGAACAACATGAAAAATAAATTGAAACAAGGTTTCCAGAGAAGAGACTATTGGAGCTACAAGAAAGATGTGAAACAACACATAACAAAGTGGATACATTCTTGAAGGACATAAAGGAATGTGAAGATGAGGCTAAGACTTTATTTTTGTACCAAATGAGGTGGTCAAATGCCACTCAATGCATTAAGTACTTAATGGACTCAATTGAGTCACAAATAACTAATGCCTTTGGTACCTATGACCCAACACAAGATAGAGATCACACCACTTGGACTACCATCACAGATCTGTAGAATAGGTATTTTTCATTGCAAAGGTAGAAAGAAGACATTATAAGGAATTTTAGACAACTTGGGGACTTGGTGAAGACCAAGCATATATCGATGTCAATTGTCCTAGCTGATGCATAGAAGCTTATAAAGATAAATCCAAATCCAAGAACTCTGGATGAGGGAGAGGAGAGCATAGTAGAACTAGAATCAATGTGAAAATTGCTTGTAGAAGCAAAAAAGACTTGGAATGAAGGGAAGTCTTCTTGGAAAGCTATTCTTAAGGATCTTGAAGATGCCTCCCCCTCCAGTTAAATATTTTTCAGCTGTATATTCTTTCATTGTTTCAATTGTTTTCTAATTTTTCATTGTACATACAAATGGATCAAATTTTTGGGATAACTCCCTGAGGGGGAGTCAATTCATTTCATTTAGTTGTTTCTTTGTACATATGCATCTATAAGGGAGTTTACATGTGTGTTACTAGCGCACAATTTTTCCTTGATGTCAAACGGGGAGAAGTTAGATGATAGGAGATGATTTTGGAAAATTCAAATGATTGGAGATGGTGTATGATACAAAGTTTGGAGATGGTGTATGTTTGAATTTTTGGAGATTCATTTTTGGCACATGTTGCCATCAATGAAAAGGGGGAGATTTCTAAAATAATGAAGGAACCCTTTAATGTGTTGTCATTGATGTCAACATTGATTGTCGATATTCAAACTAATCCGATGAATAGAATGAAGATATCTTAATTTGGTATTTTGGTCCATATTTACTCATGTAATAAGATCTACTGATGAGGTGATAATATGTTGTTATTGACTATTATGTGCATCTATGTTCAAGATTTCATCTATTTTTTATGTGTATTTTGAAAGATATAAGTGGTAGTTGATCAGCATTCAGTTTTGGCTATATATAGTGCAAATGGGAATGAGTAATCTGGTTCGTGTTCCTCCGGTGTTAAGAGTCAGAACTTGCAATTTTGGGAGATTGCTTACAGGTTTCAATACACTATATATTCTAGATGGTGAATGATTATAAGATTAGGTGGATTGTTGATGATTGATCATTTAGCATATTTTGTGATTAGGTCTAATTCCTGGCCAACCTAATGCTTGGTGCATGTTGTGGAGATGAAATATGTATTGTAAATGTTAATGAGATCTATTTAGGTCCATGCTGACCTAAATCAAGTGTTGCACATTTGGTTTAAGCATGAATATGTTTTTGATTCAAGTATGAAACCGACAAGGTAGTTTTGATTTAATTTTGGGCTACATCTAATTAGGTCAAGCTAATTGATGTATGCAGATGTATTGGGTATTTATGTAAGAAATTTTCTGAGAGTGTAGGTGTGTGATGATGTGTGATTTGATGTTAATATGAAAATTTTGTATGTAAATGATCAGATCTATAGTGGAGTTGTGAATATTGAGCGATTGTAAAGAAAAGTAGTGTTTTATATTCAAAGCTTCAAAGGAACTAAATTTTGTACAAGGAAGGTGCATTTTTTATCATTTCACATCCTGGCTATGTAGCCATTTATCTTTTGTATCTATCCTTTTGTGGTCATGAGCCCTATTGGACAGTGTGTCCTAGTAATGAGCCTTTGTAATATCTTATAACTGGTTATAATATATTGTGATCTAATCTTCGTCATGTTTTTTCCATTTTTGGGTTTTCCATGTAAAAATATTGGTGTTCATGTGTTATATAATCTTGTGATTGTTTCATGCTTTCATTCATTGTTTCAGTTAGATATGTTTTGTTAATTGGATGGATTGTGATCAAATAGTTTAATAGAATACTGATTCACCCCCCTCTTAGTATTCTGGGTGTTCAACATGCATTTCCTATGGATGTTTGAATACTCGTATGAGAGGACCACAATGCATAAGATAATTGAGTGTGCCAATCCCTGTTATGTTTTCTTACTATTTTTCACAAAATTTCCTCAAGGGTTTAATTAGTTGCTTTCATTTGACCATTAGACTACGGGTAGTAAGGAGTTGAAAAATGGTGTTGAATGTGAAATGTTTCCAAAAATTTCAGCACATCATTATTATTAAATGGTGTGCCATTTTCTAAAACTAATGTAGAAGGAAGACTAAAGAGAGAAACAATGTGCTCCAATATAAAATAAAAATTTACATCAGCGATTGTGGAACGAAGAGGAATGGCCTCCACCCATTTTGTGAAATAATTTGTTGTGGTACTTATAAATGTATGCCTAGAAGAATGTGAGGATATTTTTCCAATGAGATCCAAACCCCAAACTGAAAAATGGCCAAATGGGAATTTGAGCACAAAGTTTGAAAGTAGAAGTGGATCAAATGGTTATGTTCTTGACATTTGTGATATTTCTTAACATGATCAAAATAGTCTTGTTCCATATGTCACCAAAAATATCCCATACAAATTAACTTTTGAACTAATTATCTTCCCTGAAAATTCCCATCACAAGCACTAGCATGGGCTTCCTCAAGGGCTATAGGGATTTCCAATTGTTTAAGGCATCTAAGTAAGACACTGTTAAACGATCTTCTGTATAAAACATCAGCTAAGATTATGTATTGATTTGCAAGTTTATGAATATGAACTCTCTTGTTTTTATTGGTTGGCTTAGGAAAGGTTCCTTCCTTTAAGAAATTGAATATCGATGTGTATGATTCACTAGTGACTTCAATATTGGTCATTAATGCTTCTTTTATCTTTTAATCTATCGATGGTTTTGTGATTGTGTGAACTGCAAATGTGAAGTCGATAGAAGGATATTTAGGAGATACAAGAGAAGAAGTTCTTGTCATTGAATTTGCATGTCGATTATCCTTTTGTTGAATATTATCAATGGTATATGATTCAAAGCATTCTAGCAATGTCATTGTCAGATCTTTATATTGGGATAACTTGTCATGTTTCTCTTGACAAGATCCATTTATTTATTTAATGACCAATTGACAATCACCAAATATATGAGTGTGTTGAACACCTAAGGATAAGGCCGCACATATTCCAGAAATTAGAGCCTCATACTCTATAGTATTATTCATGCATAGGAATTTTAAATGGTAGGATAAGGGAATAGGATTTCTTGAAAGCAATATTAATATAACCCCTACTCCAGAGCTAGTTCGACACTTAGAACCATCAAAATACAATTCCCATGTATCAATTTTAGTTGTTAACACACTTTCATTAGGGAATGATTCATGATTAGGTGATGTTAATGGTGAGGAGGCGCCAGCTAAGTGGTCGATCAAGGATTGTCCTTTTATGGCCTTTTGAGGAATAAATATAAGATAAAACTCAGTCAAGAACATAACGCATTTAGCTAAGCATCCTGACAAATATATTTTAGCAAAAAGGTGTTTCAAAGGGTTAAACTTTGTAACAACATGCACCTCTACAATTAATAAATAATGTCTCAATTTACTAGTGGGAAACACAAGAGCTAAACATTGTTTTTCTATGGTTGTGTATCAAGTTTTAGAATCAATTAGAGTTCAGCTAATGTAATAAATAGGATGCTCTTTTCCACTTTTATCGAGTGTTTAGGCAATAATTTTGCTAGAGCATGAGTGAATGTTGATATGTAAAGAATGAATGGTTTTCCTTGAATAGCGGGTTGCAAGATAGGAGGATTAGCTAAATAATATTTCAAAATTTCAAAATATTTCTTACAATCCTCATTCCATTTAAATTTTGATTCCTTCTTATGAATTTGGGTAAAGGGGAGAGTTTGATCTGCCAATGATGCCACAAATTGGCAATTTTTTTGAATATTTCCTTGTAAACTATGTAATTGAGAAATATTTTTAGAAGGTGGCATACTTATGATAGCATCGACCTTCTTTGTCTCCACCTCAATGCCCCTATGTGACACTATAAAACCCAATATTTTTCCACTATCCACACCAAAGACACATTTCTTTATATTTAACCTCATGTTATACATACAAATTATTTCAAATATCTTATGAAGGACCATGACATGATCTTTACGATTTAAAGGTTTAGCCAAAATATCATCAACACAATCTTCCAAAAATTTATGGATGAAATCATGAAATATTAGTGTCATAGCTCGTTGATATGTTGCTCCAACATTCTTTAATCCAAAAGGCATGACAACCCAACAAAATGTTCCCCAAGGTATGGTAAAATTTGTCTTATATTGATCTTGAGGGTCGATGAAAAATTGATTATATCTTGAAAAACCATCCATGACTGAAAATAAAGCATGGCCCACAGTTGAATCCACTATCATGTCAATATTAGGAAGGGGAAAATAATCTTGTAATGATGCTTTATTCAAATCACAAAAATTCATACACATCCTAATATGATTATCAATTTTTTCTACTACCACAATATTGGATATCCAAGGTGTATAATCAATAGGATGAAACCAGCATCCAAAAGTTTTTCAATTTCAGCTTTCACCAATAAGGCTATCTTAGGATTCATCTTTTGTCTCTTTTCTCTTATGGGTTTAGCATCTTTTTTAAGAACAATGTTATGTGTGACTGTCTTAGCATCATTATCTGACATATCTAAATATTTCCAAGAAAATATTCGAACAAAGTCATGTAATAGTGTTGCATGATCTTCTTGTTCTTCATCATCAAGACACTTTCCTATTTGAATAACTTTTTCTTCATCAAATGTATCCATTGGTATGTTGATCGTATCTCCCATAAGTAATGGACTTTGTGTTGTAGTTTTAGGAAATTCTTCATGTTCATCTTCCTCAATATCACTTGTTTTCTTTTCTTCACCAAAGTATCCCTTACTGTTTTAGGTACAAGTGAATCTTCATTTATGGTGATGAGTTGATAAATTATCATAAACTCCCAAAAAAAAATTAAAGCTTCATAATGTTGAAAATAATCCAATGGTTCATCATAACTTGTGGTATTTATTAGATCAGGATTCTTCAATGTAAGAGTTGTCTTAGGAGAATCTTGCATGATGGTGTTGATATTGAGTGAAGGCTTTTTTTATGCTTTCCAAGGAAAATATCCAAGACCACTTTTTATTTCTTGTATGTTAGGATCTAAAGGGACATGCATACCTTGTTCATTCGCACCACATCCTTTTCCATTATAACCAAGTTGTTTCAAGAGTTGATATCCTCTCCCATAGAGAGATTCCATTACTTTCGAGGATGGTGGTTGTTCACTATCAAACTCATCATATCTTGTGTAATTTTCTTCTTTGTTAAAATTTGTCAACTTGGATGCTTGTGATGATTCTTCTTCATGTTTTGTTGATATTACCATTTTTTCTTTGTTCATTTTTTATTCTTTCGGTGTGATTTTATATTCTCCCATGAATGTAGGTGTAAAATCCAATGAACCCCAATCATCATCTAATAGTTTTGTGATTGATGATAAACACTTCTCTTTTTCTTCCTCTTTCTTAGGTTCAACTTTTGAAGTTGGTATCAATGTTCTCAAAGGACTTTTTATGCCTTTTTTAGTTTGCAAACAAGTTTCGGATTGAGGATCAGCTTTGATGTGTAGCCTTGTTTTGATAGGTAGACTTCATTAATTGGTGAAGCGTTGAAGGGACACCATTCATTTCATGAATACAAGGTCTTCCTAACAGAAGATTATATGAGAGCTCTTGAGGCATAACATGAATAAGAGTTTGAAATGTTACCTTTCTTTCTTTAATAGGTAATGTTATCACATTAAGCAGTTGTTTCCCCACATTATCGAATCCATAGATAGATAAAGAATCAGGTTGAATTTGACTCTTGTCTATTCCAATCTTATCTAGAAGGATTACACTAAAAACATTGAGTGTTGAACCATTTTCAAAGAGGGTATGCCTTATGCAAAATTTATTAATAATAGCCACTAACATCAAAGCCTCATTTTTCACTTCTAATGGAGGTAACTCATCTTGATGAAATACAATATCAATGTTAATTGAATTCATACCTTGAATTAGGGTTGCTACATCCTTTGGTTGTGCACTAGGAGGGACCACAAGTTGTTCTAAATCACTTTGAATCATGCTATGATAATTAGGTGAATCTTGAATAAGATCCCATAAAGAAATCTTAGCAATCTGAGTGTTCTAAGTTGTTCCACAAGATCATACTCCTTTCCATTGTGTAAAGGAAAATGAAGAGCATTAGGAAAAATAGGTTGAGTTATTTGTAATGAACTAGGTATGGTTTGTGGTTGTCTATTGTTCCTTGTATTGTATGTGTGGGCAACAATATTATAACTTGGTTGTTGCAAAACATTGTTACTGGTGAGTCACCTTACAAAATTCAAGATAGCCCCTAGAGGTAATGGTTAGTTTTTAGGTGGTCCTATGATAAGCACAGGTTTATTTTGGACTTGTGGTTTTTGTGAAGGTGGGTAGATGACAAGTTGAGGTGTGATTGCATTAAATTCCCTTTGTTTTGGTTCGTTATCACAAGCCTTAATGGATGAACCTTGTGAGATGAAATCCTCAAGGGCTTCATCTAGCATGTCAAATTAATCACTACTAAAGGGATTGAAGGATATATTAACTTGTAGAAATATATCTGACATGATCAGATAACTATTCTTTCTCCAAGGTTTATCATTTAGTGTATGGTTTTTTGTTTAATGTTCTTAGATAGTGTATGGTTTCCATTTTTTCTAAAATGAAAACTAATCTATCTAAACTATGTAATGATTTACAAAGTTAAGCCAATGACCACATATCTAAAATAATCTAATACTGAAATAAAAAAGAAATTTTTCAATTTTTCTCAATATTTCATCAAAAGAACAACTTTCTTTAATGTTCAAAATGGACTGCTTCAAAATTTAACGTCAGGTTCACCAAAATTAAATGAATAGAAATGGATGAAAGTGTGTTTATCCAAAATGAAATTATGATCTAGTACACCCTCATTTTCCCCTAATTTCATTAGAAAAAGAGATCTCCCAAAGATAGGATTGACTTTCAACCTTGAGGTGAGTCAACCCTATTAGGAGGACCTACTATTTTCTTATGATAGAAAATGAAAAAAATGATTGATTGGTTGTTTTGGGAGGTAAAATTAAATGCCTTATCAAACTCAATTGTATGACCTAAAACTTGAATTGTAGATTCTTATGATAGAAGAAATGGAAATAGTAACTTTTAGGCAGATCTGATAAG
Organism: Sequoiadendron giganteum; assembly: GCA_007115665.2. NCBI lineage: Eukaryota > Viridiplantae > Streptophyta > Pinopsida > Cupressales > Cupressaceae > Sequoiadendron > Sequoiadendron giganteum. The sequence continues at coordinate 140,664,163 of CM021100.1, read as the reverse complement.
GGTAGAATGGTATGTACCTAGTCTAAAAACTAGGTTTTTCACTCTGTAACAGGACTCATTCACCCAAGGGTGAATGGGTCCCTATAGCCTTTTATAAAACTTAAAAATATGAATCTGGAGTCCTTTATCTGCACTTTCTTCCTGTACCTGTAAATCTAGGCTTTCATATCTGAACTTGTAGAAAATCTACAAAAGAAAATGTTGTTTTGTGTGGATAGGGGTTTGCCTCGATCAAACCCAAAGTTTGGTAATTAAACCTTGATGAAATGATGTAAATCTGATAAACTACAATGTGTGTAATCCCTAACCTTAAGTGCATCTAAGTTTTTTATAGGCTAATATGCAAAGAAACCCTACTCAAGTGCATTAGAGCATGATTCCAATATGACAATGATAAATGGTAAATATTCAATTAGGGAGAAGTCCACACACCCCAATAAATCTAAAATATGATAATACCTTGCTTTAGGTAGCTTGATAGAATGAATCTCGAAGATGGTATCACTAGAAAACAAGTCATTAGGTTAAGGAAAATGGCCACATTCATCAACCTTCAATCATGAACAATGCTTGATCAAATATTTGACTTGAATAAGCTTGAAGACCTACAAATACAACAAAATGTTGCTCCAAGACTCCAAAATTGCTTGCTTCAATTATTTTCTCCTTGCTCTTCAAAAGTTCCATTTTCTTGCTTGTCCAAAATCTAGCTTGAAATGATGAAAAGACTAGGCTTTATAGGCTTCTTCTCTAATTTCCTAAATATTAGATCTCGATAGACAAAATTTAAAACTTGAATCTAGAAATTTAAAATACCACCAAAAACATATTTAAATTTTGATTTTGAATCTTAAAGGGGACCCATTCATCCAAGGGTGAATGGGTCCTGGCCTAAAAATTGAGGATCAATGTGTTTCAGGGGCTTTAATTAATTAAATCCATTTATTCAATGCATGATGCAATATTGGAAAACAATAAAAATAAGCCTTGTGGTGCATGATAAGAGGAATTAGAGGCCTATTTATGAAGGGTAAAAATGCATAAATGTAAGGTCACCAAAATAGGTCCAAATTAAGTGTAAAATTATACTATCACCTAGAAAGGAGTACAATTTTCTACACTACACTTATGCAACACCTTCATCACCTCTATTTATTGAGGTGTTTCTCTTCTTCATTGTATCATTTTACATTTAATCTCTCTCATTGTAATCTTTTTAGGCTTTATGTCATCTTCATAATATTGGGGAATTTTTCTTTGTTTTTTCTCCCTTACAAATTCTTGTCTCTTTTTGGATGTTGGTGTGCTTGCTCTTGGTTTTCATCTTGATGGTAATATTTTCTTTCAAAACGATTGCTTTGGGATTAGTACTTTCCTTTTGTTTCATTTTATTATTTCCTTTCAAAAACCATAAACAAGTGTTGCATATTCAAACAGGTTTTCATCTTCAACCTTCAATATTTCATTAAATAAGCTTTAGGTAGATTACATTGTAGTGTAGGAAAAAGTATCCCTTTTTCACACTTAATTTGGGAAATAATTAATAATAAAATAACTAAATCATGCCTTAATTTAGTGTTGTAATATGTATTTTACATATTCACATTAATTTTAGGGCCTTGAAAAAGAAAATGGACTTAATTGCGCCTTATTTATGGTGTTGTAAGGTGTACCTTTACACTTTCACACTTATCTATGGCTTTATTAATTAATTTAGGTTAATTGGCCTTAATTGGCCCCCATAGTTCAAACCCAAGCCTAATTAATTGTAAATTCTGAAGGGGAAAACCCGAAATTCATTAATGTCATGACATAACACTTAACATTGGAGAATGTGTGTCCTAGGTGAGTTACCTAGGACCCATTCACCCAAGGGTGAATGGGTCCTCACTTAGGCGTAGGACCTAAATTTTTATTATATTTTTAGTAGTATTTCAATTATTTCAAATGTGTATTCACATGTCATATTGTGTTATTTGAATTTCAAGAATTAATTTTAACATATGTATAAATAAGAGGTCATTTCACTAAGTTTCATCTAAGAAAAATCTAAGACTTCAAGCATCATAGAAAATTTATGAGCAAGTGTGATCAAGAGAAATATCAAGAGAATTTTCAAGGCATTCAAGAGAAGATTTATTGAAGATTATTGCAACCATCAAGATCCTATTATCATGTCAAAGTCTTCTTGCATCATGCATGTTATTTGAGCTACTATGTTGATGTAGTGTTCAAGATCCATTCAAGCATTCAAAGGCATTGTTTCAAATCAAATTTCAAGATAAAATATCCACATCCATTGAATCCATTTCATGCAAGTTGTGGATCCATATTCCAAGGTTCAAACAAAGGTTTGGTGAGTGGTCACATTGCATTTGTCCAAATATCATTCTTTCATGCTATTTCATTTCATTACAAGGTTTCATTAGCAAAACTAGGTTTGACCAAGGAAAACCCCCATTCACCAACAAAACAACATTTTTTCTCTCTTGATGTGTGTTTGATTTAATGTTGTAATGTGGTCAACACATTCACATTAGGTCTTGAACCCTTGCAAATCAATAAGAATTCTATCTTGTCTTGCAAAAGTGTTGTGAAGTGTTGTAACACACTTTCATACTTTTCTAGGACCCTTTTATTATAATTCACCTAAATAACCTCTTTTTATCACTTACCACGCCTTATTTCAAAGTGTTGTAAAAATTTGTAACAAACTCTCACACTTTCCTAGGCTTGTCATCACTAAATTGACCCTTTCTTATGTTAAAATGGCCCCTTAATTCACTTATAGGCCTACTTAAGCGTGTTTTGGAGGAAAATCCCATTAAACAACAATAATCACATTTTAATTCCCGATATCCACTCAAATTTGTCCAGGTGGAACAAGTCACCACCTTGGGCGACTTAGTCCCATTTGGCATAAAAATCAAATTTAATCTTAATTTTTGATGGGATATTGTATCCTAAACCCTAAGGTCGGCCTGTGATGAGTTATTTTCAGGAAATTAGGGCACAACATGTATAAATAAAGGGTTTTCCCTTCATTTTTCATCTCCTAAGTCTCATTTCTCCTATCTCATTCTTCTACTCATCACTCTTCTCAAGCAAGCTAGGGTTTGAGTATTCTAAGTCATCAAGACATATTTCCAAAGCATTCAAGGGTTGAATCTTCCTCCATTGCTATAACAACTCAAGATCAATCATCATGGAAAGGTACTAATCCCATTGTCTTATATTTCATGCTTCATTATCTTATTTTTTCATTTGTTTTAATTATCTAAAAGGGGTTTGACCAAGGCAAACTCACATGCCCTAACATCTAACATTTATCCTTCTCTCTTTGTGTGTTTGCAAATTTAGGTACATTGAAGGCTTAGAAATCATTGAAGATGTATTGACATCTTTTTGAAGACACCTCCTTGTTGGCTAGGGCAAAACATCCACTAAAATTTATTTACAGTGTCAAAGCTCAGGGTTTCATATCTGGATACTTGGAGGAGCAGAAAGTGCAGATCGAGAGCTTTAGATTCCACTTTCGGACTTGCAGAAAATCCAAAGTCGACTAATTCGCCATTAGTGGCAACTTAGTCCCACTATACATGTTTTTTCAGAGTTTTCAAAATATTTGGATACCCTTTTGGCCGAAACGGGCTCCATTACAGTTTTCCAGGTGACTTAGTCCCACTATATATGTTTTTCATATTTTTCAGAAGATTTGGATACCCTTTTGGCCAAAACAAGCTCCATTACAGTTTTTTGGATTTGAGACTAATTCACCTAGCTTGGCGGAAGTGTCCCAGTAGGCCAAAATTTTAGATTCAACAGCATTTCCAGTCTTCATTCCAATCTGCAACTCATTCCTAGGTGCACACATTTAGTTTTCCAGCTTTCTATTTTTCTTCATGTTCATTCGTATGTCATTTTGTACATGTTTGCATATCATTATGTGTTTTCCAAAACTTTGCATTTTTTAGGATTAGCATCAATAAATCATTTCTTTTTCAATTTGTTGCATTTAGACATCATTATTAGACATATTCCACACACACACATTAGCACTTAATCTTGAATGAACCCTCCAAGTTTTGGGTGTGAAAGACCTCTCTCTTTTTAGGTGAAAAACCCTAGAAATGCAGGAGAACCCCTTTTCCCCTAAAATTTGCGAGTAAGTGCACCAAGATGGTTCCCAAAAAGAGGACTTAACTGGACACCTTTTTTTTTGAAATCAGGAAATATTGACTTTGGACATGAAATTGAGGATAGTTACACTTAAAATTTTGAGATGGAACAAAAACAAGGATCGAAGTGCTCTGAGTCTAATTTCAAACCTTTAATCTATTTTTAAAATGGTTTATATTAAGGGGTTCAAACAAGGGACGTACAAAAATTGGTGTTTTTTTATCAGAAAAACATAACATAGCAACTCTTGTATGACCCTAGCATAGTGTACTTTTTTTTAGTATTTTTAAAATCGCTACTATCAGAAGTTAGCTAACAGTATGTAGTTGATGCACGATTTTTCTAATAATTTTTTAATGAATATTTGATTTTATACTAATTTTCGAAGTGGACACTCCTGAAAAACAAAATTTTGGTCGTGCTACCCCTACAAATGTTGGAAAATAATTGAATTTTTTTATAATTAAAAAAAATTTGTAGAATGGAGTCTAGTTTCTAAAAATGTAATTATTTGAAATTTCGATGAGCGGTTAATTTATAACGAAAAAAACACCAAACGTTGCTTTTTGGCAAAAAAGAGACATATAAACAAAAGAAATTATGGATGAAAGGCTTAACATTGTTAGAAAGTGAAAAAATTACATCGTTGGATAGCTAAGAGAGAACGTAACATTAACCATATGTTCGATTTGTTTGATATTGAACCACGTGCAATCCTGATGGTGAGCACGAACTCGATTATGTGAAATATTGTAGAATTTGCAAAAACACATCTCTGGTCATTGGGAATGCCCTCGAAGCCTTTGGATTGGTATTCCAAGGAAAATACCAATCCTAAGGCTTGTGGATTCCCAAAGCAAGATATAACATGAGCACGTTATAATGTGCTCACATTATATCTCAGTTTTCACATGGTTTTTTGCTTCTGCAGGAAACATGTCAACCAAGACATAACACGAGTGAGCGAATTATTTCTTCCTTTATGTTAAATGCCACTCTATTGAATGTATGTTGATAGATTTGTATATTTGTATGTACATGTATGCTTGTATGTCATTTATGTATGCATGTATGCATGCTTGTATGTATGTATTCCTGTATGTATCAATGCATGTATATTGTATGTATGCCTATGTGTATGTAAGATTGTATCTACACATGTATGTATGTATGTATGCTTGTATGGATATAGGATTGTATGTACATATGTATAATGCTTGTATGTATGTAATTTTGTATGTATTTACATATGTGTTTAGAGGGGGGGATAATTTTAAGAGAGTTTGGAGAGAGGGAGAGGGGGTGGATGTGAGAGTTTAAGAGAAAGGGAGTGGTAGAGAAGGGTTTGGAGTGAGAGGGACTTATCTAGGTGGGGTGGGAGGGATAGAGGGAGGGAGGGAGGGAGGGATGGAGGGAGAGAGAGGGAGGGGGGAGAGAGAGAATTGAGAGAGAGAGGGGGGGGAGAGAGAGTTATGTAGGTAGGGTGCCAAAGGGTGAGACTTGAGAGTGTAAAGGGGGGTGAGAGGGAGAGACTTGAGAGATAAGTAGTGAGAGGGAGTGCAAGAGAGAGGGAGTGTGAGTGAGAAACCTGAGAGAGGGAGTGACCTGATAGAGGTAGAGAAATAGGGAGTGGAGTGAGAGGGACTTATCTAGGTAGGGTGGGAGGGATAGATAGAGAGAGGGGGGAGAGAGAGAGTTACCTAGGTAGGTTGCTAGAGGGAGAGACCTGAGAGAGAGAGAGGGGGTGGGAGGGAGAGACGTGAGAGAGAGGGAGAGAGAGGGAGTGGGGGAGAGTGAGAGGGACAAAGAGATAGATGGATAGAGGGAGCGAGAAAGGGTGGTAGGGATTGATTGAACGAGAGGTACATAGAAAGAGGGAGAGGGTAGATAGAAACAATTAGAGAGGATAGGAGAGAGGGAGGGATGGAGAGGTGATATGTATAGATAGAGAGAAAGTGATAGGGATTGAGGGTATATGGTTGAGGGATTAGGGTGGAGAACCTATAGGGTTGATGGTTTCTAGGGTATTAGGTTTTAAGGGTTGAGGGTTGAGGGATTAGGGTTGATGGTAGATGGTATTGGGTTAAGGGTATACGGTAGACGGTTCAAGGGTTTAGGGTTGAAGGGTTTAGGGTTAAGGGTTTAGGGTTGATGGTAGAGGGTTTAGGGTATAGGTTTGAGGGTATATGGTTGAAGGATTAGGTTGAGGGTCCAATGTAAAGGGTAGAGGGTATAGGGGTTGAGGGTTTAGTTTTTAGAGTTTAGGGTTGAGTGTTTAAGGGTTTATAGGGTAGAGCGTTTGACGGTTGAGGGATTAAGAGGGTATAGGGGTTGAGGGATTAGGGTTTAAGGGTTTAGGGATTAAGAGGGTATAGGAGTTGAGGGATTAGGGTTTAAGGGTTGAGGGTTGAGGGATGAGGGATTAAGAGGGTATAGGGGTTGAGGGATTAAGGTTTAAGGTTTAAGAGTTGAGGGTTGAGGGATTAAGAGGGTATAGGGGTTGAGGTATTAGGTTTTAAGGGTTGAGGGTTGAGGGATTAAGAGGGTATAGGGTTTGAGGGATTATGGTTTAAGGTTTGAGGGTTGAGGGATTAAGAGCGTATAGGGGTTGAGGGATTAGGTTTTAAGGGTTGAGGGTTGAGGGTTGAGGATTGAGGGTTGAGGGATTAAGAGGGTATAGGGGTTGAGGTATTAGGTTTTAAGGGTTGAGGGTTGAGGGATTAAGAGAGTATAAGGGTTAAGGGATTAGGGTTTAAGGGTTGAGGGTTGAGGGTTGAGGGTCGAGGGATTAAGAGGATATAGGGGTTGAGGGATTAGGTTTTAAGGGTTGAGGATTGAGGATTGAGGGATTAAAAGGGTATAAGTGTTGAGGTATTAGGGTTTAAGGGTTGAGGGTTGAGGGATTAAGAGGGTATAGGGGTTGAGGGATTAGGGTTTAAGGGTTGAGGGATTAATAGGGTATAGGGGTTGAGGGATTATGGTTTAAGGGTTGAGGGATTAGGGTTTAAGGGTTGAGGGTTGAGGATTGAGGTATTAAAAGGGTATAGGTGTTGAGGGATTAGGGTTTAAGGGTTGACGGTTGAGGGATTAAGATGGTATAGGGGAATTTATGGATTAGGGTTTAAGGGTTGAGGGTTGAGGGTTGAGGGTTGAGGGTTGAGGGTTGAGGGTTGAGGGATTAAGAGGGTTGAGGGTTTTAGGGATTAGGGTTTAAGGGTTGAAGGTTTAAGGATTAAGAGGGTATAGGGGTTGAGGGATTAGGGTTTAAGGGTTGATAGTTGAGGGTTGATGGATTTCAAGAGGGTATAAGGGGTTGGAGGTATTAGGCTTAAGGGCTGATAGCTTAAGAGGCAGAAGGAGGGATTAGGGGAAGTTTTAAGGTTGAGGCTGGAGGGTTGAGGGGTTGGAGGGATTAAGAGGTCTAGGGTTGAGGGATTAGGCTTTAAGGTTCGAGGGTTGAGGATTGGAGGACTGAGGGATTAAAAGGTATAAGTGTTGAGGAATTAGGGTTTAAGGGTTGAGGGTTGAGGGTTGAGGGTTGAGGGTTGAGGGATTAAGAGGGATAGGGGTTGATGGATTAGGGGGATGTTGAGGGCTGAGGGATTAATAGGGTATAGGGGTTGGAGGGATTAGGGTTTAAGGGTTGAGGGTTGAGGGTTGAGGGATTAAGAGGGTATATGGGTTGAGGGATTAGGGTTTAAGGGTTGAGGATTGAGGTATTAAAAGGGTATAGGTGTTGAGGGATTAGGGTTTAAGGGTTGAGGGTTGAGGGTTGAGGGATTAAGAGGGTATAAGGGTTTAAGGGTTTATAGGGTAGATGATAGAGGTTTGAGGGTTTAAGGCTTGAGGGTTTAGGGTTGAGGGTAGAGGATTGAGGGTATAGAGTTGGTGGATTAGGGTTGAGGGTTCAATGTATAGGTTAGAGGGTATAGGGGTTCAGGGATTAGTGTTTAAGGGTTGAGGGATTAAGGGTCAAGAGGGTTGAGGGGTTAGGGTGGAGTGTTTACTAAATGGGTTTAACGGTTTAAGGGTTGGGGGGTTAGGGTTGAGGGTTGAGGGTTGAGGGTTGAGGGTTGAGGGTAGAGGGTTAAATGGTTTATGGTTTAAGGGTTGAGGGTTTAGGGTTGAGTCTTTAAGGGTTTATAGGGTAGAGGGTAGAGGGTAGAGGGTTTAAGGTTGAGGGTAGAGGATTGAGGGTATAGGGTTTAAGGGTTGAGGGATTAGGGTTTAAGGGTTGAGGGTTGAGGGATTAAGAGGGTATAGGGGTTGAGGGATTTGGGTTTAAGGGTGGAGGGTTGAGGATTGAGGGATTAAAAGGGTATAGGTGTTGAGGGATTAGGGTTTAAGGGTTGAAGGTTGAGGGTTGAGAGATTAAGAGGGTATAGCGGTTGAGGGATTAGGATTTAAGGGTTGACGATTGAGGGTTGAGGGATTAAGAGGGTATAGGGGTTAAGGGATTAAGGTTTAAGGGTTGAGGGTTGAGGGATTACGAGGGTATAGGGGTTGAGGGATTAGGGTTTAAGGGTTGAGGGTTGAGGCTCCAATGCATAGGTTTGAGGGTCCAATTTATAGGGTAGAGGGTGAGGGAATAGGGTTGAGTGTTGAGGGATTAAGAGGGTATAAGGGTTGGGGGATTATGTTTTAAGGGTTGAGGGTTGAGGGTTGAGGGATTAAGAGGGTATAGGGGTTGAGGGATTAGGGTTTAAGGGTTGAGGATTGAGGGATTAAAAGGGTATAGGTGTTGAGGGATTAGGGTTTAAGGGTTGAGGGTTGAGGGTTTAGAGATTAAGAGGGTATAAGGGTTGAGGGATTAGGCTTTAAGGGTAGAGGATTAAGGGATTAAGAGGGTATAGGGGTTGAGGGTTTAAGGGTTGAGGGTTTAGGGTTTAGGGTTGAGTGTTTAAGTGTTTATAGGGTAGAGGGTAGAGGTTTTAAGGGTTGAGACTCTCCCTCCTACGCCCTCTCTCTCTCTCAAGTATCCCTCTCCTAGAAACTCACTCCTATCTCTCTCCCCTCTATCCTTAACCTTTAACCCTTTAAACCCTTTACTCTTAACCCTCTACCCTTTATCTCTCTCCCACTCCCTCTCTCTCTCCCTCTCTCCCATTCTCTCTTTCTCCCACTCTCTCTGAACCCTACACCCTCTACCCTTAAACTATAAACCCTTAACCCTCTACCCTTAAATTGTAAACCCTTAACCCTCTACCCTCTATCTCTCTCCCACTCTCTCTCTTTCTCAAATCTCTCCCTCCTACCCCCTCTCCCTCTCTTACGTCTCTCTCTCATTTTTCAATCACTCCCACTCTCTCTTTCTCCCACTCTCCCTCTCCCTCCCTCTCTCCCTCTCTCTCCCTCTTTCTCCCCCCTCTTGATCTCTCCCACTCTCCCTCTCCCTCCCACTCTCCCTCTCTCTCCCACTCTCTCTTTCTCCCACTCTCCCCCTCTCTCTCTTGCTCTTTATCTCCATCTCTCCCACTCTCCCACTCTCTCTTTCTCTCAATCTTCCCCCTCTCTCACTCTCTCTCTATCTCCATCTCCCCCACTCTCTCTCTCTCCCTCTCTCCCACTCTCTCTTTCTCCCACTCTCTCTCTCTCAACCCTACACCCTCTACCCTTAAATCATAAACCCTTAACCCTCTACCTTTAACCCTGAGCCCTTAAACCCTAAAACCCTCAACCCCCTATCCCTCTCTACTACATATCTCTCCTCTCCCTCCCTCTACCTCTCTCTCTCTCTCACACACACACACTCACCTCTATCTCCTCTACTATAAGGGTATAGGGAGAGATATAGATTTAGGGTAGAGGGTAAAGACAAAGAGAGAGAAAAGAAATCTATTAAAAAAATCATCTTTCACATAATACAAGCGCGTTTTGAAGAAGTAGAGATATGGTCGCTTTAGCAATAAATAACGTGATCGCATTATAATGCGAGCACGTTATAACGCGAGTGTGTTTTGTCTTGCACTAAAATGGTAAAAAAACTCAATATACCCGTGATCTCAAGGATCACATTCTGCATATTCTCCTAGTTTTGCACGTGCGACGATAAAAAGATGCTTTGTGATGATGTTGTGAAGTGTGCATGCAAGTTTTTCACATTCCACCACCTTTTTATGATCTTTCTACCAACTTTGCACGAAATAGAAGAGTTTTCACATTGAAAGGCATATAATATCAATTCAAGTCTTAATTTTATTCAAAAGTGATATACAATTGAAGTTTGGAGGGGAACAAGCTCTTGAAAAATTCAAATTGTTGAGGAGTTTGAAGAAAGAAGAATCAAAGGCTACATAATTGGGTTGAACTCCTCCATTTGAAGCTCTGGTTTTTTAGGTATGTGAATTATTTATACCTTTTCTTTCAGTCTATTATGGCTTGCTTTCATTTTTATTATTTTGCATATGTTGATCATTGTTTGTTTGTCATTATAACCTTAGGTTGTCAATGCACATTTTCAATTACATAATTATATACACTTGTCAATTACATTTTTAAACTTGATGCAGAGCATCTACCAGGATCCACAAATCATCAAGGGTAATTCTGACCCTAACTTTAATTAGAGAAGATCAACCAACAAACTCAGTCATCTTTTCATCAAAATCCTTCAATTTCACTTGATTTCATATTTCCACAAAACATTAGAACTTGGCTCCAACTCTTTGTCAGACTCAAAAATAGATTAACCATCATAAAATTGATTATAACATAGCATAAATCTAATTAGAAACTCAAAACCATTCAATTCCTTCATAATTCACTAATTCACTCTTCAATGCAACTTACATAGCAAAATAACAACAAATCATGGATTCTTGCTACCAACCTTTATCTAGACAGCCAAGACACTGTAATCAAGATGTTATTGATTGAAATAAACCAGATACACATTCACAAACCACTAATTCATCAGGCTCTTTAATTCTTGCAGTTATAACATCATTTTGCACAAGGAGTCAACTTTTCTCAAAACAACAAACTCCACAAGGTAGCCTTTCTAACTTCTACCAAGCATTGAGACATATTTGCCAACATCTTTTAAATAGTTTCCAAACATAAACAATCAACCTTTTCACCATTTTATTAGATTCACTCCTTGTAGCAAACCATCCACCATATTACAAGAAGGTCACCAAGCCCTTAAATCAGGTGATCCATCTTCAATCATTTTGTATCTTTAAAACCTAAAGGCACAATCTAAATCCCATTTTGACATAAATTCACATACCTTAATTTCAGTTAAACTTTTTTTGAAACAAACATCAAAAAACTTGACTGAACGCTGGAATAAGCCTCAAATTAGGCCAAATTTATAAATGAAGTATCCTAAAATCACCACCAAAACACCTTATAACTCCAAACAATCTTTAGCCAGGTCAAAAAACACCAAATTCAACCAATTTTAGGAATGGAAAAGCTCAAATAAACGTTGTTCAACAAAACCATTACTTTATGCTCCCAAATAAGCTTTCCAAATGAGGGTTTATTAGAAAAGCATACTCCAAACCTTCACATGATCTTCCATTGCTTGAAACAAGTTTATAAATTTTCACACATGCTTTAGGAACATGCTTACAGTCTCATTGAATGCTCTTTCCTCAATCACCAACTTGTAACCATCCATTTTCATTGGAAAACTTCTATATTTCATGAGAGGACAACAACCAAATGATGGATTATTGTTTTCCCCTACACAAAAAAACATGCACACAAGGTACACAACCTAAAACTAACCTACTCCACCGAACTACAGAGCCTAGATCGTGGAGTAGTCATAATGAACCTTCTTAGACTCTCAAACCCCCCTAGTGCACCAAAACCACATCTGTTTGAGGAATTTTGTTATTTAACAATTGACTTACCTTGTGTATTGATGCAATCAAGGGAGGTCCTATAACACAAATCAACACAAAATCAACCAACAACAACAATTCACAATTAACAATTCATAAAATTCTTCACTTTCACCAATTCAATAGTCATCCTTGTAGCATAGCTAACTCACTCAACCAAGTATATCTTTTAGAGAAGATATTCTCATACCGATACCTAACCCTTCTCAAATTCCCAATAGGGCACACAATAATATATCAACAAGCCACAATAGGCTTCTTTGTTATAACTTCATCAAAACTGGATTTCTACACCAACTAGGCCTCAAATTAGGCCTCTTTTACAAAGGACCTTATCTTAAATCCTTTTCCAAAACACAAAAATACATTGTGAATTATTCTATATGTTATCAAACTAAGGATTCCACCATTTATTTTCATAAAATCACTCACCAAAGTGTCAAATCACAAAACCCTCCTTTTTACCCAAGAAACTAGAGGTTTATTGAAAAACACTCATCCAACCCTCACACAATATTATGAATACTTCAAATAGGTCTAAAATGGCCCACACAAACTCAATTCAACAAGAAACCATGCTGCCCCAACACAAAACACACTTTAGCATATCAAAACCACTCAAAATCTCATGGAAAACTCAAAATTTCACTCTAGGGCCTCATGCCCAACACCCTTTTAGACCTCCCCTACACACAAAAAACATCCCCTCACCTATTTATTGATGTTGTAGACTCATTCCACCAATTACAATAATCACAGTGAATGGAATGGGCCAATTTACATTCAATGGTGCTCTTGCACCATGTATGCTTCCACATTTTGTATACATATATATAGGACATAAGTTTTGAGGAAGTAAAATAAAACATCATTTCTCAATCCTTTATTATGGATGTGAATACCACATCGCTTGTCCATGCTTCCATTTTGAGTCTATCTTGATCATGGCATGCCACATTACCACATTTCTTTAAGGCATTCCATTGAAAAAAATCATGTGACCTTTATCTATGCTAGAAATACTCTCGTACAGGATGATTGTAAGTATTCTTTATGAAGCCTTGAATGACATATATTTTGATTTATTTGAATGGATACATTTTTGAGGAACTAATATTAATCTCATTACCATGCTACAGGTAAAATTATATGTCATGTCGAAGAAATGAATAAGGAAGAAACTCACAAACGAAGAGTATGAAACCTTCAAACAAAAGGAGAGAGATCGGGTGGGGCATATCGTGTAAGAAATTGGAAACAATTGAAGAAAACAAGCCAATTGAAGAAAAACCTCAACCATCAAAAAGAGAAAAAGAATTTTCAGCACAAAAGGCATGAATGCGAAAGCATCATGGTAAGATAGATTTGGATACCATAGTTGGAGACACACCCTCTACGACAAGTGAATATGAAGGGACACCATTAAGCACAAGTGAACATGGAGGGACACCATCTACCAAAAGTGAATATGGAGGGACACCATCCACCGCAAGTGAATGTTGTTGGACACCATCAAATGCATGTGAATATTGTTGGACACCATCCAACACATCTCAAGTGGAAAGTACATCATCACTCGGATTTGACAAAGAAGGTATGCCATCATCCCCATGTGAACCTCAAGGTATGTCTTCTACTCCACCCTCAATGGAAGGTATGCAATCTAGCCCACCTCAATTAAATATTGATGAAATTCCTAATGTTGAGATGTATGTACCTAGGAGAACACCACCTAAAATTTTGTGTAGAAAGCCAAAGTATTCGATTAATATTGATGAGGATATTTTGCAGCACATGGAAAGTAAAATTTTAACACGCACTTGTAGAAGATATGTTGATAAGATTTGGAAATTATTCTTTGAAAGGCTAAATAAGACCGCAAGATGTCAACTATTTTTTGAAATGATATGGGGTGTAAAGTATAAAAACATCATGAAGACTCTTGGTTTGACAACATTGAATGGATCAAGTGAAAATACTATTGTGAAGAATCTAATGGATGCTTATGAGAGTATGGGTAATACCTCACTCTCAAAGGATAGTATTGTCACCCGATGTGTCATTACATTGACTTTGGTAAGTTTTCAAAGAAAGAGAGCTCGTCTCATTAAAAAGACTAGTGAACAAATGAGAATTAGTAGAAAAACTTTATCAAGAGCCATTCAAAGGCGAAAAAGAATTAAAGGCACCGATTCAAATGAATTATGGACATTCTCAGGGAGACTGCCACAAAAAGATAAATAATTTGTTGAAGCGTTGAGAACAATAATTGAAGAGTATTGAAATAATAACACAAGGCCATCAAAGGGATGTGGTAAGAAGGAGAATCGATATTCGGAACCGTGAGCCACATCCAAAGCATTTTTTGTATCTAACTCAAACCCAATTTTTTCATAAATTTCAAAATGATTATCCTCAAATTAGTATTTGTCAAATATTTTTTGAAATGCTTAAACCTTTTTATGTCAAGATAAATCACACATGCACTACTTGTTTTTGTAGACTACATATTGAATTCTCTAACCATTATGATGTTTATCATTCTATATGTTTAGATTTGCATACTAACAATGTTTTGTAGGATTGTGGCATAGAAGCCCCATCAAAATATTCAAGAGAGTTCTTATCAAAAAAATTATGTGAAATAGAGGATGGCCAAATATTCTACAAGACAACATGCTTGGATGGTTCATGCGAGCGTTGTGGTGGCTTCTAGCGTATGCCAGTATGTCAACACATGGAAAGCACAAATGAGGTGGGATAGAAACTAGTAGAGTTCGGTAAATATAAAACAGTGGCATATGCTACAAAAGATGGGTCTCAAGCAAAAATGTGTGATTTGGTTATTGAGAAGATTCCAGTGTATCAGTTTATGTCCATGTTTCGTGACAATATACTATCTAAGTATGCAATGCATACCCATAGAGCCCGATGGTTGGACACGCAATTCAAGCTATGTAAGGACACCTTTCCAGTTGGCAACGTAGTATCAGTGGTTGAATTTGCGGAGAACTACACTCTACAGCCACAATGTGAGGTGTAGTCATAGTATTACAACTCCACACAAGTTTTGATATTTTTGCACATAGCATTCATTCATGCATCTGATAGTACAGAGGACCAAAGGAAGGTATTGAGGGAGTGCCACTTTTACATTAGTGATGATCACACACATTTTCCAAAGTTCGTGCAAGGTTGCTTCCAGATGTTCTATAGTGGTTTGGCTTAGAGGGGCATAGAATACGGTTGGCATATAATATGGTTGGATAACTGTGCAGCACAGTTCAAGAACTCGTGCATGTTCTACTAGTTGTGCATGATGCATTTCATTATAGGTGTTCAGCATATGTGGAACTTTTGTGAGGTTGAGCATGGAAAGGGGGAACATGATGGTGTAGGAGCATGCATGAAAAGAGAATTAGCACAAGAAGAGTTAAAGTATAAAGATAGTGCAAAATTGATAGATGCAAAATCAATCATCGAGTGGTGTAATGCTTCGATGGGTCCAGGTAATAAAGGTAAGTCTTCAGTTCGTAGATTTTTTTGGTTGATGGATGAAACTAAAATTGCACCATATGAGGATTGTTGTACACTAACAAGATCGAGTGAGTAACACTCTTTCCTGAGCTCCAATGTAGGTGCATGGAGTATCGATACACGGAAGATGGCATGTTTTTTTTCTTCATGTACAATGCAATACTTGAATGATTGTGAGTCAGGGGAGTGGGTTGACAAATGATTGACAAGTTATCTTAGCCCACTTCACACGTATCACCCTCCGACGATATTGGAACTGACACAGATGGAATCATCAATCGACTTTGACCATGTATCAGATCTAGTTCAACTAGGTAATATATCTACTTGCTTAGTTGTTGAAATTCCACATTATTATCTTACTTCGTAGTGTATTCGTAATGTTGACTAATTTCAAGAGATCTGTTGCACATATCAATGCAAGGCATGTTTATGCAGTTATTGCAGATGAACAGAACGAAGAGGGAATGGACTATTACTTGTGTCATTTTGTTGAGGCCGAAAAGAAATTGGAGGCCCCAATTATAGATGGAGAAAACATCGAATACCCTACAGGCTCAGTAGTGGTTACTGGAATGTGGCTTAGAAGGTACCCACATAAGAGTGTTAAATAGTGGCTATTTTAGGACTTTCACACACATCGTAAGATTCTTCATTACTCAAACCTTGTCGTGGAATTCAATATTCATTTGACCAAATATGGGGGTAGACCTTTGAACAAGACCTCGTGGAAGGTTTGTGAGTCTTACCATGACGCAATACTTGACACAATAAAGAATAGAGTAGACCTGGATGGTTCGAATTTGTAAGTATATGCACATTGGTTCTTATTAATTTTATACTTGTATGCACATTAATTTTTTTGATGCCAATGTTATCATCTTCTTTTACTTTTCCTATTTGTAAGTAACCTTCTAAACATTGATTGGTGTCCCCTTGCAGAAAATCCAAATTTATGAGCCATCCAAGAGAATCTCAACCAGAAAAGCAATGAAACATCCTTATTTTGATGATCTTGACAAATCTCAATTATGATTTTAATCCATTAAAAAAGTGTGTGCGAAGCTTGGTGAGGTAATTTCAAGTTATTCATTTGAAGTTAACCTTATCATGAGCACCTATGATGTAGAAATTATAGGAGCATCTCAAATTTCAAGATATTTTATTCATGAGAGGTGTTGTGTGCAATAGGTACCTTGCAACTCCCAGTGAAGATTTATGACTAGGAGTGACTAAGTTGAGAGACTTCCATGCCTATATGTAAGTTCCCTCCATCTATTTTCATTTCATTTCCATTTTGGATGCTCTTTCTTTTTCTTCTTTTACTTTGTGTATCTGTAGGTAAACTACTAAAAATTGATTGGTCTCTCCTTGCAGAAAATGTTGATTTATGAGCCATCGAAGAGAATCTCATCCAAAAAAGAAACGAAACATCCTTATTTTGATGATCTTGAGAAATTTCAATTCTGATTTGAAGCCATTATAAAAGAGTATGTGAAGCCTTGCGAGGGAATCTCGAGTTACTCATTTGAGGTTAACCTCATAATGAGCACCTATGATGTAGAAGTTATAAGAGAATATTGAATGAGTGACATTGTAAAATATCTATGAGATCAAACTACTTAAGGAATTGTAATGAGATTTACTGAAATAATCGAATTTGGTTCAGGGGCACCAAGGTTATTGAGCAAATTTGGTTCATGGAAGTCTTAAGTTAGTTTTGTGTTTTGATTTTTTTTAATTGAATAAGGTCATATTAGACCAATTTATAATCTAATAATTCATGTTAGTTGGTTTTCAGTTCATTTTGTATTTCATGTTGCATATTTGTCAAAATAATGTAAAATTGAAAAAATTGAAAAGTTGTCAATGTGAAAAAAATGCAAAAAAATGTAAACTTGAAGTGATTCTCATAGTAATAAAGGGAGGAAATCAACTCACTTCCACAATAGAAAATGATTCCAACCTCCTTCCTTCCCTAAAAACTCAATCTTGGCTTATTCTCAACTTTGCACCTAGTCACTCTTGTAGGTCTGCAGACCTATTTTTCCCATCTTAACTCTCAAAATTCCTTAACAACCTCTACAAAAACCACCATTTCAGGAACCCTTTTAATCCTTCTTCAACATACATCAAACCCTCATAAGAATCTTTTGGATCAAATTTCACAAAATAAGAAACCCCCCTTAATTCTTCCTATCACACACAAACCACCAATGGGCATCATTAACCAGTTTGCCAAACTACCAATTCCTCCAATTTTAGGGCATGATAAGACCTCTAACATAAAAAACCCCAAAACCCTCTTCATTCACCAGTTAGGCAAGGGTTTATTGACATAAAGACTGACCCTCTTAAGACACCTCAATAAAACATAGTACCTATAAGATTCTCTTAAAACAAGGTATACAGACCAACCCTCGGTAATTGGCTTCTAAAATGCACAAAATCACTTGAAATCCAACCAAACCAAAACTAAAATGGAGTTAAGTATGTTTCCCACCTAATTCCATCAAAAAGAGACCACAATCGCTCTGAGCTACGTTCAACCGGCTCGATCCCTTAAGGGTCCAAAGTGCAAAAGGGCAGCAATCTTTGACGGGGTATTACTCAAAAACCATGGCCCTTACGAAATATCCATCTGAACCTATGAGATCATGTTAGCCCCCTCTAGAATAACCTCTCTCATTGTTTGTTATCTTGGAGTGGTTTTCCCATGGTGTCCAATTTTCACTTCATGGAAAAAGTGTCAAATGCAAGCAGTGCAAAGTTGCAAAGTGGTGCAACTTTCGTTCTGCAGCTTGTATGACCAAATGGACTTTTCCAACATGTTCGAATAGGTATGTTTTATGCTAGTTATGGTCCTCTTTCACACCCAAACACGTGGAATCACCTTGAGCTACATTCAACCAAATCGATTCCCTAAGGGTCCAAAGTGCAAAATGGCTGCAAACTTTAGCATGTTGTTACTCGGATACCGTGATGCTTAGAAACTTCTCAAATGATCCTATGGGATTACATTGGGCCCCTCTACAATAATCTCTCTCGGTTTTTTCTATCTCAAAGGAATTTCCCAGTCGTGGAAAAATTTCACTTGGGGAAAAAGTTGTCAAATGCAAGTAGTTGAAAGTTGCAAAGTGGTGCAACTTTCATTCTGTAGCTCGTCTGACCAAATGGACTATTCCAATGCATCTAAATAGGTATGTTTAAGCTAGGCATATCCTTCTTTCATACCTAAACATGCGCATTCGCTCTTCGCTACATTCAACTAGATCGATCCCTTAAGGGTTCAAAGTGCAAAATGGTTGTAAACTTCAGCATGTTGTTACTCGGATACCGTGATGATTAGAAACTTCTTGTCTAATTATATGGGATCACGTTGGGCCCCTCTACAATAACCTCTCTCGAATTTTTCTATCACAGAAGCATTTTCTCATGATGGCGATTTTTCACTTGGGGAAAAAGTTGTCAAATGCAAGTAGTTGAAAGTTGCAAAGTGGTGCAATTTTCGTTCTACAACTCATGTGACCAAACCGACTATTCCAATGCATTTGAATAGGTATTTTTATTCTAGGCATGGTCCTCTTTTGTACTCAAACATGCGGAATCACTTCAAGATACGTTCAACCAGATCTATCCCTTAAGGGTCCAAAGTGCAAAATGGTTATAAACTTCAGAATATTGTTACTCAGATACCGTGATGCTTAGAAAATTCTTGTCTAAACCTATGGGATCATGTTGGGCTCCTCTACAATAACCTCTCTCATTTTTTTCTATCTCAAAGGCATTTTCTCGTGGTGGTGAGTTTTCACTTGGGAAAAAAGTTGTCAAATGCAAGTAGTTGAAAGTTGAAAAGTGGTGCAACTTTCATTTTGCAGGTTGTGTGACCAAAAATACTGTTCCAACGCATCTGAATAGGTAATTTTATGCTATTCATGGTCCTCTTTCACACCCAAACACGTGGAATCGTTTCAAGCTATGATCAACCGGATCGATCCCTTAAGGGTCCAAAGTGCAAAATGGTTGTAAACTTCAGCATGTTGTTACTCAGATATTGTGATGCTTAGAAATTTATCGTCTGATCCTATGGGATTGATTTGGGCCCCTCTACAATAAAATCTCTCATTTTTTTATATCTCAGAGGCATTTTCCCATGGTGGCGAGTTTTCACTTGGGGAAAAAGTTGTCAAATGCAAGTAGTTGAAAGTTGCGAAGTGGTGCAACTTTCATTCTGCAGCTCGTGTGACCAAATGAACTATTCCAAAACATCTAAATAAGTATGTTTATGCTAATCATTATCCTCTTTTGCACCCAAGCACGCGGAATTACTCCGAGCTACATTCAACTGGATCGATCCCTCAAGGTCCAAAGTGCAAAATGGTTGTAAACTTCAGCATGTTGTTACTCGATATTGTGATGCTTAGAAACTTCACATCCAATACTATGGGATTGTGTTGGGCCCCTCTACAATAACCTCTCTTGGTTTTTTCTATCTCGGAGGCATTTTCCTATGGTGGCGAATTTTCACTTGGGGAAAAAGTTGTGAAATGCAAGTAGTTGAAAGTTGCAAAGTGGTGCAACTTTCGTTCTACAACTCGTGTGACAAAATGGACTATTCCAACACATCTAAATGGGTATTTCTATGCTATACATCATCCTCTTTCACACCCAAACACGTGGAATCACTCCAAGCTACATTCTACTGGATCGATCCCTTAAGGGTCCAAAGTGCAAAAGGGAAGCAATCTTTGAAGGGATATTACTCGAAAACCATGATCCTTAAAAACTCTTCATATGATCCTATGGGATTGTGTTGGGCCCCTCTACAATAACCTCTCTTGATTTTGGTTATCTCAGAGTCGTTTTCCTATGGTGTCCAGTTTTCACTTGATGGAAAAAGTGTCAAATGCAAGCAGTGTAAAGTTGCAAAGTGGTGCAACTTTCATTTTGCAATTTGTGTGACCAAAAAAATTGCTCCAACACATCCTGATAGGTACGTTTACACTAGGCATGGTCCTTTTCCACACCCAAATACACGAAATTTCTTTGAGCTACGTTCAATCGGCTTGATCCCTTATGATGGCATGGAAAACAATCAAAAAGAGAAACATACACACGATGGTTGAGAAGTCTGAATTTTCCACACAAAAATTGTATGATCATTGGAAACTCAAAATTAGTGGTTGTTGAAGAATTTTAAGGAGAATATCAATCAAATATCTTTGTTTCTTTGTTAATTTCTATGCATTTTCTTCATTTCCAGCCTGTGTACGGGTCCGTACAGTAGGAGTTTGCTCTAAGATGATTTGAATATGTTGTAGAATGGTTTTAGCTTTGATTAGAATCCATTCTTGTGGAATTTTATAAAGTTCCAAGCAACTTAAAAGTAGATTTTTGAAACAGGTCTGAACTTGCTCATACAAGGGTTTGAGTGTAATATGTTGAAATAGGCCATTCCACCTATTGTTCAGGTTGTGTCTTGGTGGAATGGGCCTAATGTAAGTATGATAGGGATTAAGTATAAGAGAATAGCATATTGATAAAGGAATTGGAAGAGATTACTAACACTGCCCCTGTTGAAAATTCAAAATTTAGGCCTTAAAAGCAAGGCTAGAAGAGGTGAAAAGAAGAAATTGCTTGATAATAACTTAGAATAGGTTGGAAATAGAGTCAGGTTGTGGATTCTAATGTGTTCAAAATGTCCACAAACACAGGGGAGGTCAAAATTATGTTATGGCATGATGCCCTAGTTGGGAAAAGAGGGGTTTTCAATGAAAAAGAGAGGTTTGAGGGAGTAAAAGTGGGTAAAGTCAGGGGACAGCATGATTTGGTGGTCAAATAAGTTTTTGTAGGTAGAATGAAGAGTGTTGAAGAGGTTTTGAGGTTGTATGAGGTTTTGGTTTGAGTTCGGGGGTTTGGTTCATCGATTCAGCCAAAAAAAATTGGAGGGGGGTTCGGTTCGTTTTGGGTTCGTTAGTACAAAAAACATGTAAAAACAATATATAATATATATATATATATATATATATATATATATATATATAT
The DNA here is from genome assembly GCA_007115665.2 of Sequoiadendron giganteum. Taxonomy (NCBI): domain Eukaryota; kingdom Viridiplantae; phylum Streptophyta; class Pinopsida; order Cupressales; family Cupressaceae; genus Sequoiadendron; species Sequoiadendron giganteum. The sequence continues at coordinate 140,642,546 of CM021100.1, read as the reverse complement.
ATATATATATATATATATATATATATATATATATATGCAACCTAGAAGCATGAATTAGGATTAGAATATCACATAACATCATATAAACAACAAAACCACCATAAACTTGAATGTCATTTAAAACATGCATGATAAATATTCTTCGTTGAAACTTGAATTATGGTAGCTTGATAAACACAGTCTATTGATGTCAGGGTTCAATTTGTATGATTTTGAAAAAAGAAGCCAACTGAGTAGAGTTATCAACATTCTTTAGAAATCATAAGAATTTGTTTATTACACTAGCCATTTTGATGTCTTCTTGCAGTCTCAAACATTATTTTGTATCATTATTACATTGGTCTTGAGAGTGGTAGCTTAATATAGCTCCACAATAAAAAATTTGGTTTCCTGTGCAATGTAACAATGGCATAGGCAGATTTTTCTTTGAAAGAACCAAAGGGTGACTACACAATTGAAGGGTATAAACACATATCTTTTTGTAATATCAAGGATACTTTTTGAAATCTTTTTATGAATCATTTCATGCAATACCAATTGAAAACGTGTTTTTTTCTTTTACATAAAGTTGTATAGCATCAATCAATTAATATTCAAGACAAACCATGAAGGACAACAATGATCAATTCTAGGGATAACCAATTAACAAGTATACACGTGAATAATTCAAGCATGTACATGTGAAAAAGGGAAGCATAAGTACTCAAAAACACATAAGCCTTGAAGTATACACAGGAATACATACTATACACAAATTAATACAAAGTATATGCACGAATACAAGGTATACGTATGAAAACAAGTAAGTCACAAAGTATACATTAGAACACAAGTAAGTCACAAAGTATACACGTAAGTTGTAAAGTATACACTTGAATACACATAACTCATATCTATTGAACCATGAATTTAGAATGCAAATATGGACACCATTGATAAAAAAAGATTTGTATTAAGCAAATAGCCATGTAGGCATACATCAATATATGTCGATATAAGTATGAAATATAGGTACAAAATAGCCATATAGGCTTAGGAGAATGCCATATAGGCATACAATGTAAAATATATCCAATATAAAATATGTACAAAAATGTCATGTAGGCATACAACAAAGGCCTCTGGAATCAAAAATCATCACTCTCCATCCCCTCGAAATAAACTCTTGCCCTTTGCTTGTCGATAAAATGGTGATACGTCTATCACTCATTTATTTTGCGGTCGAGGAGTCCTCTTGGTGCTCCTCCTAGTGTTTAGTTCTTTGTGAATTTTTATCTATTACAATAAGAAGTAAATACATTAATATATAGAAATTACGTTATAAAATATTATATATTTAACAAAATAATCACTTACTATCATCTAATGATCACTCTCCTCGAGGGAAATATTCGCACACCCAGGCTAAGGTGTGTTGAAGCCCTGTATAAACCATCCAAATAGAAATTAAACCACGAATCAATAATGATTTGCTTTTTCACTAGAACTAACATCTATAACAATGAATGTAAATTGAAATTTAGTAATTTTCCTCATACCTCCCATGTTAGAGCCATCGAGGATTCTATAGCAGATGAAACACCGATCTCCATTTCCCTCATCACATTCGGAGGTGTCTCTGCTTACAACAGTTGAAAATAAAACAACAAATTATTCAATCACAAAAACTAAAATAGTGATCCACGTCATGACTTATAATGTAGGAGATAATAAACAAAATTTTGAGTACTTATTAAGCTATATTTTTCTGACTATCATGCTTACTATTTTCCCTATCCATATCTTGTTCGAAAGCACGTGTTTTTAGGCTTTTACCCATAGCAACAAGTGAGTGAACCGTTTGATAAAATTCTTTCGTAGACATGTATGATAAATTTGGTGGCATAGAGAAGGCAGTGAACTGTTTGAAAAAATGCCTCAAAGAAATGGGGTCTCGTCGTGATGGAATGTCATTACAAACAAATGCACGTCATGGAATTCCATCACCATAAGACCACATTTATTTTAGGCACTTTTTTAGACAGTTCATTGCCTTCTCTATGGTATTATTGCTTACTATTATTCTTTGATAGATATTTTTCTAAGCATCCATAGTTTGTTGGAAAGCACCTATTTTAGGCTTTTAGCCATAGCAGCAAGGAAGTGAGTAGTTTGATAAAATGATTTGGTACACATGTATGGAAAATGTGGTATCATAGAAAAGGTGGTGAGTTGTTTGAAGAAATGCCTCAAATAAATGTGGTCTCATGGTGATGGAATGGAATTCCATCACCATGAGACCACATTTCTTCGAGGCATTTTTCAACCTACTAACTACCTTGTCTATCCTATTGCTTACTATTATGCTTTTATAGATTTTTTCCAAGCATCCATAGTTTGTTGGAAAGCACCTTTTTTAAGCTTTTAGCCATAGCAGTGAGGAAATGAACTTTTTGATAAAATGCTTTGGTAGACATGTATGGAAAATTTGGTAGCATAGAAAAGGCGATGAGTTGTTTGAAAAAGTGGTGCAGGTGCACCTTTACAAGAGCATGCCTCCATGAGGAAAATTTAGGACTTTGAGGTTGTATAGGTATTTTCATGATGTAATAAGGCTTAAATAGCCATTTTTGAGTTTGTAATGGTCTTTGGTAGTCATTTTAGGCATAAATTATAAAGTTGCAAAATCTTAACAAAAGTTGTCAATCAATGTTGCAAAAATGCAAAAAGGTGCCAAGTGGAGGAATATGAAAAGTCAAGGTAGTTGTAGAGGCAATATTAGGTTCTTAGGGAGTTTAAATTATTGGAAAAGTGTTTAAAATATGTGATTCATCATTGTTAGCTATTGTTGAAGCATTTTGAAGGAGAAAACTAATAAAATGTCACTGTTATATTGCTATTTTATGTGTTTTCCTCCATCATTTGCCAGTGTACGGTTTTTTGCAGGTGGTAGTGCATCTGTAATGTGTGTGAATTTAAGGAGTTAGTTTTTTTCATCAATTTAAAACTAATTTGAGTGTTTGATATTGAGTTTCAAGTTTTTGGTGGTCTGATTTCTCTAGGCGGTTAGAAAACAGGGGCTAAGGGTTTGATTGCCCAAAAGAACTAAAAAGTCCATTCCACCTTTTTGTAGCAATTGTTTCTTGGTGGAATAGATTGGTCTGAAGTAGGAGTAGGTGTAGAAGGTAATTAATTGGTTTTGTGAATTTTTTGTGTGAGTTCTCCTCGCTGCCCTAGTGAAAAACTAGTTTTGGTGCCTTTTAAACAAGGCTAGAGTGAGTGAAAAGAGGGCAGGGGTTTAGAAGTAGATAAAATCCCCTAAAAACTATGAGAATAGGTGAATTGGAGGGTTTTTAGAAGATATGAGAGGTTTTAAGTGATCAGAGAATTGAATAAGTGAGAAACCCTAGGTGAAAGAGGGTGAAAACTAGTGCAAAAGAGTGATTTTGTGAAGGAAGTGTATGTAGATCTTTGGGGAAGCACTATTTGAGTATGGAATGAGCATTTACAGGCATAAATGAGCCTAATTAAAGTGATTATAATATTTTGAGAGGTCAGCGCATAAGAGTTTCAATAAACCCTAATTGATTGCAAGGAAAGTGAGGGTTTTATGAAAAGGGGTCTAAATGAGCGAGAGGAGACCTGAAAGTTGAATAATCTGAGGTTTTCTTGGCTTTATTTTGACTGTTTGGAGGTTTCAAGTGTTGGTTGTGTGTTTAGAGAGGTGTCTCTTTGAAAAAGGCCTAATTGTGGCCTAATTCAATGTTAAAAGCTAGATTTGGGGCAGTTGCTCCAAAAGAGTTGCAAGTGAGTTTCAAATCTATGAAAGCAAGACATAATGAGTCCCTAGTTTGGAGCATAGACAACGCAGTGAACTATTTGAAAAGATGCCTCAGTAAAATTTGGTCTCATGGAATTCTATGACAAGCAAATGCAATTGGAAGCTACTCCTAGACTTATTACTTATGCTATGTGAAGTAATTGCATCACTACTTATGTTGAATTTCTAAACAACTATATTATAGTAAAAAAAAATTCATCTATCAACATCTAGTTATTAGTTATGGAATGTGAAGTAATGCTTTGAGTTTGAATGATGTGCAATGCAATGTAATCAACGATATGAATATAAACTACATAAATTTATTAAGCACAATTTATTAGTTAAACTCTTTGTTCTATTACCTACGTGAAGGTTTGACTAAATCCACTGGCACCGGGAGGTGTTCCCTCAAAACCTCCAATATTAGCCTATTCAACATCCAAAATCACATATCAAAATACCATTCCTAAAAAAATGCTATTAACATGTAATAAATTTATAATTGTTTACTAGTTACATACCCCACCGATAGTTGTATTGCAAATATAAGTAGGTGTAGGGCCGGTGTATCCAATATCAACACTGTGACCCTGCAAGTTTATTAAAATAATAAAACTAAATTAGTTAATCTTGCATTTCAAAATTGAAATTTAATCAATTAAATTCAATGAACATGCTAACTTTTACCTGACTATCAATGACATTCGCGTCATGCAAAATGTCAGCTGCCCTCTCCATCTCCATAGCTACAGACGGATCCTGCACAGCAGCCTCCTAAGTGTCGGTGGGGTCATATGAACAAGTCACCCACAAGATTGACACACATGGGATCAAAGCCCACCTGTCGAAGACTCCCCTAGATGGCACTATACAAGAGGGCTAACATGTTGGATGACACTTTGTGTCAAATATTTGATGGCCTGGAGAGTCTCTACGTCGACACTCTCCTTCTCGACAGAAGGGATGATGATGTGCTCATGAGGCAGCCTAGCGAGAGGTCGTCTCGCTTGCTACCTAGGATCCAATTGTGCACCAATTCTATCTTGTATTGACCCCCCACCTCTCCCCTGAAGCCCCTCATATCAAAATAATTTAGGATTTTGTTCAAGATGAACTCAGCGTATGGTTTCCTGAGGAAATATTGTGGGATTTCACAATTGTTGCATGGTGGGTCATCAAAAACCATGTACCATCTATTCCAAAAATATTTTGTAATCTCTTGGTGGTTGCACCAATGAGTAGCAAACCTCCTCGCATTGAGGGAGAGATTTCCATTTGACCGTGGGTCAGTGAATAATGCACACAAATCTAATTTTGTAATTTTTAAATCTTTTACATCTTATATGATAATTTATCTTGGTAAAAAGCCCTAGCCGCCTGCCTCCTATCTTGCCAACCAGATAATTGTTTTCCTGATTGAATCTATATTTTTTAACATATCTTGCAGTGAAGTTTCCAGGGTCATTCTTTCCATAGTTAAACAGTTTCGATTGTTCAACCTCCCGATTAAATCCTCAATTTGTTTTCTATTGTTCTCAATTTCACCCATTAAATTTTGTTGAGTGTCAAGAGGGTATTGAGGGATTGGTGGAGGGGGCTATTGTTGTGGTTGAGGATTTTGTTGCTGAGGATTTTCTTGTTGAGAATTTTTTTCTTGCTGTGGATTTTGAGGAGGGTTTCCAGGTTGATTAACATCTCCTACAATTTCAAAAAATAAATATCAAATACAATCTAAAACTAACAAATTCAAAAATAAAAATAAACATCCTTACCTATTTAACCTCCTCGTCGACGTGGCGGCATCCTGGTGATGAATCAGCAATTGTTGATGAATATTTTTGCACAAAATCACCTCCTAGAATGCGAGCGCGGAATTATGAGGTTTTTGGCCGTATGCAACAAAAAAATAGTCACAAATGAAAATAAACTTCGATTCTTTTTTTTTCCTATTAACATGCCATAACGTGAGCACGTTATAATGTGCCCATGTTATGGGCTTGTGGTGCTTGAGCCTCATGCTCGTCGCACCAAGCCATAATGCAAGCGTGTTATAATGCGCTCGCTTTATGAGTTTTCAAAAAAAAAAAAGTGGCCACGAAATTGATACCCATCTTCATGCACCCACCCTTGCAGTTCAGGTGGAAGATCTCTTGAAGAGAAAAAATTGCAAAGTTGTCAAAGTTGTCATCATTCTTGCAATTTCACAAAAACTGACCTACAATATTTATTTCCATTTTTTTGGCCGTGAAATTTGAGAATTTGGGAATGCATACACAATAGAAGAGAACCCAGAAACCATTTTTATAGAGCCCTAGCCAAGACACATTCACCATAGGGTGAATGAGTCCTTAGTTAGCTTTGAAAAAGCACTTTTGTTGATTGGTACACATCATTTTCCCTTCCATCACCACACATACTTCCTAATAAAGGACGTCTAATAGTATCACCCATCAGAGAAAATAAAAATCCAAAACATAAGAATACAAACATGTCTCATTGTCGATATCATAGAATTCTTGGGAATAGTATTGATGAGTGTCATACCTTATGAAGGATCCTTGAGAAACTTGGCATGATGGATATAATCCCTTAAACCATGCACTTTTCTCCTTGCAATGTAATAGTTTTAGGATCCTATCATGCTCACTATTACATGTTTCATATTCATTGTAAATCAATTTTTTTGTCGCAAGGAGCTCATTATCATCACTTATCTCAGCTCATCCTTGTCCTACACTTAGTGGGGGCAAGGGGTTAGATAGCCTTGTCCTATTTTTGGAACTTTATGTTCTCCCTTTGGATAGTTTCTCGCCTTTCACATATATTGAACAAGATTAGGATGCAAACAACCTGTTATAGGTTAACTCGCATGTGCCTTACTAGTATTTTTCTTTATTTTCTTTTGCATGTTCTTTATGTGATTGCATGTGTGTAATATGATCTCCCCGTACTATTTTATTTGATGTATCTCTCTCTATCTCTGTGCATTCCTCTATGTGTACCTATATTCTTCTTTATGTCATAAACATTTATCTTTTCATTTATCTTGTGTTTTCCTTTTGGGGATGATGCAAGGTGTTGAGACATTTAGGTTTCTTCCATGTTGACTTGAAAGATTTTTCTTTACTTCTACTCTCTATATGTGTCATTCTTCTAGTTTTGTGAGTATTTGGGGAATGATGATGTTTCTAAGATCTATGATAATATTGTAGCAAAGATATACTGAACTCGAATCCATAGATCCCTTACATGTTTTTGGGGGCAACCCCTTCATGATGTAGTTTCATTCGGGAACATATGACTTGACATAGGGCTTTATGAGTAAGCTCTCATGTCTTCTTTATGGTTAGCATAGACTATTTGCTACTTTAAAGTTATTTATCATAGCAATGTTGTAGCAATTCCTTGAAAGTTGGGACATACATTGGTGTCCCCATGTTCTTTGTGAAATTTTCTTGCTTCGTGTGATGCATCCTTTTCTTGGTGGTGTCATTGGGTTTGACATCCTCTGAGAGCGTGATATTTCTTAGCATATGACTTTCCTCTTAGTGGTGATGCTATGTATTGCATTCCCTAAGTTGTGAATCTTTTATCTTGGACTTATCCTCTCTTGGAGACATTAGGCACGATGATTCCTAAGAAGAAGACCTTACATGAACTAAGAAAGATCCCTTTGAACAAACCTATATATGTATATTTTTCATAAGTGTTTATCATAATATAACTTTCCAACCTTTTGAAGCTCAAACCCATCCCTATAAAGCCACCAAGCATAACACACCTTTCTTTCTAGTAGTGCCTTCCCCTTTTCATAGTGTGCTTAGCATAACATAGCTTGTTAGGTCTTATGAAGCTTGAAACCAAAATGTGTGTGGTGCCCTATCGGAGTTATTAGAGGGATAGCTTTTGTATGGTAAGTATAATGAGAGCCTAGATAGAGGCACGACTTTCTCACTAAGCCACTTTCCTAGGGGCTCACCTAGTGGACAATCTAAGGTTCCATTAGCCTGTGTGAGCATGTGTGTCATTTGCATAGTGGACATTGAGTTTTTCTTATGAACTTGTTGGACAAATAGCCATGTTCCAAGTCACATTGGGATAGTCGAAGCTTGATCCGCCCACCTCTTCTTCTAGACTTTGATGTTGTATGATCGAGTATCTTTATCATTGTTGCATACATAAGTGTCTTGAATGTCTACTTTAGTGTGAGTTTGAAATGGGGTCATACTCTCACTAAAGTGGGTGCTAAATTTAGTGTAAGAAAAAGTATCCCTTTTTCACATTTAATTTGAGAAATAATTAATAATAAAAAGACCAAATAATGCCTTAATTTAGTGTTGTAACATATATTTTACATATTCACATTAAGTTTAGGGCCTTGTTAAATAAAATAGACTTAATTGTGCCTTATTTATGGTGTTGTAAGGTGTACCTTTACAATTTCACACTTATATGGTTTTATTAATTAATTGAGGTTAATTAGCCTTAATTGTCACCCTTAGTTCAAATCCAAGCCTAATTAATTACAATTTCTGAAGAGGAAAACTTGACATTCATTAATGTCATGACATAACACTTAACATTGGAGAATGTGTGTCCTAGGTGAGTGACCTAGGATCCATTCGCCCAAGGGTGAATGGGTCCTCACTTAGGCGTAGGACCTAAATTTTCATTATGTTTTTGGTGGTATTTCAATTATTTAAAATGTGTAGTCACATGTCGGCTTGTGTTATTTGAATTTCGAGAATTAATGTTAACATATGTATAAATAAGAGGTCATTTCACTAAGTTTCATCTAAGAAAAATCTAAGACTTCAAGCATCCTAGCATATTTATGAGCAAGTGGGATCAAGAGCAATATCAAGAGCATTTTAAAGGCATTCAAGAGAAAATTTATTAAACATTATTGTAACCATCAAGATCCTATTATCATGTCAAATTTTTCTTGCATCATGCATGTTATTTGAGCTAATATGTTGATGTAGTGTTCAAGATCCATTCAAGCATTCAAAGGCATTATTTCAAATCAAGTTTCAAGATCAAAGATCCAAATCCATTGAAGCCATTTCATGCAAGTTGAAAATCCATGTTCCAAGGTTCAAACAAAGGTTTGGTGTGTGGTCACATTGCATTTACCCATTCATCATTCATTCATGCTATTTCATTTCATTACAAGGTTTAATTACCAAAATAGGGTTTGACCAAGGAAAACCCACATTCACCAATAAAACAACATGTTTTCTCTCTTGATGTGTGTTTGCAGGTTTTAGGCGGAAGATATCTTGAAGAGAAAAAATTGCAAGTTGTCAAAGCTGTCAAAGTTGTCATCATTCTTTCAACTTCACAGAAATTGAACTACATGATTTATTTCCAACTTTTCGATCATGAAATTTGGGAATTTGGGAGTGCAGACACGACAGAAGAGAACCCAGAAACCATTTTTACAGAGCCCTAGCCAAGACCCATTCGCCATAGGTGAATGAGTCCTTGGTTTTCTTTGAAAAGGAACTTTTGGTGATTGGTACACATCACCTTCCCATTCTCAGATTTGCAATTTGTTTTTTGGTTGCATCAAAATTGAGGTTAATCTACTAGAGACACTTTATAGATTGTATTTTGGAGTTGTTTTTTCTATTTTTAATCTTTCTCCCCAAAGTGTTGTTTAATCAAGACCCCCATCCTTGCATAAAAGGGAAATTTGTAGATTCACACTTTGACTTGACTTACCTTGAGGTTTTTAGTCGTTTCATTGTTTAGATATCATTTCCTAACAAAATTAGAGAAGTAGGACCCCTTTTCCCTCTTTGGATCCACTTTTCCATTTGGGGAAATTTCCCTATCCTATTTTTCTATGTTTCATATACATATTATCAAATAAAGGACACAAATCAATTACATAACAAGGCATTACATAATGAAGTCTACACCTTATATGTTCATTTTCCTTTTGGTGTGCTTTAAGTAACTAATCTAAGTCATTAATAAAAATTTTAAATAATGATACTTCATCACTTTAAGAACTATTAATCTTTGCACAAATTTTAAATTATTATTTTTTCCATGTTTTTATTTTTCTTTTCAATGTTCACTAGATCTTCTTACAAGATTTTTTTCATCATTAAATATTCATTTCCTTTCTTTACCCTTTTGTCAATATTTCCCATTAAAATAAATGTACTTCTTCACTCATTTAAAATTTAATCACACAAGAACAACCAAAATTATACTCTAAAATATCTCATAAGAAATATTTCAATATTAAATATTTTGAGATAATCTCTAATGAAATAATTCTCACATTAAGTAATGTTTCCCAATAGAATCATAAGTTTACTTAACACTACAAAATATTCAACCATAACATTCCCATAGAACCATTCAATAATATATAGATACAATTAAACCACTCATTAAAATATCTACAAAAATTATTTAAATATTCGATTCTAGACTTACACAAATAAAATCAAATATAAGAACAAACTACACTATGTTATAAATTTCATAGAACCTTCGAAATACATATGAGAATGCAAACAAAGATGAGATTTTTAAAAATTATACTCTAAAAAGTTACTTACAAAAAATTCACTAAATTAATTTAAAACTCCAAAGACTATTCACAACATAACTATTAAAAAAAAGAAATTTTCATAATCCTCATTCACTAAAGTTTAACACAAACCTCTTTTGTTATTATTTATTGAAAAAAAAATCTTTAAAAATTATGCCTTTCAAAAATATACTTGTAAAAAATTCACTAAACTAATTTAAAACTTCAAAGACAACCCACAACATAACCATTGAGAAAAAAAATCATCATAATCCCCATTCACTAAAGCTTAACACAAACCTTTTATTATTAGTTACTTTTACGTTGAAGGTGTTCCCTCTATGAACAAGGTAACCTGTAAAAGTGTATTGATGGCTATCTTGTGTTTGTATCAGTGCAAGACAATTAAACGAATCTCCACCGTTAATCATTTTTTGCCATTTTTTTGGTTGTTTTTTGCTTTTTTGTTACTTTCCCTGTTGCTATTGGTTTTTTCTCCTCCAAACTCTTCCTCATTGGTATTGACCTTTCACTTCTCCATTTTGGTGAGCTACAACTTGAAAATAAGGTTTCGACAAGGGTTTTAGACTATGTTTATTAAAATGAAAATTACGACCAAGATCCTAATAATGAGCACATTTAGGTTTTAACATTACAACATCCTTTACCTTAAGAATATATTCCAAAGGAATTTCCTCTATGAACGAGGTGACTTGTAAAATCATGTATCGATGGTTATCCTATGTTTGTATCAATGCAAGATGATTAAACGAATCTCAACCATTCATCATTTTTTGCCATTTTTCTATTGTTTTTTTGCTACTTTCCCTGCCGCTATTGGTTTCCACTCCTCCAAACTCTTCCTCACTGGTATTGACCTTTCACTTCTCCAATTTGGTGAGTTACAACTTGAAACTAAGGTTTCGACGAGGGTTTTAGAGTATGTTTAATAAAATGAAAATTACGGCCAAGATCCTAATAATGAGCACATTTACGTTTTAACATTATGACATCCTTTACCTTAAGTATATATTAGCATAATTAAAATATAGTGTATATTTTATATAATAAAAAATAAAATATAAATAATATAATTATATTACTACTTATTATTTGAACCACTTAAAACAATGCATTTTAGGGAAAGAGGATACCCCAATGAGCCTCTAGGGTTTTTCACCTAGAAGCTAAGTTAGGAAATGTGTCTCTCTTTCGCACTAAGTGTGTTCTTGGTGAGTTCATTCAAAGGGTTTAGGGGCTTAAAGTGATGTGTGTGGAATGCCCTAAATACTAGAAACTAATGAAATAGACTAACTATTGGATGCAAACTATTGGAATGTAAAAGATGTTGGAAAACACATATAGATATATAAATATGTACAAGATGACCTAAGAATGTACATTAAACTAAACAGAAAGTGGGAAATGAAAGGTGTGCACCTGGTAATGAGTTGCGGACTGGATTTGAGGCTAGGAATTATGTTGAATCTAAAATTTAAGCATGTTGTGACACTTACGCCATTTTGGGTGACCTAGTCCCAGATCTGGAAAACTGCATCGAAGATCGTTTCTGCCAAAAGGGTATCCAGAAACACAAAACTCTCTGAAAAATAGGTTTAGTGGGACTAGGTCGCCATTGTTGGCGACTTAGTCCTCTTCTGAATTTTTGAACATCAGGAAGTGGAATCTGAAGCTCCCTATCTGCACTTTTTGCTCCTCTAGGTATCTGGTTCCAAAAGTGAAGAATTTGGTCTACAAATGTTCCCCAAGCATCAACTAGGGTTTCTCCAACCTTGAAGGGCCTTGACAAGTTGATGAAGATCTTTCCACCTTGGTTCTTTTCCAAATCTGCATACAAGACCTGCAAATCACACTAAGAGGGAAAACTAGTTGATTGTTAGGGCATGACGGTTTGCCTTGGTCAAACCCCTTTTAAGTAATCAAACCAAAATGATGAAGTAAAGTAAAGAAGCATGAAACAAAGGAGTGATAGATTTTACCTTACCACGATGATTGATCTTGAGTTATAGCAATGGAGGATTCAGCCCTTGAATGCTTCTTGAGAGATGTCTTGTTGACTTAGACTACTCAAACCCTAGCTTGCTTGAGAAGGAGAGATGATAGAGAAGAGAGGGTAAAAATGAGATAGAAGAAGAGCAAAATGAGGGGAAAAACCCTTATTTATAGATGTTGTGCCCTAATTTTCCTGAAATAACACCATACAGGCCGACCTTGGGGTTTAGGAGATAAAATCCCGAAAGAAAATTAACTTTATTTTGATTTTTATGCCACATGGGACTAGGTCGCCCAAGGTGGCGACCTAGTCCACCTGGGCATTTTTTATTTGTTGTCAGTGATTAAAGTATGATTATTATTATTTTTTGGGATTGTCTCACAAAACACACTAAAATAAGGCATGTATGCACATTAAGGGGTCATTATAGCATAATAAAGGGTTGATTGAGTGATGAAAAGCCTAGGAAAGTGTGAAAATGTATTACAACACCTTGGCACAAGGCTTGGAAAGGGGTAAAATAGGTTGGAAAAGGTCCAAAATCCATAGGCAAGGGTTCAAATGAGTGAAAAGTGTCAAAGGCTACAATTTTTGGTGACACATTTAGCCCCCACTTTAGTGAGAGGATGAACTTGCTTCAAACTCACACTAAATTAGCCCAATGGAGATGACGAAGAATGGGAAAGAAGAAGGAGGTGGTCAAGCCCCCAAGATTTGAAATTCTAAGTCAAAAAGACATCAATGCAAGAGACACATTCAAGGGTGAATGATATGCAGCAAAACGAGATGCATGGTCATGCAATGACAAGAACTAGAATGAAGAGAAGAATGAAAGGGTTGGATCAAGCTTCAACCGTTTGTCTAGCTAGTTGTGGATCAGATCTAGGTTGTTTGTCCAAAAAGATGATGTGTACTCACTCTATGGCGGCGAGAATTTTGGTTGTTCGTCGGGTGAGAAGTCCCAAAAGGTAAGAAACACAAGTGGTTATGGGGAAAGTCATGCCGCTGGTTGGGCTTCCCACTTAAACCATACCAAAGTTACGCCTCGTGGGGTGATCCCACAATACTGGTTTACAATTTTTGGGCAAACTAGACACTGAACTGATTTTTTTTATCTAAATCTTCACTTTCGGGCTCCTATAGCGGCTAAACCATGAGGAATTTAAAAATGATGCAAACTAGTGACTTGTGACATTTTATCTATAGATTCTAAATATATTTTTTTCAAAAAATTTGGAATTAGATTACACTTCTTTTTCCATCTCCTTCGAAAACTAGCTTTTTTAAAAAAACAACATTTTTAAGGAGTGATGCTCATCGTACACAACATAACCTTTTTTGTATGAAAGATAAAATTCTATTTTTAAAAAAAATAGATTTGTAACTACAATATCTAGCACTTTCATTTGGTTTCATAGTGTTTTATTAAATATTTTTCCTTAATCAAGTTTTGAAGTCAAACCAATTACAATTCAAACATAGGCGGACTATATACAACATAACTTTTTCTATATGTATCAAAATTCAATTTTATTTTTTTTAATGGATCAAGGACATCAATACCCAACCTAAACATATTTTTCAAAATTTTATTTTGTTTATCTACTATATTTCCACATGTGTAGAACAAAGAGCTTGATTTTTGGTGAAAAACCTATGTTTAATAAAACTAAAAAAAAAAATACATAATAAAACCAAAACATATTAAAATTATATTCATTGGATAGCTTGTTTCGAGGACTACCATCATCCAGTTGGGTTTGTGAATTCTTCTCCATTTTCATCCTCAACCCAAGCTTCAAAACACAAAATTCTAGATTTTTTTACCACCTAAGGGGGAGAAGGAGGGAAATGGGAGGTTCGAGCGAACCCCCTTTCAAAAAGGGTTTCCCTTGGGTTTTTTTGTGGGAATGGTGGGAAGTTAATTAAATGAGTTTGTTCAAACCCTTGTTCATTTGAACCCTCTTTAGGTTCGTTCAAACCTATAAGTTCATTCAAACCCCAAAAATGAAAATTTTTGGCATGGGGTTATTTTTTTCAACTTTTCCTTCCTCACTCCAATTGTAAACCACTTTTGTGGGTTTACCCTGTGATAAATTAGATAAGGCACCACAAAAGAGAATGACTTTTGAAATGATTTTGTTCAAAGGGATTTTTCTTTGTTCGTGCAATGTCTCATCTTAAGGAACATCATGTGTAATGTCTCCAAGAGTGGAAAAGTGCAAATGGTCTCATCTTCTTTGTAAGAGAGGACAAGTGCAATGTCTCATCGTGGGCAACATTGTACCTAATCTTAAGAGAGGGAATCGCAAGAAAAAAAAAAATCACGCAATGAAATGTGAGTGGTGATGTATGCCCCCACTTTAAAGGAATTTCTAAACACCGTACTATGATAAATTTCTTTAAAGTAAAAGAGGAAAAGGACATGAGAGCTTGTTTGGAAAGCCCTATGTCGAGTCATATTTTTTCGATAAGTTGCGTCATGAAAAGGGGATTATGTCACATGCGATTCAACTTAAGACATGTCGTCCACATCCCAAGCTTTCTCTTATATGTTCATGAAAGTTTAACGAGTAGTCGAAAGAGACAACGACAAGTGACATACGAGGGAAGAGGCTAACGAACCCCTTGCCCCCACTTAGTGCAGGACAAGAGTGATCCGAATAGATTGGTGAAATGTAAGGCTGAGTGAAAATTGGTATCAATTAGAGGAATTAGGTACCCCACATAAGGAAGAACACCAAAATCCTTAAGATGTTCAATTTTACTACTCAAGGCCTTACACTCATTAGTGTGATGACCATGAGCTCGATGGTAAGCACAAAAGGAATGTTTGTTAGAACATTTCTTTTGAGTTCGAGGAGGAAGAGAGATCAAGTGATCTTGGAGGAGTCTCAACAAGATACCCTCTTGATCAAGGGTAGAAGGTGATCCGCTATTGTGTAACAAAGATGTGTCTTGCTTAGTACAAGATGTCATACTTACACAAGGCGCTAGAGATTGTGATATTTTATACACTCCTTTAGAGGAAGGTGTAAAATTTGAATCAGTAGTGGGTTGCGAGATGACATTGTCATTAAGCAAATATTCCTTTGTTGGTTGTAAAGGATCACTGTCTAAGGTTGGGTTAGAAAGGTGATGCAGGAGGGTGTCAAGATGTTGGAAGAAGGTATGGTGATTTTGATTAAAGGACAATAACCAAGACCATGATTATATTTTTGTGTGTTAGGCTCAATAGGGTTGTGGATACCTTGTTCATTAGCACCACATCCTTTTCCACTATAGACAATTTGTTTCATGAGCTCATAAAATTTTCTATAGAGATTTTTCAGCACTTTCGGATTGGGTGAGGTTTCATTATTTGCATTGGTGGCTAAAGTAGTTGAGGTGGATGCGTGTGAAGGATCAGTCGAATATTGTGGTGACAAGACTATGTTTCCCTTGTTAGAGTCTTTGTTGATGATCTTGGATTCTCTTAGTAAAGTAGGTGTGAATTTTAAGGAACCCCAATCATCGGATAAGGGTGTTGGTTGTACAAGTTCCATTTGTTTGGTGGGTGTTGAAGTGGTGAAGGGTTTGGATTTGTTTTGCTCAAGTTGTAAGACACTGAATGGCTCAAGATCAGCATCGAGTGTGTACAATTTATTGTTGTAGATGTACTTTATCTTGCGATGAAGAGTGGAAGACACTCCATTCATTGCATGAATCCATGGCCTGCCCAAAATGAGGTTATATGAAACATCATGTGGCATAACATGGATCAGCATGTCTAATGTGTCCATTCCAATTATGAGAGGCAAAGTGATCACACCAAGCGGCTTTTGTCCTTTACTATTAAATCCACTAATAGATAAAGAGGTAGGTTGAATGGTTGATTTATCGATATGGAGCCTATCCAAGAGATTGAAACTACACACATTAATAGCAGAACCATTATCAACAAGGGTTCGCTTGATCCCTATGTGTTTGTATTGAGATATGATCATGAAAGATTTAGTTCATTTTTGCACATCCAAAGGAGGGAGCTCACTTTGGTGGAAAATAATGTCAGCATTCAAGCCTTGAATCATAGCTGCTATATCATTTGTTTGTGCATTAGAAGGGATAGGAATTTTTTGTAAGGCATGTTGCATCATGTTGTGATAGTGAGGAGAGGCTTGGATAAGGTCCCATAAAGATATTTCAGCAGGAGTATTCCTTAGTTGATCAACAAGGTTATACTCCCTAATGTGTGAATTCAAGTAAGGGGCAGTAGGTAAGATGGGAGGGGATGAAGGTAATGAAGTGGAGGGTGGTTGTTGTGAGTGTGTATTGTTCCTTGTGTAATGTGTATGAGCAGTTCGGTATTGTGACTCAGTTGCTGCAACACATTGTTCATGGGTGGGTAGAGGGTAAATTCAGGTTTAGTTTTGTTTAAAGGGGGATAGAGGATGATTTGAGGTTGAATAATATTAATAGGCCCTTGGGAAGGAGAGTCTAACATTGGCTCTGCATCTTCTTGTAAGGGCATAATATTATTAGGTGAATGATCAATGATAGGAATATGAGGAGAGGGTTCTATTTGATGATCAAAGGTCTCATTCTCTTGTTCCACACTATCTACCCTAGTATGAGAGTGTGGAGGAAGTTCATCACATGCTTCATCACAAGGGGGGTAGGCATCAAGAGAAGGACCACTATGGTTTTCAAATAGATTATCCCAAAGAGGAGGAGCATTAGGAAAGGGAGGGTCAAGAGTCTCATGACTTGTAATAGGTGTATCTTCTAAAACCAACCTATCCTCTTTGTATCGAGGAGGGATGTTAGGAGATGGGAAATTTTGATGGTCATGGTTAGGGAGACTAGGTAACAAAATTTTTAGAAATGTGTGATGTTTAATGGTTGGAAAAGGAGGATGAGGAGAGGGACAATCAAGACACTCAAAGTTTGTATCTTCTATCACTACAATACCTTCATCACTAATAGGAGAGGTATAGGGAGAAGAACAAGTATGATTGTTATGATTTTCAACACTAACATCCTCATCAAGGGGTAAGGTAATGTTGAGAATAGTGTCGATGGTTTGGTTATTAACACATTCTTTAATGAATTCATTATTATAATCTACATTGAACTCATAAGAAGGAATGTTAAATTTATGCAATCCATTTGAAACCAAATCAAAGCCACATATTTTAAAATAAAACATGGTATGAAGAGAAGGGAAAGAAAGTGCAATGCAATAATTTAAAGTGAAATATTGAAATGCAATTTTTTAGATGAGAAACAAGGTAATTTTTTTATTACACTATGCAACAATCTGAAAAAGAAATGTAGTATATGCAAAATTGAAATTAAGCAATGCATGAAATGAGCTAATTTAGGATAATTTTAATGAAATGTGTGTAAAAAAAACACAACCAATGAATACAAATAGTTACTGGCACAAAAAAGAAGCTTAAAAACAGGGTTTTCAACTCTATAAAAGACAGTTCCAAGGGCCTAAAGGGACTAGGTCACCCAGGGTGGCGACTTAGTCCTCCTGGTGATTTTTTCACGCCGGGTTCACCAAAATGAACCACCAAAAATAATGTGTATACACCTAAAATTGGTCTGGAGCATCCTATTAATTTAATACAATTTATTTGATTAATTATCCTAATTTTCCCTACTGTTTGAATAAATAGAAATATTTATTTTATAGTTCACATTCACATCGCATTTAAATTCTTCTAAAATTCATCTTAATTAAATAAACAAAATTAAATACTTTGTTCGATTTAATTATCAAATCCCTATTTTATTCTATCACATCCATCTTAAATTAAATAAATAAATATCAAAACACTTTATTGATTAATTGCCACATTCTTCTGATTAATTTAATAAACAACTATCCTATAGTTCGTTTTATTAAATTATTTATCTCCCTTTTCCTAATTTAAATAAATCAAAAATATTTGAATTAGAGCATAAGGAATATTCCAATCTACATTTCCTCAAAAATGAATTAGATTTCCTATGTCTAAAATATGTCACAATTAATTGATTGAAACTTCACGAGAAGTTTTGGAGACAAATTGGAGACAAATTTGGAATTTGATCTCTCAATCCTCCTCCATCAATCTTTCATCTTCTCTTGCCTGGTGTTTTCATGGGTAGAGACAATCTCCATCTTTCTCTCAATCTCCTCCATCTCTCACCATTCAATTCTCCAGATTGAATCCAAGCCTCTCAAAGCTTTCCCTGTGCATTTCTACAGCTAGGAATTCTATAAATACAACCTCATTGAACCAAGAAAGGATCCAGATAATCTGACTTTTGCACTCTTACTCTGCAGGAATCCAGATTTCAAGCATCAAGCATTCACACATCAAGCATCAAGCAATCAAGTTTTCAACCATGGCTGCCTCCTGTAGCTGCAATTATTTGTTTCACATCAATATCATGCTAGTTTAATTGTTTTATCATTTAGCATTGCATTATCATCATCTCGTTCTTCAAATAGTCATTTTAACAGTCTTATTTGCTTACACAATCTGAGAGCAATCAAGATTTAATAAATCTTTGAGGATAGAGAACAATATGATGCTTTCAATTGATTACTATTTTGAATTGATTCAATTTGTTTAATCATTGATATAATACATCTTATTAAGAAGTGTCTTTTGTGCTTATTCACTTATTCACCACTTAAAATTTGGCGCCCACCGTGGGGCATTAACCCCAATTTTATCAAAATTATCAATTTTTTAGAAAGTGTCACGCAGGTTTTCGGCGTGTTTTTCTTCTAGCGCTTCCGTTGAAAGTTTTAGCGCTTCTGGTTGTTGTTTTAGCACTTTCGGTTTTTAGCACTTTCGGTCACTGTTCTAGCGCATACGGTCCCTATTTTAGCGCATCGGGTAATTTAGCGCTTCCATGGAAAACTTCGACACTTTGGGTTCTTGTTTCGGCGCTTTCGAGTTTTAGCACATCAGGTAACTGTTTTAACGCTTTGGTGCAATATTACAGTGCTTTTGTAAAATCAGTCTGGATCTGACGCATCCGCGGCCAAATTTTGATTTTTTTTTACAGTTGGACTAAAACGTATCAATCTAGGATAGTCACTCCAAAGTTATCTAAAATTGATCAATCTAGGATAGCCACTTCAAAGTTTCTAAAATTGATCAATCCTAGGATAGTCACTTTCTTGTTTTTCTTAAAGCAAATCTATCAATCCTAGGATAGTCACCGTATTTTTACAGTAGAAGTTAAAAAGAACATCATGATTTCTGTGAAGCAACACCTTCACATAGATTAGAAAATTTCTTTTTGGGCTTTTAAAACAGAACAAAATTATATGTTGTGTTTGTGGTGATTAGGCTTATGCTCTCCCCTTAACTGGGTGACCAAAGTACCAGATTCACTTTTATTTCATGTCATTTACACTTTATTAAATCCTTTAGCAGGCCTGCCATAGTGGGAAAAAGTACTCACCCTACGGGAACGACCTAAGTGGGAACAACCAAAGCCAGGTTTTCCAACCCACTATAATGAAAATGCAAGTTGTTGATGAAAGTCCAACTTGATGGTAGTGAGCAAGATAACCATCCCCAAAATCTTTGTTCTAAAGATTGGGAGGTCTCCTGAGGGAGTTTATCTATTTGCCACACCGAACGGAACCCTATCTAAGAACCATAGAGTAGTTGCTCGCCGAGTCAGTATCCATACATTGTCATACTCATGGTGCAAGGGGAGGGAAGAATCTACCCCCAAGACACTCACCATATAATTACCAAGGATTGCTTTCTCAAGGGATTCGATATCTACTTTCGTCACTTTGAGTACACACCTGGCAATGACAAAAACACGGGTGCCCTCTAGGGGGTGACACTGCTGTGTGAGTCAACGCAATTCAAGATGTGGGTTGTGAGTATAATGATGACCTACTTGTCCTTAAGTGTGAGTCTATTTGATTTGTGTACAAATTTTAAAACAACCTGTCAAAATCAATAAAGAACATTCATGATTTTTGAACATACACAATCTTTTCAATTTTAAAACACTTATTCAAAATTGCTTGCCGTGTTTTCAAAAATTCGTTTAAATCAGATTTAAAAATCATCCTGAAAACGTCAAGTCAAAACAAATCAAAAAATCCATGCTGCAAAAGTGGAAGTCCACCATGTTTCTCAAAAGAAAAATCAAAGTCACGAAACCCCAAAGACCTCTCGGTTATAGAAACAAATTGAGAAAACAATGTTTTCTATATCAAAATCGGAAACTCCTTTTGCAACATAGAACTTTCATCCACCGATATCATGATTTTGCTGGGGTCACACATTAGATTACGCAGTATAGCCAATCTACTCACGAGCCTTCTTCTAGAGGAGAGCTCTCACACAATTCCACAACCATAGTCAATGGATTCATCCTTCTTATCTTCTGCAATCTCTTATACAGTATGCCACAAGACCCGATCAAATTTTATAGTAGAAAGTCTTAAAAGGTCCTATTTTTTTTTTACGTTCTGGAAAACTTGTTTCAGCACTTCGGGTCACTGTTCTAGCGCTTTTGGGCTTTGTTTTAGCACTTACAGTCGTTATTTTAGTGCTTCTGGAAAAATAGCGCTTCTGTCACTTTTTACAACGCTTCTGGGTTCTGTTTTGGCGCTTCTAGGAAGTAGCGCTTCCATCATTTTCTCCAGCACTTTCGGGCACTGTTTCAGCGCTTTTGTCAAAATAGCGCTTCGGTCACCTATTTCAGTGCTTCTGGACTTTGTTCCAACGCTTCTGGTCTCTGTTTTAGAACTTTTAAAACAGAGAGTTCAAAATTTTTACAAGTCCATCAGTTTGTCATTTAATTCACATTTTCATTAGAATCACTGTCTAGGAACCAAAGTCAGAAAGGTTTATACAAATTTCCACACTTATCAACTGAAACAAGATCTTGCAAATCACAAGTGTCAAAAAAAATCAAATACACAATCAATTACTACACTAAAGTTTCATTATCAGGATACTATCATCCTTCATCATGAAACGAAGTATAGTAATTAACTTTTTAAATATTGTCTCGTCAATAAGATCAATCATCTTATTCAAATTTGTTTAAAAAGGTTCAATTGACACTATCCAACACATAAGATCAACATTTTAGAAGAAAAGGCAAAAATTTGTATGCCAATCTTAACTAGGTACCAAAAACAGAGACTCTTAGAGCAAGAAATTTTAAAATCACAAGAAATGGCAGAAGAAAATCCTTGGAACAATCTGAACCGCAATGATAAGAATGAAATAACTCCGGAAGATATCCAAGCGGCTCAACAAGATCCCAAGAATCACATATTTATGGAAAAAATTCTAGAACAAGACATGGAAAAATATTTTTTAATGTTAGCCGAATTAGAGGCAAAACTTCCAAAAGATTTTGATGTAAACCATTTGAAGGAAACACCTAAAATGAATGAGACTGAGATACCACAACCTATGCAAACAATAGATCCGGTTGCTACTTTAACATCACAGATGCAAATGTTACAGCAACAAATACAAGATATGACGAAAGGGACTACCAAGAGATATGTGATATAGGACATTTGTCCTTATCCTTTCGATGCAACGGTCGGCTTGATACCTTCTCCTAGACATTGTGAGATTCAAAAATACGATAAGTATAATGGAAGAACGGATCCAATTGATCATATCAGAGAATTTAAAACAATGAGTTTGGAGATTTCCCAAGCGGAAACTTATTTAATGAGATTATTCCCAAGGAGTTTGGGAGGATCATGCATGGAATGGTTTTTGAAGTTAAAACCAGGTATCAAAACTTTTGAGGAACTAGTCAACAAATTTATCTCTCAGTACTCATTCAACATCCAACACGATGTTACTATCAAAGATCTTTACAATCTAAAACAAAACAAGGGAGAAACATTCTTGTCTTTTCTCCAAAGATGGCAACGCTTGTTCGCTAGATATCCTAGATCCATTCCTGAAGAGGAAAAGATGGAATTGTTCATTAAAAACTTGACAGAAGAAATGAGTTATAGATTGGAACTACAATGTCCTCCAACATTTGAGAAAGTGATAGGAAATGGTCTTAAGATCGAAGAGGCGTTAGTCAAGAGAGGAGTTATCAAGCATTTTAATGACAAAACAAACAACACAAGTAACTCCTCAAATCAATACTCAAGCGGTGAGAAGCCAAAATTTTGGCAAAAGAACCGAAATACAAATGAGACAACAAATGATCCCCAAAACGTCAAACCATTTTTCAATTTGACCGCATCCACATCAAAGAATTAGAACAACGAGCAAAATGTCAAGTCAAATACCATACAAAGCAATGAAATCATAAAACCACAGTTGTATCAAAAACCATCAAATCGGCGAAGGTTCACACCTTTGGGTCAAACAATGGAATCAACAATGAAAGATCTAGTTATCAGAGGCCTTCTCACTGCACGTGAAGCTAGTTTTTGGGATCCAAAAGTCAAACCATCATGGTGGAATGACGCTGATTATTGCAACTATCATAATAACAAGGGTCACAAAACAAATGACTGTATGGAGTTGAAACATGCAGTACAAGATTTGGTGGATAGCAACAAAGTGTATGTGGAAGGACCTCAAAATAACAATGATCATTCGGCCTTCAAAGATCCTTTGCCAAATTATGACAAAGGTGCATCATCCTCAAACAGCAAAGGAAATAACACCAATCATGTCTATGACACAACAATCCTGTGTCTATCTGAAGTCAAACATGATCATGCAATTAGTGATAACATTGATGAAAACGAAACCAACAACATTACCTATTTGGAATTACTCCCAAGCGTGCAAAACTCTGATAATCAAATAAATGTCTTAAAAAGCAGAGAAAATCAAGAACATCAACCCGCCAATGCGCTAACTAGAGGACAAACCAAGGTAATGTTAAAAGGAATTGGCTCCACACATGCAGTTCCACCTCCATCACATTACGATGTTATCAATCAAATGCAAAACACCCCCCGAGAGAATCAAGAACATCAACCGGCAAAAGTCATGACTAGGGGGCAAGCCAAGGTAGTATTAAAAGAAGTGGGATCTCAACGTGCGGTTATGCCTCAATCTCATTATAATATTGTCGATCAATTGCAAAACATCCCTGCACAAATATTGATAATAGAACTCCTTAAGTTGTCACCATCACATAAAGAAGTTCTCGAACAAGCATTAGTTGCCACAATCGTACCAAATAATCTAGATGTTTGTCAATTCCAAGCTATGGTGGAACATCTGACTACCCCGCATTGTCTGTCATTCTGTCAACGGGATGATGTCTCATGAAACCATCTGCATAACACGGCATTTCATATCGAAGTATGTATCCATAATCATCATGTTAAGAGAGTTCTAATAGATGGGGGAGCTGGTCTGAACATTTGCACCCTCAAATTATTCCATGCACTAGGATATTCCGAAGACGCTATTGATGCTTGATGGAAAATGACCATCAAAGCATATGATGAGGAGGAAAGATCATCCAAAGGTTTAATTGTATTACCCATTCAAGTGGGACCCATGATGAAGCATATAGCATGTCAAGTATTAGAAAGAGGGTTGACATACAACATACTCTTAGGATGACCCTGGATTCATGAAATGCAGGTCGAACCTTCTACATACCATCAATGCCTAAAGTTTCCAATAAATGGACAAGAGGTGACTATAGTTGCTGATTATAATCATCCACGACATTGTGACACATTAAGAATATCTCAAGACACCTTTGTCCCTCACAACAGGGAAGCTTCAAGTTCATCATTATCCAAGAACGAACAAAGTCCAAGCATCACTACCAAGTGGGTACAAATGAAAGGTAAAGAAAAAGAAACAAGTCATGTTGAAACAAACAATCCAGATACACAAACTTCTCTATCAGAAAAATTTCAAAAGCAAGTTCACTTGACAGATAAAGGAATGGGACGGTACTCAATGGAGCAATCGCTTAACTTATCACAGTTAATGCCATCTCCTAGGAAATATGGTCAACCATCAATGATCAAACCTCCAACATCTTTACCTGGCACAGTTCTTCAAGAAACATTTGTAAAATCCAGAACCATAGCAGAAGAAATAGACAATAAAGCAATCCTGGATTGGCTTTACAAGGATGAAGAAACATCAACATCAGAGATCGGTATCAAAAATATTAGCATCAACATAGACAAGTATGGAAAAGGAAAGGCTATTCTTGAAAAGATGGGCTATGAAGGACAAGGACCTGTGGGATTAAGAAAGGAGGGAATCTCAGAACCTATCACACTTCTCACTCTCCACACAAAAGAAAAACCAGGACTAGGATACTCTGAAGAAAAGCAGGAGCTAACAAAGACAGCTATGGAAAATATCCTTCACTTTAGAGATGGTTCTGAAATAGACTCAAATGAATATGAGTGGGCATTACCTTGTGATCTACTTTTCATTGATATTCCAGTCGATGTGGTTCAAAAATACACACCTACACATGAGGAGGGCCAAGGCTCTGGGTCTAGATCATTCGTCATGGGATCACTAAATATCGATGACTCTAGTGAGGACGAACAGAATTTGAGTGAACTAGATGATTTCGAAGAGGGTACCATCATGGATCTCGATATCCCAAATGACAATTATGACGATATTGTTTTCCTCACCCTTACCTCCATTGACTTAAATCAATCCGATGATACCATGCCATTAATCCATCCGGAACTTATTGATTGGGAACCTATCGACCTTTAACTGTACCAAAGTTTGCAAATGATGATGCCATCGTGCATTTCCTATGTCATACCGAACCTGATACAAATTTTATCTATAATACTCATAACAACACGACTTAGCAAGAGGGTGTCAAATCTTCCAGTTGCAAAATTGGCAATAAGGAAAATAGATCTAATGGTGAAAACCATTCTATGGCAGCATTAGATCTGGAAAAAGTAAAAATAAAGAACACATCCAACGGTGAAAACCTTTCCGAGGCACTAAAGGATGGAAGATTTGACACTCTCCCAGAACACTATCATGAGCGATCATCAGTTCTGGTCGAACCTACACAATCGGTGGACATTGGCACAGAAGAGGAGGCAAAAGTTCTACATCTAGTAGAATCAATGACTGATCAAGAGAGACCGAAATTTATCAATTTTTTTAAAGCAAGAAGCATCAACTTCGCTTGGTCATATTTTGATATTCCAGGCTTAAATCCAAATCTGCTTATGCATCATTTGTCTTTGCCAACAAGAATCAAGCCTATTAAGCAAAAATTAAGAAAAATGCATCCTCACATCGCATTGATGGTAAAGTCAAAATTAAAGAAATTATTGGATGCTAAATTCATAAGGTCTATAGACTATGCTGAGTGGATATCGAACATAGTACATGTTTCAAAGCCAGACAACAACATCAGAATCTGCACAGATTTCAAGGACCTCAATAAAGCATGCCTGAAGGATGATTTTCCACTGCCAAACATAGACATCATTATAGACTTGATGGCAAGGCATTCCATGTTATCAATCATGGATGGCTTCTCTGGGTACAATCAAATAAGAATAGCTCCAAAAGATTAGGAAAAGATGGCTTTTACATGTCCATGGGGAACCTTCTGCTGGAACGTCATGCCATTTGGTCTAAAGAATGCAAGAGCTACTTATCAAAGAGCAATGATGACAATCTTCCATGTTATGATGCACACTTTCATGGAGGATTATGTGGATGAAATCTTGGAAAAATCTACTACAAGGGAAGGACATCTGCATATCCTAGACAAAATCTTCACACGGATGGAGAAATTCAATGTCAGGTTAAACCCTAAGAAGTGTGTCTTCGAGGTCACATCAACAAAACTACTAGGATACATTGTTTTAGAAAAGGGCATTGAGGTGGATCCAGCAAAATTCAAAGCAATTATGGAGATGCCACCTCCTAAGAATATCAGTCAGCTCAGATCACTACAAGGACGGCTTCAATCAATCAAAAGATTCATCTCCCAACTGGCAAACAAAATTCATCCTTTTAACCATCTATTGCAAAAAAATATAGTTTTCAAGTGGGCTGAAGGGTGTGAAACAACATTCAATCAAATCAAGCAATATCTGATGTCACCACCCATTCTAATGCCACCAACAGAAGGAAGGCCTCTCATTTTGTACATTGCCACGACGGATTCCCTTTGGGGGCACTATTAGCACAAGAGGACTATGAAGGGAAAGAGCGCACCATCTACTACATCAGTAGAACTTTAAATGGATATGAAATAAACTATACATTCATAGAAAAGTCATGCTTAGCAGTGGTGTTTGCTACTCAACAGCTAAGACACTACATGTTGACTCATACAATCAGATTAATTGCAAAGATCGACCCTTTGAAGTATCTACTAAGTAAAGCTGCCCTAACAGGTAGACTACCAAAATGGGTTATGCTCCTAAGTGAATTCGACATTCAATATGTCGAGAGAAAGGCAATCAAGGGACAAGCAATCACTGAATAGCTAGTTGAAGCTCCTCTACCAGATGATCGCCCAGTGACAATGGAATTTCCAGATGCAGATATTATGACAGCAATGCCCTAGCAATGGATACTATATTTTGATGGATCGTATACACAACGAGGATCAGGAGCAGGGATCTTGTTCATCTCTCCCCAAGGACACACAATTCTGAAATCATATATACTCATGTTTCAATGTACAAACAATGTGGCAGAATATGAAGCATTGATTATTGGGGTCAAGATAGCAATTCAATGGAAAATCATGGATTTACAGGTATATGGGGACTCTCAACTGGTTATTTATAAAGTCAATGATGAGTATCAAACAAAAGATGAAAAATTGATGCCCTACAAGTAGCAAATAGATAATCTGAAATAGTCCTTTGTCAATATCAAGTTTGATCAAATTCCAAGGGCAGAGAACAAAGTTGTCGACACTATGGCTACAATTGCTTCATTACTACAATTTCTTGAGAAGCATGTTTGTTATGAGTTTATGGTAGAACAAGTATCATGTCCTTCCCATTATCAATTAGAATCCGCTACCATATGTCATCTAGAAGCCACTGAAACCTCCATATATGAAAAAACTTATGCTTACCTGAAAGATGATATTCTTCCTCCCGATCTTTCCAAGAACCAAAAATGAAACTTTATCCGCTAATCCGCTCGACACACTTTAATCACAGATGTCCTTTATCGTCAAGGTCTTGATGGTACCCTACTCCAATTTCTAGAACGCAACGAATCTGAAACGGCCCTACGAGAAGTTCATGAAGGTATTTGTGGTACTCACTCAAGTGGAATAACTCTAGCTAAGAAACTCCTTCGTTTGGGATATTATTGGCCATGCATGGAGAAAGAATCATATCAATTTGTCAAGAAATGTCAAAAATGTTAGGTTCA
>CM021100.1:139943832-140014682 GCA_007115665.2 Sequoiadendron giganteum | reverse complement strand
ATCTTTAGACCATTGACAATGGAAACCAAGATGGGTGATAGGTATAAAAGGACAATGGATGGCTTTTGTAAAAGATAGGAGACATGAGGACTATTATCATATAGTTGTCAAGGAAAATGTCACATGAGGCTATGATGGTAATGACATGATATGGAATAGGGTATGGTCAAAGGATAGACATGTCAAAATGTTTCCCAAAGCATGATTTGTGTTTTTGCCCCAGTCTTTGTCAAGATCAAAGTAGGTGGGACAATGGATGAAATGATATGGCTTGGATGGATAGATGGAAATATCATAAGAAATGTCATGTGAAGGGCATGGGAGATGAGACGACTTTCTCCCAAGTGTAATGGTCCACATAGATGATTTATTATACACATGACGCCTGTCTGCCAGGCTTTCATCATGGTACTTATCCAAAGTGCCATAAGAATGGTTTTCACTATTGGACAAAATTTTTCACTTTACTATTTTTGTCTTTTTCATCTTTTTCAATTTTTTTGCATTTTTGTTTTTTTACCGAATAGATTTGATTCTTTAGATGACCACTAACTATGTTGAAGCCTTTGACGGTGCCGATTTAGAGACTGGTGCCATGACATGCCAATAATGACCTTTTTGAAGTAGTTGTTTTGTCAGGATCATAGCACTTGCATACAACTGATTGATGTCATTGTGATCCTTTTTGATACTAGAGTTGGCCTTATCAAAATATGCACATCGTGATACAGTGTCATGAGAGTCCTTATGATAAAGTGTTGCTGCCAAGATGCGATGGATTTGTGACATGGGACGTTTGGACTTTAGGCAAGATGTAGGATTATGATGGATGATGGTAGATGTGGAAAAGTTAGTTGGACGTTTGGATGCATTGATTTTTATTTTCCAAACTTGGGGTGTTGGATGACGAAGTTGGGAATTTTTATTAGGATAGTGTTTGGAACCAACATTTTTATATGTCTTGCTTGATGGCCATTTTGAAGGAGGTGGACATTGATTATATGTGGGAGTCCTCTTGTCTTGTGGCTCCACATTTTGATTGACTTTTGAATTTGGCATCTTTTCTTTTCCTGATTCTTGACTTGATCCATTTTGTTTTGGGATCCATTTTAGCTTCATTTGTCCACTTGATTTTTTATCTGATTTGATGGCCTTTGACATGTGATTTTAAACTTCGGATTTGTAATACTTTTGTTGGTTCCAAATGGAAGGTTTAGTCATGATGGAATGATGGTTTGGGGTGTGGAGGGAAGGAGTGTTGGCAAAAACCTTATGACAAGGACTACTCATAACACCCATTTTGACGTTTGTATTAGATAAAGTTTCCCCCAATATCGAGGAGGGACCACTAACATTGTTTGATTTTCCGTTTGATGAATATCCAAGACCTTGATGTCTGTAATGTGCTTGAACTTGTGAAGTTTCCAAAATTCCTTGCTCGTGTAGGCCTTATCCTTTTCCCTGATAATGCATGTTCTGACAAAAAAAATTTGCGATGGGGTACTTGTTATTGTGGAAGCAAGATGCTAACCCATCCTTATTGTGGAAATTAATGATCGAAATCTTCTCATCTGTGAGGAAGCCTGCTTTGAAAAAGATAGATGATCCTAATTTATAGGATGTTGTAGCTTTAATAACATGTTGGATAGATTTCTGATTGTCATCTTTGGTTTGATTTTCTGACATATTAGATTCTGATGATTCTGCTGGTGCTTCGAAGTTGATGTCGAAACCATCTTCATGGTCATGGTCATAGAGCCCACTGAATTCAGTTATAGCTTGATCATTTGCAAATATGTCCATGCTAGGAGACTCTTGTTCTAGTGTTAGATCATCTATGTGTCCCATGGAGGCAAGTGTCTCATTGTTGGTAGTGTCAATGTTGGAAGCTTGGAGAGGGTCATCTTCAAGTGTTTCATCATGAAGGGCATAAAGGTCAAGGAGTGGATCATTTTGGACTTCTTCAAAAGAAGTGTCTTGATCAAAGATGGGCTCAGTTGGAATGACATGATCAAAAATAGGGTCTTGACCAAGGATAGGTTCATCTTGAATGACATGGTTTTGGATGGACTCTTGACCAAGCATACATTTCTTTGATATGCTATGATTGCCTAGGAGGACTTCTTGAATGGATGTAAAGATGGGATCCAATAGACTACTTTGATCTGAACAAGATGGTGATGTTATGATGTCATGCTTTGGACTTGCCTCTTGACATGTATCCTCAAGTGTAGGTAAGAAGATGCGACTTTGGAGACCATGACTAGATGTGTTTTCATGAAAATATGGAGTGTCTTGGAAAGGATTGGTGTGTAATGGACTAGGATATGACATGGAGGTTTGGAAAGGATTAGTGGATGAAGGACTAGGATGAGATGAAGGATTAGAATAGGACATGGATGCATGACAAGGATATGACGTGGATGGAGGATTAGAATATGACATGGATGGAGGATTAGGATATGATGTGAATGAAGGACTAGGATATGATGCAAATGAAGGAATAGGATATGATGTGGATAGTTGGTTTGGATTGATGGATGGTTGATTTCCCTTGTCAAAGTTAGGGTAGGTATGACCAGTGGAAGTTTTTTGTGACTTAATGCCATGGATGGTGTTAGGAGACCCTTGATAGTAAATGGATAAAGGACTATGACTCATGGATGGAGGGCTAGGGGTTGTAAATTTGGACTTGGATTGGAGGTATAGTGTTTTGAAGTCCCTAGAAAGTTGTGCTTGACCATTACTAATAAATTGGCATTCAATTCGACTAGCAAGCATGTCATAGTGATTTGAAGACATGATGGTGGATGAAATGAGACTAAGGCTATCTAAAGTGATAATCTGGACAAAAAGGAATGTCAAATGCAAAGTGGTAAAAGGGGATGCCTTATGTCAAATGATTTTTAGGAAAGGTTTTTTAACCACTCAAAGTTTGACCAATGTCTCGATTTGGACTGTCAAAGGACTGGTTTAAAGGACAAGATGACAAAATGACAAGGTGAGATTTCCACACTAGACTTATGAGTTG
This sequence comes from Sequoiadendron giganteum, assembly GCA_007115665.2. Taxonomy (NCBI): domain Eukaryota; kingdom Viridiplantae; phylum Streptophyta; class Pinopsida; order Cupressales; family Cupressaceae; genus Sequoiadendron; species Sequoiadendron giganteum. The sequence continues at coordinate 140,011,651 of CM021100.1, read as the reverse complement.
GAAGTAGCTCACCAAAGGACAATGACTAAGGATTTATTTGTTTGACTTGGTCCAATGACAATTTACTTTTTGAGACAATGGTTTTGACAAAGAAAGGAAAGTTTTCCTATCCCAAAGTGTGCAAAATCGAGGACTTGATTTGACAAATGTGGTTCATGATGGAAAATGCATTGCAGGAAGTGATTTGACAAAAATTTAGGCTGATTGCAAAGATTTGTTTCAGTTGACAAAGTTGTTTCATATTTTAGCAAGTTTGATGTTTATTTGTCTGAAAACAGTTGGAAAACACATGGTGTAAAAAATGAAAATCAACCACATAGAAGTCATTTTACAAAAATCCTATGGCTGCAAGGATAGTATTCTTTTGGATCCCACTAACCGCATATCCTTAGCAAATGAATTCAGAAGCTTGGCCCCACATGCTCCCCCTTACAGTGCACTCACTTCTCAGGGAAACCAAGCTTCCAACCTCCATGAAACTCCCATGGCAGATTGATCATTTCTACTAAGAACTGCGCAGGTGCGGGTGCCTTGGCAACGACCGTTGCTGCGCCAAAGAATAGAAGGTTTTTGGATTTCTATAACAAAGGATTTAATTCAGACATCCATTTGAGTGGTCATACATGGGGCCAAGATTAAGCTTCGTTAAGGAGGCACTCTAGCCTGAAGAGGTTAAGCTCAACAAGGTTTTGAGGAGTACTACTTGGTCCGTATGACATATCTGCACTCGTAATCCTAGGCTTTCCCTTAGGATTCACATTTATATACCGGTCAGAAGTAGCTCGGCTAAAGAGCTTCGTTGTCGGTTTGAGTCGCTTTTGGGTGAGTACTTTTTCCCACCAAAGCAAGCCCAATTTTTTAAAGTTGACAAAAGCAAGCCAAAATATTCATAGTTCAGTCAATCCTTGTTTAAAAACAAAGAGAGAACACATGAATATCCTAACTCACACTCACATGGTGTTCATTTTAAGCCCAAAATGAAATGTGCTGACAAACATAAAAAACATGGAGTTCATTTTAACTGTTCGTAGTATTTGTCAAAACATGGGGTTCATTTTAACCGTTTGTAGTGTGAGCTAACTAAAAGTTCATTTTAACCCAATGCTATGAAGAGATGCAAATTTTTTTAATCCAATGAGTTATCATGCAAGATTGTGTTATTTTTAGCCCAATGAGTATGCATGCATATTCATTTTAACCCATGAATGTAAAATGCAAACTTGTAGTTGTTTCTTTAAGATTTGTGAAATAAAACAAACAAATATTAGACTCCTTGCCACAAGCTGCAAACAAAAAATCAGTAACCCAAAAAATCTTTAAACTAACATATAGAAAGAGGTGTTACCCTAACCCTAATTGATCTAGTGCAAGCCCAATTCCTAGAGTCAATAACAGTTTCTCTTACACCTAGGATCGCACAAGTGCGCAAGGGGAGAGGATACTTCTATTATTGATCACTAATATTAGAGTGTTAGATAGTCAAAATAAATCTGATTTTTGGAACTAAATTTTGCATCAAAAGTAAAAACACATAAAATAGAGCCTTAGTGAAATTTAGAGACCTTTACAGAAATGTAAAGAAATTTGAAAAATTCGTTGTTTTGCATCCAGAATTAATTTTTTATGAAAAATCATAAAAAAAATTATTAAAATTTCAAAACAGGTCCGAAAAATCTTATTTTTATTTGAAGGTGCCTGACATAATTTCAAACCTGTAAAAAAATTGTGTGAACCGATCTGCAATAGTTTGTGAGATTTAAGTCAATATTTGTAAAACCCTAATTTTAAAAAATCTATTTTTTGTCGAATTATTTTGCAAGAATATTAAAAACATAAAAAACAGACCCCTATTGAAATTGAGAGAGCTTTCCAAAATATAAATAAATCCGAAAAATTCACTACTTTTCTCTCAAAATTGATTTTTTCATGAAAAGAACAAAGAAAAGTATTAAAAATTAAAAACAACTCCAAAAAATCTGATTTTTGGACTGGAAGCTCTTGATATTGTCGCCAACTTGCAAAAAAAAATTGTCAGAAAATATGCAGTCATTTGAGAGATATGGTCGAATCTTTGAAAACTAGGGTTTTGTCCCCAAAATGATGCAAAACCTGCAACAAAAAGCCAACAAAACCTGTAACAAAAAAGATTCAACTCCAAAATTCTTCAAAATTTGTCAAAACATGTCAGGTTCACCAATGTAACAATGAAAATTTTTCTAGGTTTAGCAATATCATATGCAGAACATAAAACCCAAAGTAAATAATGAAGTGCAAAGGAATAGGTGAAACAATCTCACCAGATTGTGTTCATCCTCCATGACTGACCTCCATTACACCTTCTTAATTTGCTGAAATATGTTGTTTGCCCTCAGATTTATGGTGAGCAAGCCAATGGAAATGACAAGCCCTAAACAAATTTTGAAGGATTTGAACTATATGCAATACTATGCCCTACTGCAACTAGTAAGCATCTAAAATGTCTAAGCTATGTCAAATGAAATCTAAAAATATGCTATGACAAATGAGAATAACAATGCTAAAATATGAAAAATGCAAGAAGTCAATAATGCAAGAGATAAGAGATGCAAGATGTGACCAAAATTGCTCTTTTATAGAAGATGCAATTTTGTGTGAAAGGCCAAGATTGAAAGTCTATAAGTGCCCTAGAATCAATGGACGAGATTCCATATAACAACCCATAATTAGGGTTAGGGCAACATTAGGTCAGATTCAAAATGAAAGGTCAAGATCAATTCCTAGAAAATCAAATCAAGGGCTGACAATACATGTGACAAGAGATTTTGGGCACACAAACCGAAGTTGCTAGAGAATCAAATAATAATTTAAAATTATTTGATTCAAGAAGTGATGTTGACATTTTGAATTAAAAATAATTTTAATTCAAAAGTGGTGGGGTCATGTGACAGTAAATAATTTAAATTAAATTATTTACTAAAAGAGGGAATTTATAAGGTGTGACTTATTTTAAATAAATAATATTTATTTAAAATGAGCACAATAAAAGAGGAGCAATTAAATAATAAAATTATTTAATTTAGGTGTTGGGACTAATTTAAATAAGATTTAGAAGAAATTAAATAAAAAGAGTTATTTAATTTAGGTGGGAATTAAATAATAAAGATATTATTTAATTATAGAAGAATGTGACAAAGGGAACCTTTTAAATTAAACATAATGATTTAATTTAAAATTCAAAAGAGTGGACCAATATTAAATAAATAAAATTTATTTAATTTAGGAGAGAAGAGGCTAATGAATAATTAGATAATTAAACATAATTATTTAATTATAGTGGAAGATAAGACTTTATTTAATTTTTGAAAGAAGAGGACCTAATTAGTGACATAATTAAATAAATAAATAAAATTATTTATCTAATAATCAGGAAGATATAAAGGAAAAAGATAATTAAATAAATTAAGAAATTTATTTAATTATAGGAAGACATTAGACAATTAGTGATGCATTAAATAAATAATTAAAATTTATTTATTTAATAATCATGAAGAATGAAAAGATATGAATTAATTAAATAATTATGAATTATTTAATTAATAGTTGAAAGTGAGTCAAAAACATAATTAAAATGTCCTAATTAGGGTTAGAAGAAGAGCCTATGGGCCTAGGTCATTTTTATGTGTCTACATTTGCCCCTCTTTGTCGTAATGCAGCTTGTCGCATTGTGGCAAAGAAAATAAGTCAAACATATGCCCCAATGCAAAATAAGATGAGAAAGAATGATGAGGAAGATTGCGGTATGCCCCCTCGAGAGGACACACGGGTTCCAAGAACACGGGTGTGTGCTTGAAATTGATGAGAAGAATAGAAGACGACAGGACAAGAAAGCGTTAGTCAAAGATATGGATGATGATATGGATGCAATGCCTATATGAGATGCATGTTAGTTCCTAGACCAAATCCTTCAACATATTACCATAGGACTTTAATACTTATTGCTCTTAATCATCATTGGACAATAAAAAAATGACACAAATGGACAAAAAAAACCATGGTATGACATAGACCAAGGTGTGCAAGGTCATCCACTTGCCGAACAAACAATTGTAGACAAGGAATGTACTAACTCATACTAAGGTCATGTTGCCCTAGTCTTTTTGTCAAGACAATCCATAGACATCGTCAAAGAAAAAAAAAAAAGGTCATGAGACATCATCGCACCTCTAAATCCTTCATGGGACATCCTTGAGGTAGCTAGTAACATGACCAAAAGACAAGTCAATAAAAAGATAAGACAAAATACCCGAAAATTAATAGCCATTAAATTGTATTGCCAATGTTTGTTTGTTGAAGATTAATTGTTTGACGATTTGATAGTTTTGATGGTTTGACGGTGCCTAAAGTTAGGAAGGACACATCCTGAAAAGGAAAATGACATTTTGACGAGGTCCAAATCCAAGAAGGACACATCTTGAAGAGGACCAAAAGTGATGAGATTGAAATTTTGACTAATATTTTGGCAAGCTGATTGATTTTGACTGCAAGATTGATTGGCTTATGTTGTCTAATTTTGACCAATTTTGACATTGACATTTCGAATGACTATCTGGTGTCAAGTGCGACTATGTCTATTTTATTTGACCAATGCGACCATGTTTGACTTATGATTTTAATTTTGACAAACCTAAAAGGACTGACCTAATGTCTTGGGGATTCAAAGATGAATCTTTCCTACATAGCAAATGCACAGAGACAACATAGTTCGGACATGGACAAAAGATTGATTGACGTGATTGACTGGATTGATAAGATATACATTGACTCTTTTTTTGGGATTTTGACATTGATTTGGATGGTTTTGTATTTTCTCAGGATATTTTTCAATTTTTAGTTCTTTTTTCAAGACTTTATATGATTTTTAGGATTTTTTCAGGACTTTTTCAAATTTTTAGGATTTTTTGAGGTTTTACGAAAATTGTGACAAATGCATGTGAATGATGCTGACACACATGAATCCAAGGACAACCATGCTTTTTCTGCTAGTCAAGTTGAATACCGATTGATAGGTGATGATGACAATGAAAACATTGTTTGACGTGGGAAGGACACATCCCGAAACAACGTGAGGATGACAATGATATGACAAGAGGATAAAAGTTTGCAGTAGGGCCAGGGACAAAGCCAAGGAATGTTTTGGATGATGGATCAGTTTTTCCATATTGTTGCATTTGGAATGACTTCGTGAGGATTAGATTGGATGACGAGGGATCTTTAGACCATTGACAAGGGAAACCAGGATGGATGATAGGTATAAAAGGACAATGGATATCTTTGGTGCAAGATAGGAGACATGGATGGCTTGGACTAGGAGAATTATCATATGGTCTCCAAGGATGATGTTGCATAGCAAAAGGAGGCTATGAAGGTAATGAAATGATATTTCATGAAAGTGTATGACCAAAGGATAGACATGTCAAAAAAAATTTCCAAAGCATGATTTGTGTTTTCACCCTAGTGTTTGTCAAGATCAAAATAGGTGGGAAAATGGATGGACATGATAGGGTTTAGATGGGCAGATGGAAATTTCATGCGAAGGAAATGGGAGATGAGATGACTTGCCCCCAAGTGTAATGGTCCACATAGATGATTTATTCTACACATGACGCCTGTTTGTCAGGTTTTCATCATGGTACTTATCCAGAGCGCCATAAGAATGGTTTTCACTATTGGATGAAATTTTTCTCTTTACTATTTTCTAGATTTTTTGATTTTTTTGGTGTCACCATGATGCCTATTTGCTAGGTTTTCATCAAGGTGATGACTTTTATGATTTTTCACTTTTTTTGTATTTTTGCATTTTGCTGGATAGCCTTGATGCTTTAGATGACCACTGACTATGTTGAAGCCTTTGATGATGCCGATGTAGAAATTGGTGCCATGACATGCCAATAATGACCTTTCGGAAGTAGTTGCCTTGTCACGATGATAGCGCTTGCATACAACTAATTGATGTCATTGTGATCTGTTTTGATACTAGGGTTAGCCTTATCAGAATACGCACATCATGATAGAGTGCCATGAGAGTCCTTATGATAGAGAGTTGCTGCCAAGATGCGATGAATTTGTGACATGGGACGTTTGTACTTTAGGTGAGATGTAGGATTATGATGGATGATGGTAGATGTGGATGGGTTAGTTGGAAATTTGGATGCATTGATTTTTATTCTCCAAACTTGGGGTGTTGGATGACGAAGTTGGGAATTTTTATTAGGATAGTATTTGGAACCAACAATTTTATATGTCTTGCTTGATGGCCATTTTGAAGGAGGTAGACATTGGTTATATGTGGGAGTCCTCTTGTCTTGTGGCTCCACATTTTGATTGACTTTTGAATTTGGCATCTTTTCTTTGCCTGATTCTTGACTTGATCCATTTTAGCTTCATTTGTCCACTTGTATTGTTGATTGATTCCATGGCCTTTGACATGTGATTTTGAACTTTGGATTTGTAATAATTTTTTTTTTGTTGGTTCCAAATGGAAGGCTTATTCATGTTGGAATGACAGTGTATGGTGTGGATGGAAGGAGTGTTGGCAACAACCTTATGACAAGGACTACTCATGACGGCCATTTTAATGTTTGTATCAAATAAAGTTGCCTCAAATATCGAGGAGGTATCATTAACATCATTATATTTTTCAATTGATGAATATCCAAGACCTTGATGTCCGTAATGTGCTTAAACTTGTATGGGTTCCAAAATTCCTTTCTCGTGTTGGCCTAGTCCTTTTCCTTGATAATGCATGTTCTAACAGATTTTGTTGGCAATGGGATACTTCTTACTTTGGAAGCAAGATGCTAACCCATCCTTATTGTGGAAATTAATGCTTGAAGTCTTCTCATCTGTGAGGAAGCCTGCTCTGAAAAAGATAGATGATCCTAATTGATAGGATGTTGTAGCTTCACTAACATGTTGGACAGATTTTTGACTGACATATTTGATTTGATTTTTTGACATATTAGATTCTGATGATTCTACTGGTGCTTTGAAGTTGATGTCGAAACCGTCTTCATGGTCATTGTCATATAGCCCACTGAATTCAGTTATAGCTTGATCATTAGCAAATATGTCCATGCTAGGAGACTCTTGTTCTAGTGGTAGATCGTCTATGTGTCCCATGGAGGCAAGTGTCTCATTGTTGATAGTGTCAATGTTGGAAGCTTGGAGAGGGTCATCTTCAAGTGTTTCATCATGAATGGCATATAGGTCAAGGAGTGGATCATTTTGGACTTCTTCAAAAGTAGTGTCTTGATCAAAGATGGGCTCAGTTGGAATGACATGATCAAAAATAGGGTCTTGACCAAGGATAGGTTTGTCTTGAATGACATGGTTTTGGATGGACTCTTGACCAAGGATAGGTGTATTTGGTATGCCATGATGGTCTAGGAGGACTTCTTGAATGGACGTAAAGATGGGGTCATGGAATGGACCACTTTGATATTGACATGATGGTGATGTTATGATGTTGTGCTTTGGACTTGCCTTTTGACATGTATCCTCAAGTGAAGGTAAGAAGATGGGACTTTGGAGACCATGACTAAATGTGTTTTCATTCTTCCTCATCTTATTTTTCACTGGGGCATATGTTTGACTTATTTTCTTTGCCACAATGTGACAAGCTACATTATGACAAAGAGGGGCAAATGTAGACACATAAAAATGACCTAGGCCCACAGGCTCTTCTTCTAACCCTAATTAGGACATTTTAATTATGTTTCTGGCTCACTTTCAACTATTAATTAAATAATTCATAATTATTTAATTAATAGTTGAAAGTGAGCCAGAAACATAATTAAAATGTCCTAATTAGGGTTAGAAGAAGATCTTGCAGGCCTAGGTCATTTTTATGTGTCTACACAAGGAAGCATGCCTTAAGAAACTAGGTAGGAAAGAGAAAGACCCCACTAAAGTTCATGTGGTAGGCCAGTTTGCTGACATCATGCTTGGAAAAGTCACTATTCCCAAGTACAATGATTGAGGTAGCCCTATGGTTGAAGTTGCTATAAATGGAATAAACATAAAGAATGCTCTGATTGACTTGGGTGCATCAATCAATGTGATGACCAAATACATCCTACAAAAAATGAATATTGCAAGCATGAGATCCACTCCTATAGTTTTGCAACTTGCTGATAGCTCCACCGTTAAACCAGATGGCATAGTAGAAGACCTTGTGGTAATTTTAGATTCTTAGGAGTATCCTGCCGACTTCATGGTTCTTTCTCCCAATGCTACACTTGGCAGGTATCCCATTATCCTTGGCCAGCCATGGCTAGCAACTCTGGATGCTTATATTGGATGTTCGTCAGGTAACATGACCATTTATGATGACAGGAACACTAAAAAGCTTGTTCTTTTCCCCCCTGATCAGCCATCCCATGATGAAGATAATTTTGTGTGGCCACAAGTTGGTGAAGAGGCTGAAGATGTTAACTATGTGGTACAACTCATGATGCTCAAAAGAATCCCTTTCTTGCAACTTCAAGATGAAGACGAAGTGTTATCTAGTATCCTTTAGAACCAATGTCAGATAAAGGAAACATCATCTGATTCTGCAGACATCGACCAAACACTCCTGTCAGTTCTACCTGATCTTCCTGTAGCCGCTGTCTCTACTGAAAAACTTCTTGTAGCCATTCTTCTTGCAACCACTGACTCTGCAGATAGGCTTTCTATAGCCACTCTTCCAACAAGTTTCTAAAGGAAAATATTTGAATATCAACAGTAAATTGAGTAAGGGACAACAATTGACATTGTAAAATTTGCTAAAAGCCCATCAAAAAGAATTTGCCTAGGATTACCATGATATGAAAGGACTAGATCTAAAGATCTACACTCATAGAATATAGATCAAAGATTATTGTACACCTATAAGGTAAGGAGAATCAACCCTGCATTAAGAGAAATTGCCAAAATAGAGCTGCAAAAATTATTGGATGCAAGATTTATCTACCCTATTTTAGATAGCCAATGGGTGTCTCCATTGGTAATTATACCAAAGAAAGGAGGAAAATGGAGAGTTTGTGTTGACTATAGGGAGCTCAATTTTTCCACTAAGAAGGATTACTTTCCCCTACCTTTTGTAGACCAATTCCTAGACTCTCTTGCAGGAAAACAATATTTCTCCTTTCTTGATGGATTCAGTGGATACAATCAAATTCAAATTGCACCAGAAGATCAAGAGAAGACTACATTTACATGTCCTTGGGGAAAATATGCATATTATGTGCTTCTATTTGGGCTATGTAATGCCCCTGCCACATTCCAAAGAGCGGTCATCAATATATTCTCAGACATCTCCCTTGACTGCATGGAGATCTATATGGATGATTTTACTACCTATGGTACCTATAACCAATTTTTCGCTACAGCTCAAATGGTGGAGCAGATTTAAATACTGTTATATTTTAAAGTGAAATGCAGTTATTTTTTAATATGCTTGAGTGTTGTTTTTCACTTCATTTTATTTCATCAAGTGACGGTTGTGCAAGTGTTTTGAGAAACTGAGATTTAAAGTATTATTCATGTTTTTGCATAAATCAAATAGAATACAAAATTGAGTATATGAATGATAAAGAAGAATGCTTTCATTTATTTCATGAAGTGATTCATTTTTTACATAATTCATTTGATTTCAAGAATACAAATGCTGGTACAATCTTGCATTTTAATGCTTTTCTTTCAGAATGGAATTGAAAGAACAAAATTAAACATCCACACAAGCCGCGGTTTTAGCTGTTTCCATTTATAATAGGAAAGGAAATATACAACTAGAAATAGAAAGAAGATAACATTAGACATATCCTTCATTGCCTGAGTTGGTCTTCAGTTGGTTTCTCGAGGTTGGCTCCTTTCTGTTTCCGCTTCCGAGTGTACCTGCAAGAGTTTAAGAAGGGTGTCAATTAAGATATCGGGATATGAATAACACTACATGCTGTACTAACAGAGATATATTTCAATCCTTATAGTGCGAAGAAACAACTAAAGGAAAGAGCAGAAGCATGAACTGAAAAAGAGAGAAAACATCATCATTCTTTGTTTTTTGTGCTAACACTGTTTGTTTCCTTGTGCAGGTATAGGGAAAGCCATGTAGCTGTTTATCTTTTGAAGACCAAGCATGTGGGGCAAAATGGGCTCCCACAAAGGTAGATCCTGACATGCTGCCCTTGTATGCTACAAGAGGCCTAAGAAAGGAAGATGCAATCATCACACTCTTCTGAGCTTTACAGCTGAACGAGTAATCAAACTACCATGCATTTATAACAATTAGATCAACATATGGAAGTGAAAACTGCAAATGAATGATAATTGGACAACTTGTTTTAGCTAAAACTATCAATCTATCATGTTTTTCTGAAAGGTTTGGTTCTGCTATCATATTACTATTTTGTTATTTTTCAAGACTGTTCGCTTTATAGTGTTGTTTCATATTTTTTATTTTGGAACAACAGTGTTCTATCTCTTAACAATGATAGTGAGCATGAATACATATGCCTCATCAATTGAATACTGATCAATAAAGTAATCAAGTGCATGATTTGAAAAGTAAACGAAGTAGAGAAATTCATGAAGAGTGCCAAATGGAAGAATGCAATAGGAATTTGAAGTGTTTAATTGCTCATCATTCAAGTTATTATTTGTCCTCCATCAGTATCAATGGAGATGTCTTATAGAAAAGGTAATTTGTGTTTCATTTAAGGAGGGCATATTTTTACATAGTGAAAAGTTATGAAGGTTATGCCTTGACAGGTAAGGAAACCAGCTGGATAGTAAATGGAGCAAGTTCACATAGTTACTGTTTTAGAGAAAGCTAGGAAGTAGTCAAAACCGAAATGGAGTGTGCATAAGAATTCACAATTACCCATATGTTTTTATCTCAAAAGTGTGGTCTCTTTAAAATAAAAATTCTACAATTTCGAGTAGGTACCCATATTGGGTTTTGACAGAATACAAAAGTGGAAGGATTCTCTCAAGATTTATAAAAAACCCATATACAGAATTTTACTCAAATGCAAATTTTTCTTCATATAAAAAAGTACCCACATAGGGTGTTCAGCAAAAAAAATCAAAAGATAATCAGGTTCTTTCAAGATATAGTTTACCCATGTATGGGGTTTTACAGAATTTGGGATAAAATTGAAACACAATGAAGGGGGGTCGAGCTTGAATCTTGGAGAGATCCAGATTGCACATTATTATCATTTAGAATAGATTTCTTTCATATCAAAAGCCCACTTTCAGACTGTTCATCATACATTTTTCTCATTATTTCATGTGTACCCATATGGGGGTTTTGAAAATGAAATGCAGACAATTCACTTTCTAGGTTACCCACATGGGTTTCTACATTTAAAGTAAAATTGCTTGAGATGCATCATGGGTTGAGCCCAGTATGGAGGTTCAGTTAATGTTTTAGAAAATGAGGGAAAACCCATTTTATGTTTGCCATCTAATTCTTAGAATCAAGCAAAGAATGCATGGAGTGTGAGTTTCTTCATAGGAAAATCATCAATCAAATAATGTAAAATCTGCGGCCTGTCATGAGGATAATGCACATAGTATCCATAACAATAAGCTTCAATGTTAAGTATTCATGGCATGACTAGTCAATAGGCCTGCATTTTCTGGGAAATAACAATCATTTTATAGAGGTAAAGATCGTAGGCTTTAGTATTGAGAGAAGAAAATACAAATAAAGAGTGGAGCAAGGAGGAGTTTACCTTGTGATTGTTGTACAAGAACACACAAGCCATGCCCAAGCTCATTTTATAGCTCACAATGCTAAGGCTCAAGCCCTCCAGTGGTGCCCAAGGTGGAGTTAAGAAAGTACAGAGATAAATGATACAAGAAAATAAGAGATGTGTGAAGGAAAAGTTGCAGCCTTAAGAGGCTTTTTCTTGTTTTCAAAACAATAGAGAGAGCTCATAATAAAAAGAATTTAACTCACCATACTTCCTTTGAGAGGGGTCGACCAGAATGGAGGAGAAGTCTGAAGTTTCCAAAGCATTCCAAGCTATAGGATTGAGGTCATGCATGGCGTTGCCTTCTTTCCCAGGTAGGGCCAAATTCTCCATTTGCAAATGATGAGAAATATTAGGGCTTGCCTTGTGTTTTGTTCTTTAGGGTTTCTCAAAATCCCTAATTTGACTTTAGGGTGTTTGCTTAAGTTTAGAAAAATTTATAATTGCCAAAATAATATGCCCATGAAGGAGATGTGCCTTAGGATTAGGATTTAAGACCTAGGTTTATTTTATTTTAATTGTTTTTAGAGAAAACAATTAAACAGGTAAGGAGGAGTATTGTATTTTTTATGATTTTTTATAGAAAAATCAAACTTTGTAAAGGAAGATATAAGGTATTGTTTGCAAAAGATTTTGAAATCTTTAATTGCAAAAATAGAATAATTATAAAACTACATATTATAAAGCAGAAGCAAAGCAATACTTTATGAATTGTTTTGTTTTCATGCTATTTTTAGCAGTTGAGCATTGACTTTTCTTCTTGATCGGAATTGAGTTTCCAGTTGGAGAGATAGGGTGTTTTCCTTGCTTTAAAAGCAGTTTTTTACTATTTTTAGAAGCCTGATAGTTTGTGCATGCAAAAAGTGTGACTTTCCATTTTTGTGCTGACTTGATGAATAGTTTTTGGGACCTTTTCCTTGAGCTTTTTTCAAGAGCTTAGATTAGGGTTTGAGACATATATCTTTGGAGAAAACTTAGGGTTTTCCAGTTCAGTCTATTTTTCTTGCTCTTACACATTTTTGAGCTTGAAACTATTTTGTACTTAGTTGAGATTATTTTTGGCATACTCCTACAACTGAATAAAAAACAACATTCCTACCTATCATTTGTGTATCTATTTGCAGTTTTAGTTTGATGTTATCTTCTGATTTATGTTTGAGGAGTCCTTGTTATGTCCTAAGGCTCTAGTTTTGATGCAGAAAAGTTCAAGGATACAGGTTGCATGTTGTATTTTAGAGTAGATCTTCATGCAAAATATTTTTGTAAAATTTTTCTTGAGAGGTTGTGAGATTGTGCTAGTTTTTTAGCACTGTTTGTGAGGAAAATCTAGAATAATCATTAGTTCACCATCTAATATTGAAAAAAATTTCAAAATCATAAGTTTTAAGATTCCGTTTCTCTCTATCCTTTTTCCCATGAAAGAATTCTAGAATAGGATTAACATACGGAGAACCAGCTCACTCTGGAGATTCTCTTTTCTTACAGATTACCCACATCTGGAAAGAGTTTCCATGCTGCAACAGATAGTTTGATTTTTGCAAATCTGAAGGGGTGTATATCTGATTGCTAATAGTTTTTGGCATGCCCGGTGGGACTTTGAAAATTAGTTTAAGAGAATTTTTAATTTCTAAAAAATTTGTTGTTTGGTGTATGCAGCAGGTTTCTTAGCCTTTTGGAGGCTTGTTCAATATACCTGGTAACTCTAACTTCTAATTTTACATACATACCTAGTCCAACTTATGCATGAGAAAGGTACAAACTAGATCAAGTACTATACCTTTCCAATACCAACAATTGTCCCCACCACGAAGAGTTGGTAGAACAATAAGGAGGTTGTTTGAGATGCCAGCGAGGTCAAAAACAACACCTTCTATTTTTAGTTCTCTGGTTTTATCACTAGGAGTACCAGTTCCAATATCATAGAGACCACCAATGGCAGCACCAAGTCAACACCCATTTGCACCTTTTAATGGAGGTAGTCCATTAGACATTGCTCAACATGACGACATCTGAGTTGCAGCCCTTAGAAGCCTACCATTCTTTACTAGAGAAGATCACACAACACCGATGGAGCACATTCGTGATGTGTGTACCTTATGATCGATTCACAACATCATGGAGGAGAATGTCATGTTAAGGATCCTAGTTGCATCACTCAAAGGGAAAGCATTACAATGGTTCAGAGGCCTCACAACCAACTCGATTGTAATATGGGATGCACTAGGTAATGGTCTATACCATTTTTTTGTTGATAAATATGATAGTTTGTCCCTACTAGAATAGTTGAGCACTATTCAAAGAGTTTCGCAAGAGCACTTGGTTGATTTCAGCCACCAATTTTATAGAACTTGGGCTAGAATTCCTACAACGGTAAGGCCTTTACTAGCTCATGCTTTTTAGTTTTATTTAAAAGCTTTCAACAGTAATATTTCGGTCATGACCCAATCTATGGGTGGGCATACACTCCCTAATGCTTATGATATCGCCATTAGAGCCAAGAATTGTCTTATCCAAGCTAGAGATATAGCCCCTAGACCTCCTATGCCACTGTTTCCTAAAATACCACCACCTACCCCTACTACTTTACCTCCCTTAGCTAATGTTCCCATTGTCCCAGCAATAGGTTATCAGACCACAACACAGCAAGTTGCTGCTCCAACCCAAAACCAAGAAATTCAGGAGATTAAAAGTATACTCAAGACCTTCAAGAATGACCTTGTGAGCATTAAGAAGCAAGTAGGTCATGAACATAAACCTTATCAACCCACTTATAAGTAGAACCAACCTAATAGGCCTACTTTTCAAAATGATTATCAAGGCCAAAAGAGAAATTTTAACCCAAGACCTTTCCAGCCATACAACCCAAATGTAGCCAATTCATCAAAGGAACTCGTACCTCAAAATAATATTGCCCAGGATTGCGATTGGTGTTATCCACACAACCAACCCCATAACCAATCAACATGTGATAATGGCATGAGAAATCAGGCCTTAATGGTTCAAAATAGTTATGCAGGTTCAGAAAGTGTTTTAAATCAGAGCCTAGAACAACAAGAAGGTTTTGAGGTCACTTTTCCAAACTAGTAGAGTTCTGAGTTCTATGGCATGAATGGCCAGGATCAACAAGTTTCTCCTGTTGTAGCCAACACAAGATTGAAAAAAAGGGCAATGGATCTAGGACAGCAAGCTGGAAGTTCACAGCAACAACCTATGAAGGATAAGCAGCCTGTTTCTACACCCAGTACTAATGCTGCAACACAATCCAAGGTACATTTTTTGCAAAAGGGCCAAGAGATACCTAGCAAGGAGCAGTCAAAGACACATTTGCAGCCCTTGCAAAAATAGAATGATGCTACTGTCACAAAAAACTAGTAGAAGGTAAATGCTACTTCTTTCAATATTGTTGAACACCTTAGAAAGACTACTGTTGGCATGTCCATATTAGATGCTTTGCACATCCCAGGTCATTAAAGTTTTCTGCAAGATGCTTTCTGAGTTGTCTCTTTCTGATGATACTAATCAAGGTGCTACCAAATCCGTGCTCAATAATAGTTTGGAAGGTAAAAGCGAACATAAAGGTAAGGAGGTAAAGCCTCCCCCATTTTATTTGACTTTGATCATTGGGGATAAATTAGAGCATAACTACATGGTTGATTCTGGTGCAAGTAGCTTTGTTATACCTAAAAAAATAGGTAATGCATTAGGTATTGTCTATGAACCCAACCCTCAGAAGGGTGTAGTTTAGTTAGATGGGTCTACTGTTAGAACTGCTAGTATAGTCAAAAATTTAGCCCTTACCTTGCACGCATCCCCTAGTTTTATGATGCACCAAGATATACATGTAATCAATTTGCCACCACACTTTGCTATTTTCCTCTCAAGGGATTTTAAAGCCAAGTTGGGGGGTTTCTAGTCATCTGACTAGTCTCATCTATTTTTTAGAACAAGGTATGGTAAAAAAGTAACCATAAAGTCTGAGCCTTTAGCCAAAGACCACATTGAACCATACGTTTCGAGCCCTATAAATGCTAACTTCTGCGTCACCCTTGTACTGGAGGAGCAAACCATGAAATCAAACCACAACACCCATGTAGAAATTATAAATCTAGATGAATGGATAGTCGAGGATCACGAGCTTGATCCCTTCCAGCATACAGATGAGGTAGGATTAGGGGTTTACATGATTTGTGAACTTGGTTCTAATATGCCTAATTTGATTAAAAGGAAAGTACAACTTGCAGGGTAGGAAAATGAACTTTGGAAGATTTATTTTGATGGTTCGAGGAGTAGTGTAGGTGCTGGTGGTGGGGCCATGCTGATTTCACTAGAGAGAGAAAAATATTATTCTGCTTTCAAATTTGCATTCAGCTGTACAAACAATAAAGCTGAATACAAAGCACTTGTACATGGACTAGAATGGGCCCAAAAAAGAGGTATTAAATGTTTGTATGTTTATGGTGATTCTGAGTTAATAGTAAATCAGGTCAGAAATCTAAATGCTACAAAAAATGACTTGCTTAAGAAATATAAGCATCGTGCATGGGATTTAATGGAAGATCTTGATGCTTTTAATATCTGTTCAGTTCCTAGAAATGAAAATAAGCATGCAGATAGGCTCATTGCTATAGGGGCTCAGTTTGATATTCCAAATGAAATTCACAAAGTAGAGGCACGTCAATCTATAAAGATAGTTGTCAGACCTTCTGTTCTTGACAATAATGTGAGTTCGCAGGTTTTTGATAGTGATGAGCAAATTGTAAATTTTTTAATTGCTAAAGCTGAGTTTGTAGATGGAAACTAGCAAAAGTGGCAGCAACAGTATGACAATCAGATTGTACAGTTGAGGACCATCAAGCTTCCAAGGGGTTTGGTGACCTTGGAATCTATGTTTAACTTAGATGACCAGATGAGGAGAGACAAGTGCAGCCTGACTGTTAAGGAGGAACACTATGAAGGAGTTGAAATCTTCAAAGGCAAGCTTCTCAAGCTGGGAAAGGTATGTAATAAAGAAGAGAAGCAGGAGTTTATTCTGTTATATCAAATATTTAGTGATATTTTTGCTTGGGAGTATAAGGACTTGAAGGGGTTTGACCCATAATTAGCCCACCATACTATCCAATTAGAGCCTACTACAAAACTAGTAAGGCAAAAATAGAGGCCTCTCAATCCCAAATTAGAACACCTTATGAAAGCCGAGCTGAATAAATTAGTTGAAAGTGGCATTATTTTTCCCATCAAGCATACTTCTTGGCTGTCAAACCTAGTTCCGGTTAGGAGGAAAAGTGGGGTGATCAGATTATGTGTTGATTTTCGAGATTTAAATAGAGCGTCAGTGAAAGATCACTACCCAGTCCCTCCCATGGAGAAAAATTTGCAGGTGGTTTCCAGTTCCGATAGATTTTCTTTGCTAGATGGTTACTCAGGTTATAACCAGATTTTGGTAAAGTAGTAGGATCAATTCAAAACAACATACATGACTAAGTGGGGCATGATGGCCTACAAAAGGATGCCTTTCAGCTTATCCAATGCTAGAGCAACTTTTCAGCGAGCGATGGATATGGCTTTTCATAGCCTCATGAACAAGATCGTTCTGGTATATTTAGATGATATTGTTGTTTTTTCCAGAAATGCTAATGAACATCTTCATCATTTAGAACATAATTTTTTAGAGATGTAGGGAGTTTAGAGTGTCTCTCAATCTGAAGAAGTGTATATTTTTTGTACACAAAGGTGAACTCCTTGGACACATTGTTTCAAAGCAAGGTATTTCCTTAGATTCTGAAAGAATTTATACAATTCTTGAATTAGCATTGCTAGCTCACAAGAAAGGCTTGCAAAGCTTTCTTGGAAGAATTAATTTTGTGAGGAGGTTCATACCAAATATCGCAGCTTTGCTGCAACCTCTCACTCTTATTCTTAAAAAGAATATACCTTTCGCCTGGACCAAGGAAGGTAAAAGGAGCTTTGATCAAATCAAAGAAGCTCTTGCAACTACCCCTACCCTCATTAATCTAAAGTATGACAGAGATTTCATTCTTTACACATTTGGAGAAGTTGATACTATTTTTGCTATGCTTTGCTAGCAAAACGATGAAGGTTTGGAGCAGCGAGTGGCCTTTTTCAGCTAGGTACTACATGATTATGAGGTAAATTATTCCTTTGTCGAGAAGCATGTGTTTGTTGTTGTAAGAATTTTAAAAAATTTCAGACATATGTTGTCGAACAACAAGATTCATTTGTTGGTTGCACATTCAACTGTTAAAGATTTCTTGCTGAATCGTGAAATTAATGATAAACGTGTTGGTTGGATAACAAAGGTCATGGAGTTTGACATAGATATTAAAATAACCAAACTCATCAGAGGTAAGGGTTTGTGTGAGAATATTGCATAAAACACAATGGGTAGCAGCTTAGAGGAGACTAAAAAGGTTTGTACAGTGCTAAACAATGATGATGCACTTGTTGTTCCAGTTCCTGCTGCTACCTGGGTGCAACAAATGATGCTTTATTTGCAAATTGGTGAATGCCCTGAAGGTCTAGACAGAGTGAAAAGGAGGTATTACAGATTACAGTCTATTCCTTTTACAATTATTGATGGCATTCTATATAGAAGATATTTTCAAGGTGTTTTATTAAGATGCATTGAACCTGACTGAGTTGATAAGATTTTAGCAGAATTCCATGATGGGCCTTCAGGAGGCCACTTTGCTGCAAGAACAATAGCCTTGAAAATTATGTGGGTTGGTTATTATTGGCCAAATTTGTTCCAAGATTCCATTACTTGGGTCTGAAAATTGAAAAGTGTGCTTTGTTTTTAGGAAAACAGAAGCTTGCAACATTACCTTTGCATTTGATTCAAGTGGAGCAGCCCTTTGGTAAGTGGGGCTTAGATTTTATAGGGCCAATCAAACCGCCTTCAAGCGTGGGTCATAAGTGGATACTGACCGCCACAGATTATTTTACTAAATGGATCAAGGTGGTTGCTTTAAAAGAAGAAAATGAGACTTTTGTGTTTAATTTTTATCAAGACTTAGTGTCAAGATTTGGTACTCCAGATTCTATAATTTCTAACAATGGTTTGGCCTTCATTGGTTTAATAATTTCTGATTGGTCAGTTAGAAATAACATTTATTTGAATACATCTTCTAACTATTATCCGTAGGGAAACGGGAAGGTAGAATCTACAAATAAGAATCTAATCTGGATAATCAAGAAGACTGTCAAGGACAATCAATGATCATGGCACGAAAAACTTAAGTTAGCTCTTTGGGTTGATTGAGTGACTCCTAAAAGGGCCATTGGTTGATCTCCTTATGTACTTTCTTATGGAAAGGAAGCTAAGTTACCCATTTCTATTGATCTTTCGACTGTAAGTTATGTGAAAGAACTGGAATTATTGAATGAGTAGCCTCTTGAAGTGCGGTTTGCACAACTGGTAGAGCTTGAGGAAACTAGAAAGGAAGCTTTAAAACAACTTGAAATAAATCAAGCTCAGATGAAGAGCTATTTTGATAAGAAGGCAAGACCACAGGAATTCATCATTGGTGATCTGGTCTTCAAATGGAATGAATATAAGAGCAAACTTGGACGACATTCCAAGTTCGATGCAATTTCGGATGAGCCTTATGTGATTACGAAGTGCAAGGAACACAATGACTTCCAACTTTCAAAGATGACTGGAGAGGTGCTATCTATCCCAGTTAATGGGATCCACCTTAAGAATCACCTCTGAGATAATTTCTATCTTGTAAATAAATAGAGTAGTTATTGCAAATAAGTGTGTTACGCACATTTCTTTTCAGTAGTTTTCTTTCCCTAAGCGCTACTATGCATTGTTCTATTGGCCATCAGGGCCTGTTAGTTTGCTTTCAACATTGTTTTTGTTTGTTTTTGCTATTGTTTTGGAGTTGATGTTTCAGTTTTTTCTGAGTTCACAAAGGGGGAGTTTTGACTCCGCACCCAATGGAGTTTTCAAAGGCAACTGATCTATGCTTAGCTGGCAAGCATCTAGCAGAAATCACCAAAATGTTACCAATTTTTTGCTACAACTCAAATGGTGGAGCTGATTTAAATACTGTTATATTTTAAAGTGAAATGTAGTTATTTCTGAATATGCTTGAGTGTTGTTTTGCAATTCATTTTATTTCATTTTATGTCTCTTTAAAATTCAAATTCTACAATTTCCAACAGGTACCCATATTAGGTTTTGACATAATACAGAAGTGGAAGGATTCTCTCAAGATTTATAAAAAGCCACATACAGAATTTTACTCAAATGCAGATTTTTCTTCATATAAGGAAGTACCCACATGGGGTGTTTAGCAAAAAAATCAAAACATAATCAGGTTCTTTCAAGATACATTTTACCCATGTATGGGGTTTTGCAAAATTCAGGATAAAATTGAAACACAATAAAGGGGGGTCAAGCTCGAATCTTGGAGAGACCTAGATTACACATTATTTTCATTTAGAATAGATTTCTTTCATATCAAAAGCCCACTTTCAGACTGTTCATCATATAGTTTTCTCATTATTTCCTGTGTACCCATATGGGGGTTTTGAAAATAAAATGCAGAATGGTCACTTTCCAGGTTACCCACATGGGTTTCTACATTTAAAGTAAAATTGCTTGAGATGCATCATGGGTCAAGCCCAATATTGAGGTTCAGTTCCTATTTTAGAAAATGAGAGAAAACCCATTTTAAGTTTTCCATCTAATTCTTAGAATCAAGCAAAAAATGCATGAAGTGCAAGTTTCTTCATAGGAAAACCATCAATCAAATAATGTAAAATCTGCGACTTGTCATGAGGACAATGCATAGAGTATCCATAACAATAAGCTTCAGCCTTAAGTATTCATGGTGCGGTCAGTCAATAGGCCTACATTTTCTGGGAAATAACAATCATTTTCCAGAGGTAAAGTTTGTAGGCTTTAGTATTGAGAGAGGAAAATACAGAGAAAGAGTGGAGCAAGGAGGAGTTTACCTTGTGATTGTTGTACAAGAACACACAAGTCACACCCAAGCTCATTTTAGAGCTCACAATGCTAAGGCTCAAGCCCTCCAGCGGTGCCCATGGTGGAGTTAAGAAAGCACAAAGATAAATGATACAAGAAAATCAAAGGTGACTGAAGGAAAAGCCATGACCTTAAGAGGCTTTTTGTTATTTTTGAAACAATGGAGAGAGCTCATAATACAAAGAATTCAACTCACCATTCTTGTTGTGAGAGGGGTTGACCAGAATGGAGGAGAATTCTGAAGTTTCCAAAGCATTCCAAGCAGTAGGATCGAGCTCATGCATGGTGGCGCCTTCTTTCCCAAGCAGAGCTAAAGTCTCCATTTTCAAATGATGCAAAATATTAGGGCTTTCCTTGTGTTTTTTTCTTTAGGGTTTCTCAAAAATCCCTAAGTCGACTTTAGGGTGTTTGCTTAAGTTTAGAAAAAAATATTAATGCCAAAATAATATGCCCATGATGGACGACTCATAAATTCTAAGGAATTCATTCTATATTATACCTTGGGGAAGGATTCATGCCTTAGTTTCATTTTTGATTAATTTTCTAGAAATTAATTGAAATGTTTTTTGCCTTAGTGATATTTATCAAATGGATTTTATGAAGAATCAATAGGTCTTGGAGATGTGCCTTAGGATTAGGATTTAAGATGTGGGTTTATTTCATTTTAATTGTTTTTAGAGAAAACAATTAAACAGGTAAGGAGGAGTATTGTATTTTTTAATGATTTTTTATAGAAAAATCAAAATTTGTAAAGGGAGATATAAGGTGTTGTTTGCAAAAGATTTTGAAATTTTTAATTGCAAAATAGAATAATTATAAAACTGCATATTGTAAAGCAGAAGCAAAGCAATACTTTATGAATTGTTTTGTTTTCTTGCTATTTTTAGCAGTTGAGCATTGACTTTTCTTCTTGGTTGGAATTGAGTTTCCAGTTGGAGAGATAAGGTGTTTTCCTTGCTTTAAAAGCAGTTTTTTCCTATTTTTAGAAGCCTGATAGTTTATGCATGCAAAAAGTGTGACTTTCAACTTTTGTGCTGACTTGTTGAATAATTTTTAGGACCTTTTCCTTGAGCTTTTTCAAGAGCTCAGATTAGGGTTTGAGACATATATCTTTGGAGAAAACTTAGGGTTTTCCAGTTCAGTCTATTTTTCTTGCTCTTACACATTTTTGAGCTTGAAACTATTTTGTACTCAGTTGAGATTATTTTTGGCATACTCCTACAGTTGAATAAAAAACAACATTCCTACCTATCTTTTTGTGTATCTATTTGCAGTTTCAGTTTGATGTTATCTTGCGATTTATGTTTAAGGAGTCCTTGTTATGTCCTAAGGCTCTAGTTTTGATGTAGAAAAGTTCAAGGATACAGGTTGCATGTCGTATTTTAGAACAAATCTTCATGAAAAATATTTATGTAAAATTTTTCTTGAGAGGTTGTGAAATTGCGTTGGTTTTTGAGCACTGTTTGTGAGGAAAATCTAGAATAATCATTAGTTCACCATCTAATATTGAAAATCATTTCAAAATTGTAGGTTTTAAGATTTTGGTTCTCTCTATCCTTTTTCCCATGAAATATTTTTAGAATAGGATTAGCATACGGATGACCAACTCTCTCTAGAGATTCTCTTTTCTTATAGATTACCCACATCTAGAAAGAGTTTCCATGTTGCAACAGATAGTCTGATTTTTGCAAATCTGACGGGGT
Organism: Sequoiadendron giganteum; assembly: GCA_007115665.2. Taxonomy (NCBI): domain Eukaryota; kingdom Viridiplantae; phylum Streptophyta; class Pinopsida; order Cupressales; family Cupressaceae; genus Sequoiadendron; species Sequoiadendron giganteum. Next base: position 139,989,152 of record CM021100.1, on the reverse strand, counting down.
GCATATCTGATTGCTAATAGTACTACCTTTGATGAAGCATTGGAGAACTTGAAGAAATTAGTCCAGAGATGTGAGGATCAAAATCTGTCCTTAAACAGTTAAAATTGCTTCATGATGATACAAGAAGATGTTGTCCTTGGTCACTACATTTCACACCATGGTATTCAAGTTGATCCAACAAAAAATGAGATAATAAATAATCTGCCTATACCTGCAAAACAAAAGGATGTTAGGAGTTTCTTAGGACATGTAGGCTATTACAGATGTTTCATCAAGGGTTTTAGTAAAATATATGCCCCACTATATACTCTTATGACCAAAGATGTTGAGTTTCAATGGATAGAAGGCTGTGAAAAAGAATTTTCTAATTTAAAGATAGTCGTAACTCATGCTTCTATACTCAAAGGACCAAATTGTGAAATCCCTTTCCATATACATACTGATGCCTCTGACTATTCCATAGGAGAAGTCTTAGGACAAAAAGTAGAAGCTATTGAAAACACCATCTATTTTGTCAGTAAAACTTTGTAGGGATCATAATTCAATTACATAGTAACAGAGAAAGAAATGCTAGCAGTAATCTATGCCTTGAATAAATTAAGGCACTATATCACACGTTACCAAATTTTTATACACACTGATCATGCAACCATTAAATATCTCATGAATAAACCTCTAATCTCAAGAATATTAGCTAGATGGTTGCTAATAATGCAATAGCTCGACATAACTATTGTGGACAAACTCGGGGCGACTAATGTTGTTGCATACTTTCTTTCAAGGCTGACCACATCGGAGGACAATCAAGCCATATATGATTCCTTCCCTGATGAACATCTATTCTCCATTAGTGTGTAGACACCCTGGTATGCTGACATATCCAATTACCTTGTGATAGGGAAGGTTTCTCCTCATTTCTCTCTAAAAGAAAGAAGAGTGTTCATTGAATTTTTTTCCCTTTTTCATGGATAGTTGGATGCCTGTTTTATACTAGACCAAATCATGTTATGAAAAGATGTGTGAGGGAAGATGAGACCTTAGATATTCTGCATGCATGCCATGATGAACCATGTGGAGGACACATTGCAGCCAAGAGGCCAACAATAAAACTTTTGAACACAAGATACTACTGGCATACACTCCACAAGGATGCAAGCAAATATACAAGGAAATGTGATAGATGCCAAAGGATGGGCCGTCCAACAAAATCAGATGAGATGACACTCTATCCCCAAGTAGTAGTTACTCCATTTGATAAGTGGGGATTGGATTTTGTGGAACCCATTGATCCTGCATCTAATGGTAAGTCTTATATTTTGGTATGCACTAATTATGTGACTAAATCAGTAGAAGTCAAAGCCATGAAACATGAAAGAGACAACAAAATTGCAGAGTTCCTTTATGAAGAAATATTTGCATGATATGGAGTGCAAAGAGAAATAGTAACTCACCAAGGAGATCATTTTACCTCAACACTTGTTACAACATTAGTTAATGAATATAATATAAGGCACAAAAATTCCACTCCATATCACCCTCAAGCAAATGGACAAGTTGAGGTGACAAAAGAGAGATTGAAGCCATCCTAACAAAAATAATGCACATTCATAGAAATGGTTGGGAAAATAGATTATCAGAAGTAGTTTGGGCTTAGAGAACCACATGGAAGACAACTATAGGCTTCACACCATTTGAGCTATTGTATGGGAAGACAACCATGATTCTCATTGAGTTCGAGCACAAAACTCTTCAAAAAATAGTTGAAATAAGGATGGAAATTTCTGAGGCACAGAAAGAAAGGATCATGCAATTGAATGCATTAGATGAGATGAGGAAATTAACCTTGCACCATACTGAAGTTGTGCAGAATCAAAGATTCAAATGGCATGATAAATTTATCAAAGAAAATAAATTTCAGCTAGGTGATTAGGCATTGCTTTATGACTCACAATATCAGGATAATGTAGGAAAATTACAGACAAGGTGGCTAGGGCCATATGAATTTGCTAAAGTATTTCCCAATGGAGCTGTGCTACTCACCACCATTGACCCTGCCAGATTCAAATTACTAGTAAATAGGCACCATCTTAGATTATATCAGAAGCTAACTTCCAAAGAAGAATTCTTGCGATAGTTCATTCAAGATGTAGCACCCAAGTATAGTTCCATAGCTATTGAGTCATATGATACATTCAGGTACATACTTGTCATAATAAAGAATTCTACTTTTGTAGAAGTCCATTTCTCCACCCATCTGCCTATTCGTCCATCAGTACAACCTTTCTCTCTCTTTCACATCACTTCATTCCACCTCACTCCATTTCATCTCACCATTAATTACTCAATTATTACTTACAAAGGCAAGCAGTGCTTTTTCCAAGATCATTGCAATGAATCCTCTACCCCATCATGTTGTACACACTCAGGTATGTGTGCATTAATTTCATCTTTTATTATCTTTTAGAACGTTTCATTTAATTAATGTATGATAGTGTAGATGTTCACATACTCCCCCTATCATGTCGCTGCTGCCATTTCACATGTGTGGACACATGTCCAAATTTAGGTTGGGGGGAGGGGTATGAAAGATGCGAATTTATTACCATATGTCAGTCCATGATCTTGCTGAGCTAATTTGAAATTTCATATGTGACTTGATGTGACACTAAACTGCCATTGCCATTTCCTTTCATCATAAATTCCTTTATTACCATTTCTTGCCCTGTCATAATCTACAAATGCAAATGGTAATTGCTAAAAAATAGTAAAGGAAAAATTTAGTTGACAATTCAACTAGTGTGCAAGAAATATTTTTCTTACAAATGGGGTTACAAAAGGAAATTTTGTAGATAAATAGGTTGTTTTTAGACGATGGGAGTTAGACTCACCCGAAATGAGAACTTAGTTCATGAAACTTTATTGCAGGATGCATAGTGTCTTGTAGAATTTCAAAATTGTGGCTGGATGGATTATTTTTTGAAGTTGGATGGGTTTGAAAAAAGGATTGTGTTAGAGTTTTCCTAAACATTCTCATGTGGAAAAGCCATAGTGAAAGGGCTTGAGGTTGTCACAACAAAGGAAGGAATTGTAGAAGTATCAGGATTGCTAGCTAATGGTGAACCCTACCTATTTTGAGAGATGCCAGGTTAGCCAAGGCTATATTCACAGTGCATGGTGATCCCCCAATCACTATTGACAAACAAGGTGCTAAAAGACTCTCTACCTGAGACATGGAAGCAAGTAGTCATCTATATCATCAGATATATCACTTGTGAGGGTTGACAGTCGAATATGCATTCAGTGCATTTGAAGCTATTGAGTCATATGATACATGGAAGGAGGATGAACATACCCAATATCTTGTACAACCTTCTCTCCATCATGGCAACAAAAACCCAAAAAGTTAGGGAAAAATTTGTTTCCTATCATTGCCTAATTAAATTGTTAGTTGTAAAATCTCTACATGATGCTACACCTAGAATATCCTAGGAGGATTTTGTAAACATTGATCAGTTTAGACCTGAGCAGTTGCAACCTAAGGTTTCATCTCAAACACGTAGGTCTGGAAAAAAATTAAGCATGACCAAAGCCATCCCTAGTGCTTCAACCTCTAGTGCTGATATGAATCCTCTTATAGCAAAAGAAACTATAGACATTAGCTCCTCTGAAACTGAGCACTTTGGAAGAAAAATTTCTTCCTCAAATTCTGATGATAATATTCCACTTGAGACCCTATTAAGAACTAGGGGACATAAAAGAAGGGCACAGGAAGAAAAAGGAAAAGTCAAAACCCAGCTTGTAAATAGGGAGATACCTAGTACTAGAAAGAGAATGGCTAGCACTATTCATCCTACAACCAAAGAAAAGCATGGGATCCTATTTTTTGGTGTTTCTGTACAACAACTCAGACAAAATAAGGCTATCATATCTCTCTTGAAAGATTGATCTCTATGAATAAAGAGATAACCTCAAGGTCTCACGGGTGTCAGGTCATGAAAATTCAGTAGAATAAAATTGGTGATAAAATGTGAATATGCTAGTAATCATAAGGGGTCTTATGTACAAATGCTAGAAGCTCTAAAATCATTAGATTTTAAAATATGGTGATGCTCAAATTTCTAGTTCTAACCATTTAATAAAAGAAACAACAAAATATGAGGGTTTCAGAAGTTAAAATTTTTAACTCTACTTCTAAGAGTAATCATGCAAATGATGAAATACGTAGAATGGACCAATCCCTTAAACTAATTTCTATTCAACCTAGGCTATACTTGCAATCTTGTAGAAAATAGTGCAATCTTCTAAGGTTTTAAATATTTTTAGGCTATAAGAATTCATTGAACAAGACTGAATGGATGTATACAGTTGAACAAAGCACATAAATATGAGGTACAGGTTGACCTTGCATAACATTCCCAAAATCAAGAAGCTTCCCCACGTATGAACCAGGGATTGCTACAAAACTCCAAACATTAAATCACAAGCAATACTAACTAAACCTAAGATACATTCAAACATGTCCAAGCGATTTGAAAGATAGAACAAGAACCATGCAAGAATATTCAATGCAAGAGAAGGCACTAGTCATAATACAATGTCTGCACTTTGTATTAAATCATCACATTTGCAACAATTCCAATTTGTTACACTTGCTTGAAATGTAATAAATGAACTTCTAATCTTCTAACATGCTAATCTATTGCTAAATCTATTGCTTACAAGCCTTTTGGCTTAGTCAGCTAATATGAACCGAACCTTTCCAATTCCAACCTAAAAAATAAGGTAGAGTGCCATACTTATAGAAAAAAAGGCCTGCATGAAACTGAGCTAGGGTTACAAGGAAGCTCAACCACCAATCAAATCAGCCCCGACAACCAGCAATAACCCGTCTCTCAACATTGAATGAAGCAAGGACCCCCATCAGATCAATCTGGGATCACACAATGTCAGGGGAATAGATCCTCAAGCCACAACCACCAAAAGGAATTCACCAGTGTGAACAGAAATGTGCGCAAAAACCAAGAGAAACCCGAGCCATCGATTAGACCCAAGCTAGGAAAATGAATGACCCAGATCAAACAAAACTAGGTTGAATCCACCAACCAAATCTTCCCACCATTAAAGAACACCAATTGCATTGACCTTGCATGTGGGAATGGGTTTCGTGATAGTAGCCGCAAAGTACACTTGACTGCACCTGCAAATCATGTCAAATCTTCAAAGTACACCTAGCAATCCCAATTCGATCCAACCTGCAATCAAATGGGCCACCATTAATACTCAATACATCAAAAAAATCCAAGTAGGTCCAATAGATTTCCTAAGGCAAGAGAATCAAGTGTAAAACCAGGTGGAGGAAGAACCAGAGATAGGCGGAGGTGGAGCCATGAGTAAAATAGGAACAAATAGCCAAGATAGGCAGAGGCGGAGGTGGAGATAGAACAGGAAAGGGAAAGGAAGGGAAACATGCAGAAACAAAACCAACCCCGGTGGAAGCGGAGGTGGAAACAAAACCAACCCTGGCGGAAGTGGAGGTGGAACAAGAACCAAAATGGGAACCAAAAGGGAACAAGCGGAGGCAGAGACAAAACCAACTCGGGCAAAAGAAAAGGTGAAAACAAAACCAACCTCAACAGAAGTAGAGGCAGAAAAAACACCAACCCTGGTGGAAACAGAGGCGGAACGGGAACCAAAATGGGAACCAAAGGGGAATAGTCAGATGTGGAGACAAAACCAACCCTAGCGGAAGTGGAGGCAGAAAAAAAAGGAACCTCAATGGAAGCAGAGGCAAAAATAACACCAACCTTGGTGGAAGCAGAGGTGGAACGCGAATCGGAAAGGAACTGTGAACTTTGCCATATTCAAAGCCAATATCCATCCCAGTCCTGACCTTGAAAAAATGATAGAAAAGAAAACTGAAGGAAACCCAAGGGAGGAAACCAATCCCAAGGCTGAAGACAAACAAAATAGCGGGAAAAACAAGAACGCGGGAGGTGGAGCCGGAACGAGAACGAAAACCGAACCGTGAACTTCGTGAAAGTTCAAAGTTTAAATCCATCCCAGTTTCACCTCTAGCAGAATGAAAGGGGAAGTGAAGCAATGAAAACACTAAGGGAGGAAACCAAACCTTAGGTCGAAAATGAACAAAATGAAGAAAGAAAGGGAGTGGGAAACAGAGCCGGAACAAGAATGGGAACAAAACAAAGAACTTAGCCAAAGTTCAAAGTTAATTCTCATCCTAGTTCCACCTTTAGAAGAACAAAAAGAACAAGGAAAACAAGGAAAACCCAAGGGATAAAACCAACCCTTAGGACCCAAACAAAACACCAAGGGAAAAAGAGAAGGCAAAAGAAGACCACCCCAGAGAGGACATCTGCAAGACCCCAAAACCACCAGGAACTCAACATAAAGGTACCAACAACCAAGGCAAGCACTCAAGACGAAAACCCTAAGATTTTCAAAGATAAGCACATAAGAGGGGGCAAGGCACAAAAACAGGCCGAAAAGGAAGACCAAGAGAGGGTCCCTACTTTGAGTGGGGGTTGTGTGCAAAAACTGCACAACAAATGGTGACTCCACTGGGGAAATTCTCCAGAGCATTTTGATGACAAACTAGCATCATGAACTCACAATCTCTGGTCTCAATCCAAGCATCAGTTTACAGATAGACAAGGTTTCAGATATCACCAACAAGCCAACCTTTTTGTACCAAGCTCAAAGTGTGTGCATATGCATTCATTTCCCTTTGCTAAGTTGCAACAAGGACCAAACTTACTCTGACAAGGCTACCTAAGGATTCTAACTGCAAAACCAACCTAGATAGAGTCTCACTGCCAGTTAGGCATCCATAGCCCCTGTGAGGTTATCACTGTGGCCATACCTAGCATAGCTCTACTGCTAGCCAGGTGTCCATAGCCCCGGTAGAGATACTAGGATACCCTTGAAAAGGTGAACATTTTTTATTTTCAATATTTATTTTTCTTTTCTTTTGATATTCTCTTTTGAGATTTTCTTTTAAATCTTTTCCTTTTCACCTTGCAGGTAATGAAGCCTACACTCAAGGATGAGAACCACAATGACATTAGAGAAAAATTTAAGATTTTTCATGTAGTTAGACCTCCTAAAGACCATATGAAACCTTGGAACCCTTAGATTTGTGTGAATATATAAGACCCAAATACATTCCAAAATTTAACTTAGTCAAGTGACACTAACTCCTAGCCCATGCAACATCAGATGAAGGAAATCCACCAATTTGAATGAGTCTAAAAAGATGATAAGAGTTTGTAAAAGAAATCCCTGAGCAAACCCAAACAAGCAGTCAGTTATACAGATGCAACAAGCCTAGAGGAAAGTAGGAAAACCCCAAAACTATAGAATAGCAGGGAAAACCAACCCAAGTAGACCAAGGAAAACCAAAACTGAACTAGCAGACAAGCAGAGACAAAAACCAAAAAAACCCAAACCAAAAGCAGCAAGAAAAATAGTAGAAATGAAACCTAATCTACTTATGTACAAGGAAAGAGTTGAAAATAGCTCAAGACTGAAAATAATGCTTCAAATACTACCCATTAATGGGCAATGGGACATCTCCTCCAGTGAGGGTTTTCAAACCGAAGGCATTATCTCCTAGAATCTCTGTAATCTGACAAGGGCCAAGCCAAAGCTTGTCAAATTCTTCATGCTCCCCCTTTTTGTCATTGTTTTTTTCCCAGTATAGAACCAAGTCAGAGATTCTAAAGGCTTTCACCTTGGCTCTCCTATCAAACCATCTTTTCACTATACCCTGATGTTTGGAAAAGTTTTCTAGGGCTTCATCTCTTTTCACTTCAAGGTGTAACAATTCAGTTAAGCGGGCTTCATGCTTATCCTCTCCATCATAATATTCATTAATGAATTGTAAGGTAGGGATCTTTAGCTGAATGTGAAAGATAGGTTCCAAGCCATACACTAAGTGATAAGGAGAGGTTCCTATGGATGTTTTCTATCTAGTGCCGTCTATCCAAAGTGAAAATCTGAGCTGGGTATGCTAATCCTTGGGATTATTTTCTAGCAGTTTCTGGATGACTGTCAATAGGTTCTTATTGGAAGATTCAACTGAACCATTCACCTGTGGATAGTAATTAGATGAAAATTTTATGGAAATCCATGGTCATAAGCCCAATTAGAAAACTTTAAAGATGCAAAGGCAAAACCGTTATCACAAACTACAGTTGATGGACAACCAAAGTGATTGATAATACCTGACTCCATGAAATTGATTACTACTTCAGAAGTACATTGTTTGCAAGCAAGAGATTCAGTCCACCTATTAAAATAGTCAACTATGGTAAGAATATACCTATGGCCTACAGATGAAGATGGGTTGATTGGACCTATGAAGTCCATTCCCCATTGTGCAAATGGTTTTACCTCTATGATAGGCCGAAGTGGAAGAGTTGCACACCTCTCCCTGCTTGCTACAGTTTGACACACATGGAAAGTTATCACATGGTGATGTGTGTCCTTGAACAAGGTAGGCTAGTAATAGCCTGCCCTCAGAATCTGATTTGTAGTGGAAGGTCTTGAACCATGGCATGTACCATATTTATCATGAAATTTAGTCATTACTCTTCCTACCTCTTCTTTCCCTAGGCATCTTAGCTAGACACCTTCATGATTTATCTTGTATAAGACAACCCCCTTCATCATAAAACTACCACTCGTCAAACACAGAGCTCTCCTTTGTACTGAATTAAGGTGTTTGGGACATTGCTGATTCAAAAGATAGTAGATAATGGTATCATACCAGCCCCCCAGAGAAACATCCTCAAGATCATAATGCTGGACTACAAGGTCAGGACCCATTTTTTCCATTGTCTTGGTTAGTCCCTACCCTCTTACTAACTTCATGGGTTGAATTTCAATATCATATTCTTGTAACATAGTTACCCACTTGGCTCTACGTTCACCCAACTCATTTTGCATCAAGAACAACTTGACTATAGGATCAGGGACTATAGCAAAGACCTTGTTTCTCAGTATATAGTGCCTAAACTTCTTCATAGTTCAGATCAAGGCATAAGCCTTCTTTTCAACATTAGGATACCTCAGTTTAGAATCTTTCAAAGGTGAACTCATGAATGCTATGGTATTTTCATTACCTTGATTAGAATTTTGTGTCAACAAGCCCACACAGGAGTGATCAGAAGCAAATGAATAGTTGTAGAATGGCTTAGCATAATCAAGACTTACCAAAATAGGGGCCTTGACAATAGATCTCTTGATTTATGAAAATGCTTCCTTAGCCTCTGTATTCCATTCAACCTTCACTTCTTGCCTCAACATAGCATTCAATGGCTTGATTATTTCTGCAAATCAAGTGATAAATTTTCTGACAAAGTTAATCTTTCCAAAGAATGACCTCATTTCTTTCTTTCTTGCAGGGGGTTGTATTTTTAGTATAGCCTCCACTCATTCAGGATCAATGGAAATACCTTGTTCTAAAATAACATGTCCTAACATCTTCCCCTCAGTGACCCCAAAGATGCACTTCTTTGGATTGAGTAAACTACCAAATTCCCTACACTTCTAGAATACTTTGCATAAATCTGCAACATGATCACTTCTCCTCTTGGAAAAGACTATCAAATCATCCATATAGATGATTATGCACTTGCCAATGATGTCCTTGAATGTGATATCCATAGCTCTTTGGAATGTAGCTCCAACATTGATTAACCCAAAGGACATTCTCCAGTAAGCAAAGGTTCCCCATTTTGTAGTGAAGGTAGTCTTGTGCCTATCTTCATATTGAACCATAACCTGATTATATCCAGAGTACCCATCTAGAAAGGACATCATTTGAGATCCATTGACAACTTGAAGCACCTTTTCTAGTGAAGGGACTGGATAATTATCCTCTTTTGATGCTCTGTTCAGGTTCCTGAAATCAACACACAGTCTAATTTCTCCATTTTTCTTCCTAATCGGGACGAAGTTTACAACCCATGTTGATTGTCTTACTGGAAATATGATTTGTGCCGAGAGTATATTTTGCACTTCCTTTTAAATAATGGGCTCCACTAAAGCATTAATTGGCCTTTGTCTTTTCCTGAATGGCCTAACATTTGACTTGAGGGGGATAGTATATGTAATTATCGAAGTCTCATATGTCCTCAAGTCATCATAGCTCCAGGCTATCACATACTGATATGTGTGCAAGGTATCAATAATTACTTTCCTCTCCTTTGGAGTGCACACCTTACCAATAAAGATGTTCTTGACATCACTTTGGGTCCCCATGTTGTATGTTTCATAGTGACAGTTGAAGGATTCCCTTTTCATTTTCTGCTCTTTATCTCTTATCCTATCTAGATCAAAGATCCTTTCCAATTGCACCATTCCTCTTGGGATGGTATTAGTCTTTAGATTGAGGACTCCTTTTAGGTCAATTTCAGCCTCTTGAGGCTCAACCTCATCAATTACTTGAGAAGAAAATACATCGCAACTAGTGAGAAGCTAATCTACTGCTTACAAGCCTTCAGGCTTAGTCATCTAATATAAACCGAAACTTCCCAATTCCAACTTAAAAAATAAGGTAGAGTGACATACTTATAGAAAAATAGGCCCACATGAAATAGAGCTAGGGTTACAAGGAAGCTCGACCACCCATCAAATCGGGCTCGATAGCCAGTGATAACCCATCGCCCAAAATTGAATGTAGCAAGGACCCCCATTAGATTGATTTGGGATTACACAACATCAAGGGAATAGATCCTTGAGCCATACCCACCAAAAGGACTTCACCCGTGTGAACAATAATGCACATGAAAACCAAGAGAAACTCCAGCCACCGATCGGACCTGAGCTGGGCAAATGAACAACCCAAATCAAACAAAACCAGGTTGAATCCACCAACAAAATATTCTTGCCATTAAAGAACACCAAACACGTTGACCTTGCGTGCAGGAATGGTTTTAGTGATAGCAGCCACAAGGTACACTTGATTGCACCTACAAATAATGCCAAATCTATAAAGTACAAACGACAATCTCAGCTTGATCCAAATTGCAATCAAACAAGCGACCATCAATGCTCAATACATCACCAAAATCCAAGTAGGTCCAATAGAGTTCCTAAGGAAAGAGAATCAAGTGAAAAATGAGGTGGAGGCAGAACCAAAGACAGGCGGAGGCGGAGCCACGAAAAAAAATGAATAGAGAGCTAAGATAAGTGGAGGTAGAGGTGGAGATGGAAAGAGAAAGGGAAAGGAAGGGAAATAAGTGAAAACAAAACCAACCCCAGCGGAAGCAGAGATAGAAACAAAACCAACCCCAAAGGAAGCTAAGGAAGAATTTGAACCAAAACGGGAACCAAAGGGGAACAGGCGGAGGCGGAGGCGAAAAAAAAACCAACCCCGGTGGAAGCCAGAAGTAGAAACAACACCAACCCCGATGGAAGTGGAGGTGGAATGGGAACCAAAGGGGAATAGGTAGAGGAAGAGACAAAAACAACCTCGACGGAAGCGCAGGTGGAAACAAAACCAACCTCGACAGAAGTGGAGGCAGAAACAACACCAACCCTAGTGGAAGTGGAGGTGGAATGGGAATGCGAAAGGAACCGTGAAATTTTCCAAAGTTCAAAGCCAAATTCCATCTTAGTCCTGACCCCAACAAAATGACAAAAAAGAAAACCGAAGGAAACCCAAGGGAGGAAACCAACACCAAGGCCGAAGACAAACAAAATAGTGGGAAAAATAAGAACATGGGAGGAAGAGATGAAACGAGAATGAAAACCAAATCGTGAACTTCACAAAAGTTCAAAGTTCAGATCCATCCTAGTGCTGCATCTAGCGGAACAAAAGGGGAAGTGAAGAAAAGAAAAGACTAAGGGAGGAAACTAACCCTTAGGACGAAAACAAACAAAATAAAGAATAAATCAAGGGAGTGGGAAGTGGAGCTAGAACGGGAATGGGAACAGAGCCAAGAACTTATCCAAAGTTCAAAGTTAAGTCCCATCCCAGTTCCACCTCTGGCAGAACAAAAGGAACAAGGAAAAAAAGGAAAACCCAAGGGAGAAAACTAATCCTTAGGACCCAAACAAAATACCAAGGGAAAAAATAGAAGGCAAAAGAAGACCACCCTAGAGAGGACATCCGCAAGACCCCAAAATCACGAGGAACTCAACACAAAGGCATCCACAACCAAGGAAAGCACCAAAGATCAAAACCCCAATATTTTCAAAGATAAGCACAAAAGAGGGGGCAAGCCATAGAAACAAGCTGAAAAGGTAGGCCAAGAGAGGGTCCCTACTTTCAGTGGGGCATGTGTGAAAAAATTGCACAACAGATCCCTTCTGAGAAATCAACACCTATTGTTGATATGCCTTCAAGGAAAAGCCCTAGGCATAAGAAGACAACATATGAGAGTGCAAAGGCCCCAATGGGGTAGGAAAATATTAAAGGAAAGGATGTGTTTGAAGAAGCAGAAAAAATGGCCCTAGCAGATCTTGCTGCTGTTGTAGAAGAAGTGGAGACTCAAGAGCATGAATAAAATATGGAGCTCCTGCAACAAGATCAAGTTTTCCTACAGGATGAACAAGAGTTCTTGCAGCAACTGTAGGGATAGGAAGAAGAAGCCATGCAGTAGGAAGTGGAAAAAGAAAGTGTACCCCCATGGTTAGAACCTTTTGAGCTGCCCGAATCAATGTAATTGGTACTATATGGAGCGTCAACAAAGGTACTGGTAGGAATTCATAATCCCCTTGGTTTTATAGTTCATGTAGTATTTTAAATTTGTGGAAAGAGATACAAAGATGGGAGGGAGAATGGAAAAAGGAGAAGAAAATATTGAAAAAGGAAATTGAAGAGAAGGATGAGATCATTGAGGATAATGATCAAGAGATTTCCTCTCTGAAAGAGAGGATGGATAATATTGTAACCTTGGTGCCATAAATTGTAGCATGTAGAACACCACCAAGAGTTTATGCCTTGTGCCTAAAAGAAAAGTATCTCTCTTTTAAACTGTCAAGACACATTTTAGGTTTAAATCCTTCAATTGAAATCCCTATGGAATTTTTCAATGCTTACAGAATTGCCTCCCCAGAAATGAAAAAGTTGCTATGTGAGTTTTATTTGCACAATTTTACTGTTAGTAAAGACCAAATTGGAACCTGTTGCTTTATGTGGGGGATGTCCAATTGAGGGCATTCATGTCTTGGGTTCAAAATAAAATCAGTTGGGGTGAGAAATATAATGCTTATAGGGGGAAGGAATCCGGTACTCCTTTGGCTATTAGAGCCAAATCCAAGGACCCCAAAGGCATTTATATAGACTGGAACATAATAATATTTAGACAAAGCTATGGAAACATGATTATGCCTTGGATTGAAGCAACATACAATGAGTATGAGGTCAAACCAACAACAAAAGAGGATACTATGAGGAGACACTTATCTCAGAGATGGAACACATTAACGGATGAGCTAAAGCAAGTTGAGCCACATTCCATCCACAAATATGCTACTACATTGAAGAGAATTTAAAGGTATATTTATATTGGGAGAACAAAGGCGCAAGAATGGCTTCTGCTAACTTTATAGCCACCTATCCTCATGTGGCCTATACCAAATTTCAGATTCTTCCAATATGACATTATAGAGGAAATTCAGAGATGGAAGAGACTTAGCCGGTTGGGAGGATTCTACTAGAACCCTGATTCACCCATAATAGACATAGACATTGGGCAGCTATCGGTTGTAGATTTCAGAGCCATGACTAAGCAAAAGCATAACTCTTCCCTTGCTGGAGGACTAGCAAAATGCTAGTTTGGGGGGAGTGATGAGTCCTATTTTTGGGTTAATTATGGGTTAAATCCATGGTCTATTTATTGAGATTATCATGAGCTTTGACATTGCATGCTGATACATTTTATAGTTTCTATTTACATTTTATAGTTTCTTTTAGACCTTCAAACATTTGGGATTAATTCCCTCTTGGCCAATTTTAATGATATTTGACTTAATATGTGAACTATCTATATTATCTTGCATGTGATTGATGGATGTTCTTTTAGATAAGTTTTTCTATGTAGTTATTATGCGTACTGACATTTCCATGTAGACATGATTGGAAATGCCAAGTTAAGGAATGTAGCCGCCAGCTACTCATGTAGAGGATGCACACGATGTTCAACTAGAGGACGCTAACAAAAGATTCCTTGTTAGCCACATGTAACTGCTCTGTGCCAAGCTTTAACATCATTGAGCATCGAGGGAATTACTGCAGTGGTTGAGTCCACATTTGGACTTGTATTTCCAATGGATTCCCCTGCATGTGTAACCGTCGCTTCCACTTTCTTTCGCTTTCCCTAAATGGCATCCTCTCAGTTAGTGGGAGTTGATGGCCCTATTTTAGTTGATAAATAAGTCTCGAATCCTCCTTCCCCAGGCTAGAAAAAGGGGAGAAAAAGGAGAGAGAGAGGGAGAGCAAGCTAGCGAGTAGTGAGTTGATCACCAAGATTATTGTACAATCTCTCTGTAATTTCATTTTTCCAATGAATGAAATGGGATTCTGAATCAAGTATCTAAGTTCAATCTAAGGTTGTAGTAGTTTTAGAGGATACTCATCCAAGGGGGCCCACTTGGTGAGTAATTCATTAGCCTAGATAGATTAGTATGAGCTTTTGTTTAGTACTTAGTAATAATTTGGCATTGACTGTTCCTGTAGCCACTAGAAGTCCATTCTCTGTGTGTTCCTGCAGCCAAAGCGGGCAGAGTATTTTCCTATTTTCTGCTCAGATTTTCATTCCTATTGTGCATGTTTAGTTTAAGTTTGATTGAGTGATGTTTAACATTTACCTTGTTTCCTTTCATGCAATTTACTTTCAGCATTAAGTCTCTATTAGTTGTAGAATGAAGATGACTACTTTGAGGTCCCTAGTGCATATACTGTGCTGACCCATTTCAAGTTCACATCCCTAGGCTAACAATTTAAGTGTACCTTCATGATGGTTAATGTTTCACAAAAACTGCTGACCTTCCCAGTTATTATTTTTCCTTTGCGGCTGCACCTTATCTTTTATCACTAAGCAACCTTCGGTGTTCACCACATGGCTTCCTCTCAGAGCTTTTTGTTGTTCTGTATCGCTTCACTTTTTTCAAGTTTTGTCTACTCGACACATGGCTTTCTTTGGCCACTTTCTAAACTGGGCCCATGATGCAAATACTATCGCTCAACATTGCCCATGTGGGTACCTCTTAGAGTTTTTCATTGGGCATCCCTTATTCTTTCTATCGAGCTTCATCTGCTCGACGCATGGCATTTTCTTGTGCATCAATTTTCTGGGACTTGTTGCTACGTCGATTTTTCATGCTTACCACCAGATTTTCTTCTTCAAGGCCACATGTTCATTTCTTTTGTTGCATGACCTTCTTTTATTTAAAGTGGTTTTGCTGGTGCATTGCTAAGCATTCCTTTTGTTCGGTGCCGGCTCAGGAAGATCTGGGAAATTGAAGTTAGTTCAAGGCATCTTTCTCCATGGTTGTCAAGCGGTGGGCTAGCCTATATAGGCTGCCTCACTTCTCTTTTATTAGGTTGTTGATTAGATAGATATAAAACCTCTTGAAAACTAGGAAAAGCCTCTATAATATTTTTATTAAACTTGAAGTTTGTAGACTGTGCCAATCAATTTGGTCTTTTTATTTTTCATGTATTTGATAAGACTATTAGTCTATGCTGTTATTTTCCTATAATGTATGAATGTCTATTCTTTAGCTTTTATGATCTTTCATAGCTAAATAAATATAGATCATGTTTTTCAACTCCTCTATGTTGGCTAAAGTTATGTCAGATTATGCTATGCAATTAGAGGGTGTTTGTTATGTTTTAAAGTGCTTTTGAGAAAATTTACTGAATAAACAACATTTTGTGGTTCAAGCCTTTGCATCTAGCACTGTGCTCTGGTAAATTTGTTTATGATTTTGGTGCATCGCCTATAGTTTAGATTTCATGTTTTTCTATCTTTCTAACTCTTTACCTCCCCCACTAAACAAAGAGCCATCTTCGATAAAACCCTAGAGGTCACTTTTCTAGTACACTATGTCCCCCAATAACTAAGTTTCCCATAAGACTGCTGCTACCTACAAAATCTTGCATCAACAGTTCTTTTTATGGCATGCCCGGTGGTACCCGAACTAACACGTTCACTTATAACTAGGTCGCAAAATGTAAGATTCCTTGGCCAGCTCATACCACCCTTAGTTTCTGTGCACCTAAGAGGTTGGTGAAGTAGTCCTTCACCTCCTCCATCTCCTCCTTCTCTGTCGTTGCCTCCCTTTCCTACATCTATGGCCACTAGAAATTATGTAGTGTGGGACATTGGCAGTCCTTTAGTAGCACCCGTGCCTCCTAAAATATGGGCCCCGATTCTTGCTTCTGCTCTAAAAGCTATCACTAAGTATTCCAGGGATGAGTCTAAGACACCAACAAAGCACCTACAAGATGTGGCAGACGTATGTCTGGTACATGGTGTGTCAAATGAAAATGTAGCTCTCATATTGCCTGCTACCTCCTTCTGAGGGAAGGCATTGAATTGGTATAGAAATCTTGAGGCTAATACTATTGCTACTTGGGACCAGCTCGGAACCCCGTTTTATGAGCATTTTTCAAACACTGGCGATAAGTCTTCATTATATCATAAACTGGCTACAATAAAGTGAGATCCTCATGAAACTCTACTCGATTTCAATGCACGGTTCATTCGGCTTGGCAGAGAGTGCCTGATGGTAGTCGGCCGCCCTCGGATTTGGTGTTCATGTTCTACTTGAAGTCCATCAATCCTGATATTTCCATGATGCTATAGGCTCTTGGCAGAGAGACTATTCCTAATGCTTATGCCTTGGCTATCACTATGGAAAATAACCTGATTGCTGCTGGAAAGTTGGCGCCGAGACCCATCATGCCATTATTCCCCAAGTGTAATTTTGTGGAAGCCAAAGCTCCCTTGACCAGTGTGCCTGCAACTCCTCCCCAATCTATGTACGTGTATCCCAGAACAGCTCTGAGCACAGCTCCGATTGTGGCTCCAGTACCTAATCCCTTGGCGACCGAGATGAATGAGATGAGAGAACAGATGCGGGCCATGACTAATGAATTGACTACCATGAAGTGGCAGCAATATAACTATCAGAAGTCGGCATACCAAAATTATCAAATTAGAAAATCTCCATACCAATCAAATCAGTGGCAAGATAGATCGCACAAAAATACTCAAGCATAGCCAAATAACCAGGTTGTTTTGGTGACCTTGCCGATGCAAACCATCCATCCTAGTTCAAACAAAGAGCTTATTGTGGGACAAAATAACTTAGTCAAAGATTCTAATTCATGGTGTTTTCCTTGTAACGATGCTCACATGCTGAGAAATTGTCCATGGGGAAATTTTCAAAAAAAGATCACAGAAAACATAGCCAAGGCAGTGCACCTGATCCCAACAACCAATCATATGCCTCTCAATAGATGGATAATGCAGTTCCCGCTGCTAAAATGCAAGGGATGTCCATTTAGCAAGAGTCGGATATAAATCCAGACCAAACACCTTTTTCATGGATGGATGGAGAAGAGTCAGCATTTCCAAATCACTTTCCTATGACTCAAATGCCGTGAGTGCAGTTTGATTACAACACATGTTCTAAGTGGAGACTCACTGGAGAATTCACATCTCCACCAAATAATACTCCATCTTATCCGAAACCTAGTCCACTGACAAGCCCATCGTCAGTCCCACAACAGACTAACGTGGCTCTTCGCAACTCTTTGAATCCACCTCCTCTGAAGGCAAAGGCTCCTATGACCATCCCGACTGTTACCAAATAGCCAGACCTACCAATCACGAGGCTTACACCAACTGTGAAACCTAAGGAGCAAGCAACCATGACTCATCAGTCATGAGCACAGTTCAATGTGGTGGAACAAATGAAGAAGTCCTCTACCAATGCTTCTTTATGGGATGTCCTAGCTATTTCGGAGCAAAAGGTGCTACTATAAAAGGCATTATCAGGAGAGGAAGATGTGAAGGTGCTTGGTCAACCCAATGAAGAAAATATATCCAGGCCGGACCTAGATAAAGTTCTAAAAAATCAACCAGAAGAGAAGCTCGAAGCTGAAAAATAGAGTAAGCCTAAACCTAACCCTTTCTTTCTAACACTTATCATTGGCGACAAGCTGTTACATTATTTTATGATCGACTTTGGTGCTAGCACCACTATCATACCTAAGCAAGTGGTTGATGCTTTGGGTTTATAAAATATGAGCCTCTTAACAAGGGAGTCATGCAGTTAATACCGTTGGGGTAATCAAGGGATTGCCTATGACATTGTTTTCCTGCCCCGGTATCACTATAAATCAGGACACTGTACTCATTGATATTCCTCCTTTGTTTGGGATTTGTTTGTCCTGAGAGTTCACAGCAAATGTTGGAGGATATCTAGCACTAGACTAGTCACACCTGATCTTTTGGACCAAACATGGAGCCAAGATGAAACTACTGTCGGAAACTTTGCATTCAAAACATTTTGTTGACGAAGCTTTACTCAACTTTGAAGTGACACATACTTCAATTACCTAGGAAGAGAGGTTCAATGTGGATTTTTGGAAGAAGAAGAGGCTACTAGCTCCCAGATAGAGGATGAAGAAACTTTTTTAAAGGAGTTTATAAATACAGACCCTTTTGTGAATTATCATGAAAATGGGCTCAGAACTTATGTCATACATGAGGAAGGGCAGTATATGCCCAGAGTTACTAAAGAGTCTGGAGGTGAAACACCCTCAAAGTTATGGACTTTGCATTTTGATGGAGTGAGATGCAAAGCCGGAGATGGAGTAGGAATATGTTTGACATCTCCGTCTGAAGAAAATACCTTGAGGTCTTACCGCTTCTAGTTCACATGCTCAAAAAATGAAGTGGATTATGAAGGTCTTGTCCATGGTTTGAGCCTTGTAGAGAAAATAGGTGCGAAGCAAATAATTGTGTTCAGAGATTCAGAGTTGGTGGTCAACTAAATCCGAGGCATTTCCGATGCAAAGAATGTCTGTATGCAATCCTACTGGCATAGAGTTTGGGATCTTATTGACAACTTTGAGGCATTTAATATTTAGGCTATACAAAGAGAAAGGAACTCTGAAGCCGACCGAATGGCAACTATTGAGGCTCAATTTGAGCTGACCTCCGAGTTATTCAAAAATAAGCATGCGGTGAGAGTAATTGTAAGACTTGCTATTCCAAACAACAATCAAGACTAGCAAGTGTTCAATAGCGATGCTCATATTGCATCATTTCTCCAATCATATGGGGAATTCACTGATCAGCTACAACCAAAGATCACCGAAGCCTATGGGGATCAAGTTATCTAGTTGAAATCCAACAAGCTTCTGAGAGGCCTAGTCACTCTAGAGAGCTTGTTTGATTTTGATGATGCAACGAGAGACAAAAGGAAGCTCATAGCTGACAAAGGTGACTACACTGATTTATATATCAGAGAGGACATGAAGCTCAAGGTCGAGAAAGAAGTATCTCAGAAGAATAAAGACAAACTAAGGCACTTCTGTGAGGAATATCCGAGCGTAGTAGCCTGGTCATATGATAATCTTAAAGGATAAGACCCCAGGATTATTGAACATACAATTGAGCTATCAGAAGGAGAAAAGCCGGTTCATCAAAGACAGATGCCTATGAACCCAAATATTGAATCTCTCATGTCATAGGAATTGAATAAATTGATTCCATCCTGAATAGTGTTCCCAATCAAACACAACACTTGGGTGTCAAACCTGGTACCGGTCCCAAAGAAGAATGGAGACATATGACTATGTGTAGACTTTGAAGACTTGAATAGAGTGTCCTTAAAGGATCATTAACCCCTGCCTTCAATGGAGGTAATTCTACAAACCGTAGTTGGTTCTGAAATGTTTTCAATGTCGGATGGCTTTTCGGGCTACAATTAGATTCGGGTAAAAGAAGAAGACCAACACAAAACAACGTTCACCACAAAGTGGGGAACATATGCATATGCCAAGATGCCCTTTGGACTCTCGAATGTCAGAGCCACCTTTTACAGAGCCATGGATATTGCCTTGAAGGATTTAATCCATAAGATTATACTTATCTATCTGGATGACTTGACAGTATTTTCAAAATCCGTCGATGATCGCTTTGATCATCTAGAGCTTGTCTTCCAGAAGTGCTAGGAATTTGGGATTTCTCTGAACCTGAAGAAATGTGTGTTCAGAGTTCCCTAGGGAAAGCTATTAGGGTATGTTGTCTCAAAGGAGGGCATTGCCATTGTACCTGAAAGAGTTGATGCAATCTGGGAGCTTCTGTTACCCGTAAACAAGAAGGGAGTGCAATCATTTCTAGGTAAGGTCAACTTCATTAGCTGATTCATTGCAGATTTTGCAGCGATCGTTCAGCCGATTACCTTGATGCTCAAAAATGACTAGACATTCAAATGGACGGCGAAGGCCAGAAAAACTTTTGAACTTATAAATGAGGTTATTTATTCTGCCCCTATGTTAGTCAACCTAGACCTATCAAAATATTTTATCATGTATGTTTTGGTGGTGGCAACAGTATTGCCATTGTGCTTATGCAAAGAGATGATGAGGATAAAAGGGAGTTTCCTATTTCCTTCTACTCACGCACCTTAAAGGAGTATGAGGTAAAATACAATTTTGTAGAAAAGTAGGCCTTTGCTATTGTGAAAGGGCTTAAGAAGTTCCGACACCTGATATCATACAATAAGGTGATTGTTTGTGTACTACATCCTAGTGTGCATGAGTATATCATGGAAGGAGAAATCATAGAGAAAAGAGATAATTGGATTACCAAGATCCTAGAGTATGATATTGAAGTCAGGCCTATCAAAACAATGAAAGGGAAAGGACTGTGAGAATACCTTGTTGAAAACAATGAACCAGTGACAGAGCTTGAAGCCCTGGAACCTATGTTATTGAACAAAGAAAGATTCAAAGGAAATTGGCTAGAATATTAGATAAAATTCATGCAAATAGGAAGGTATCCGATCAATCTCTCATCTTTTAAGAGGCATTTCTATCATTTACAAAATAGCAATTATGTTCTCTTGAAAGGTTTATTTTTCAAAAGAAATTTTAGTGGCATCCTACTAAGGTGTGTAAATGAAGAACAAGCCAAGAGAATATTGGATCAATACCACAATGGCCCAGCTGGAGGACATTTTTCTGCAAGGACTACAACAATTAAAATTATATGTGCTGGTTAGTTTTGGCCAAAACTATTCAATGATGCATTTTTGTTAATAAAGTCTTGCAATGAATTTCAGTTTTATGTCGGAAAGAGAAATAATGCTGCTATGCTATTAAGGCCTATAGTAGTAGAGGAACCCTTTGCTCAATGAGGTCTAGACTTCATTGGAATGATTAACCCTTTCTCTTCAGTTGGACATAGGTGGATATTGAAAACAACTGACTACTTCACCCAATGGGTTGAAGCAGTGCCATTGAAGAATGCAATGAAAGTAGAGATTGTTAACTTATTGGAGGAGTTGGTAGCCAGATTTGGCCCACCAAAAACAATCATTTCTGACAATTCCAAAGCTTTCCTCGGCTCGAAGATGAGACAATTTGCATTGAAATATGGGGTTTTCCTGAAAACCTCTTCTCACTATTATCCTCAAAGGAATGACATCGCGGAGTCTAGAAATAAAAACCTCATCAGGTTAATCAAGAGGATAGGCTCAGAACATCAAAGAGAATAGCATAAGAACCTCTGAATAGCACTATGGGCAGACTGTATCATGCTCAAGTAAATATTAAAGACATCTCCTTACAAGATGGTGTACAGAAAGGAGGCGTTGTTTCCTATTGCCATGGAAATCCCAGCTCTACAGCTGCTCAAATCTCTAGAGATTGAATAGAACAGAGAAATGGAGGTACGGTTTCTGAGTTATTTGAGGTATAGGAGAAAAGAGAGCATGATCTCAAGGCCATGAATAGTCGCGAATAGGTGGTAAAAAGGTGGTTTGATAAAAGGACATCCGACCAAGAGCTAAAATGTGAGGACTTGGTGCTCAAGTTTAATGAGCGTGGGGCAAAGCCCGACCAACACGAAAAGTTTGATAGCTTCTAGGAGGGTCCTTTCAAAATTATTCAATGAAAACAATTAAATTATTTTGAGTATTCCAGTTAATGGGATACATCTTAAGAAATTTAATTAGTCCTGCTTATGTAGTGAGCTTGTAAATTGTAAATATGTAACTATTTTTTCTGTTTTAAGTTTTGGGTTTTCTCAGTGCTTTTTGAAACAATAGCAAAATTGTAAAAAATTAAAATACATTGTAAATGAGACAGGATGTGAAAAACATAAGTATTATATTATAGCCAGAAACATTTATATTACATACGATAGAGGCCAGTGGCCTTATATCAAAATATATACATATATCCACTAAGGAGCGGAGGCTGGAAAAAGGTAGAAAAACAAAATTGGGGAATATCTTTTTTCTTAGATTCTCAAGCATTGGATGGACCAAAAATGGTAGTAACCGATGGCACAAGATGAGGGAACACCATTCTTTCAAAGTCCTCATACCACTGGAGGTTCCAAAATGGTTTGATGTAATGTACCTGCATGAGGAAAAAATAGCCGACACGGACCTTGGCGCGATGCTCTTCATGAGTCTCCAACTTGAAGCCGAATAGGAAGGGCCTAGTTGGCTCAGGTCCTCGATGCAGCGGCAGTAGACACAGGTTGTGAACTAAGGGGACCCCATGATAAAAAATAGTGGCCTATACAACTTTCTCCAGTCCTCTGAGGTAGCATCGAGGGAACACTCGCTTGGTTAGCTTCAAGATTTTGGCTTAGAAACACTAATGTCCAGAAGTGAGGTGATGAAGTGAGAACAGATGTCCACATAGTCTCGGCCGAGGACCCATTTGATCGCTCTCACATGCAACAGGTTCTTGATGCCTATCATGCATTTTAGGTGTGTACACCTAATTTTTCCTAAGAATGCTACCTGGGTCTTCTTGAAAACCAACCTAATCAACGTCTCCACTATTTCTTACTACTCTAACTTAAGAAATTGCTAAGTTAACTAGGGCCTAATGAAGTGGAATGTTGAGGCTAATTTTGATTAACAAAGCTACTGGGGGCTATTTATAGATTGAAGTTGGGGTTCACCCATTGAGGCAAGCTATAATTACATCAGAAGAAAATAGAGCTATTAGGACTTGATAATTAGTGCTGCAACATGTGAGTTGATGTGAATGATTAAGTATAGCCACAACTTGCTTCACTCAAGTTGCCGAGTTAAAGAGATTAAGCCAGGTGTCTGCATGAGGAGTTGTCCTCCTGATAAAATCAAGGAAAATATTTTCATAAGGCCATTGGGCGTTGTGCCCAAGTATAATCAAGAGATCAGTAAATGTAGGAGAATTTGTGAAAGATATGGTAGAGCTGTCATGGTGCATCGTCCCAGGAAAAGCTAGTGGCAACTCATGCAAATGTCATGTCTCTTAAATTCTAAGATTATTTTGGAAGGTTGGCAATCTACTCGCATGCTCGAAAAGTCTAGAAATGCATTGGGCAACTAAATATTGAAGGTTGGCCCATACACTTGCTAAGTCACTTTTCTCAAAAACCAAAAAGTAGGTTAGGCATGCAAAAGCTGCATTTATGGTGAGAATGCACTAAAAGGTGAAAATGGCTAAGTTATTCACAAAGAGAAAGTTTTTTCAGAAGCTAAGTCATTTTTTAAAATTTGTGAAAGCTTCTTGTGAATACGAAAAGAAAATGGTTGAAATTGTAGGAAGTTCAATGCAGGTCCCGACCCTTCAAAGAATTAACGACCGAAGATTGATGGTGCCTTGCATAGACATTTATGGCCAAGAATCTTATGCCACCCCAAGCATTCCAACAAGGCCATCCTTGCCTTTTACCAGTCAACTAGATGAGAAAATTCTTGCCTCGGTTTCCCCTAGAAATCAGGCCCTGGTATCAGAGGATTGGGACAATGTCCTAGATCCTGAGTTATCTCACAATCCCAAGAGCCTAAGGGAGGCTACATGCGAGAAAATGAAGAAAATATCGGACTCGTTCAATAAACGTCTATGGGACTATGGGCTTCCCTAGTACATCGTTCCCTTGCTGCATCCTTTCCCATAACTAGTGACAGTATGTGCAGCAAACTTCAATCCTCAGAACAAAGTTGTAAGTGGCCCTAATTTGAGGGTGGTCATTAGCCCTTGTGCTCTGTAGGACATGTTATGTGTCCCGATCCATCTAACAAAAAATGTTGAAGATTTCAACATAAAAGGATGTAGGAATGCTAGAGAAATTTGTGGGTGGCATCATAGTTTTATTCAGCTAAGACTGCTCACCCGAAATACCCTATAGCACCTCCCAAATTCCCAATTGTTCTAGGTGCCTTGAAGTCAAGGTCTACTTCCCTCGCCTCTATGTTGGCCCTAGTTTGTGGGCTAGATATAGACAAGGCAATTTTCAAATTTCAAATGAGTCTTAGCTTCATGCTGAGAAAGATCAACCAACCTCCGCTTATGGAATTCACAAGGGTCATTGTGGACGGAATGATAGAGCAGCTGTGGGATTTCGAAGTTGGCTCTAGATTCAAGTATTCTTCCTTCCTTGCCAATTTAATTTTGCACCAAAATACTTACTATTTCCACTAGTTCATGGCCCTGTCCATTTTCAATCAGAGTGGTGCTCAAAAGCCAATGTCGACATGGACTCTCATCCTATTGAAGAATTTTGATTATTATGCATTTTTGGATTCGTTCCTAGCTCTGACTTGCAAGCTTTGGATGGATCTGGAAGTGGCATGATAGTGCATCTGACACCACGATAGAAATCATGGTTGGGAGGCCTTCTGCCACCTTGTGATTGGTTCTTTGGCACAAACTTCACCATGCTTTGTATGTGAGGCTTCATCCAGGAGTCGTTTCGGCTCTCACATTTTCTTTTCGACAGAGTGCTTGCCTTGGAGGAGTTGCGACAGCTGAGCAATATTGAGAATGATTACTGGGGAGGAAGACATTTGACTTCCTATTTGGTGTTTCCTATCATGTTTGGCTTGATCTTGCTGGTGAAGAAGAAGACAATGAAGATTAACAGCTTGGAAGTCTTGTATTCTAAGTTGGGTAGTCTTGGACTGGTGACTAGCGATGACATATGATAATACAACCCGAGAAACAATCTATCAGAAATTGGCATAAAAATTCCACATGACCCTCGGCCATTCTGGGACCCTCAGAGAAATTTCAAGGAGAGAAATTTGAAGTATTATGTAGGACTTGAATATCTGCCTACTACTAAAAAATTGACCGTCGTGGTTAAACTTTTACCACATTGTGCAAAAGCCCTGCAAAAACCAGAAGATGAGCTCGTACATGTGCACCTAGTTGAATAAACTCGGATGGAAGCCTGTAAGAATTAGGGACTTCTAGACATACAGGCAAGAGATAAAATATCTGGGTGGCCTTTTTTGAGAGGTCGACTCAGATAAAAAATTTGATGACATCTGGGTTCACGAGCACCCAGACATTGAGAACTCTCCAAACGCTTTGATTTCAGAGCAGTACTATGAAAAGAGAGGAGCTGCCATGGAGACTAGGGAGGAGGTAACTCAGAATCCCCCTTCCATTGAGAAAGAGCCAACACATGAGGAAGATGTCGGTAGATAGCTTGCACAGCAGGAGGGCTCTTCGAATACACAAATGTCGGAGCCTTCTAGCTCCTCTAGATCGGGCAAGAAGAAACAAAGAAGTTCCGGTCGTGGACGAAAGGTTATTGTGAACCTTGAAGATTCCCCAGAGAAGAAAAGACAGAAAATGAGAGAGTCCTTTGGAGGGATGGAGATGCAACATGTAGAAGCAGTGGTGTTGGCTGTGAGTCTTTAGGAGCCTCAGGTATTATTTTCTCCCTCTTCTCTCTCTACTATGTCTCTAGTCTCTTCTTCATCTGTCCCGACCTTTTCGTCTGCCCCAACTTTGTCATACACACCAACTTTATTTGTCCCTGAACATCCCAAGTAGTCCAATCCTTTCCCTCTTGGTTTTCCATTTTCATCCTCTACTTTTCATTCTGCGCTTCGGATGCAATTCGTCACCAGTCTTGACCTAATGGGCCAACAATTTTTATCCCCAAGGCCCAACCCTTCAGTTGGTGCTTCCCTGACCTTTCCTTATCCCGCATTATCATCCTCTCTAAGTGGCCAATTTATTCCACCATTCTCCTTGGCCATTATTACAAGGCCTAGAAAAACCATTGATGCGTTGAGTACGTTATCTTTCCCACTAGTATTCCCTCAGGAGTTTCCTTTTGCTAGTGGACTGGGTATTTCTTCCTGTGAATATTTTTCACATGTGGATAAAAATAAAAGTGCCTACAGAAACCGAATTCAAAAGAGAAGAGAGAAGGATGCAGGTAGACAAGCAGAGCCCCTTTTGCAAACAGTATTCCATGAAAGCCAGAACTCACCGATGTTTGCAAAGATCACTCCCAACGTGATCAAACCAGTCGGGGAGATGCTACCAAGTGAATACTCTATCAATGCCATTGGGCTATATTTGCATGAAGCTCATCTGTGGGATAAGGTCGAGCTAATGGAGGAGACTTAGAGGATGGTTACCACTGATTACCTCAAGCTCAATCGCCAAGAAAGGAAAAAGGTGGAGCAAATATCAGAGCTAAAGGGCAAGGTTGAGATTTGGACAAACAAGTTTAGGGCCCAAGAAAATGAGATAAATCACCTACAAAAGGAGAGGAGTGTTTTTTAGGGCAGGATTCAGGAGCTTCAGGTTATGAGCAAAGATATTTTTCTGGTCCTACAACATGAGGTTGAGCAAAGACAAGCGAACAAAGAAAGGCTCTGAGCTGAATCCACACAACTAAGTGAAGGTATGAAGGAGCTCTGACAGAGCACAAATGATGAGGTAAACAAAATGAATGCCGTCGTGGAGTCAAAAATTGAGAAGAGAAAGCAGGTCGAATTGGCCTTAGAAGAAAGGGAGAAAGAGATTTCCACTCTAAGAAGCCAAGTGTCTGCATTGGACAGGAGCTTATTGGAGCTAAAGGCAAACCTTAACAACCGGGTTGTAGAATTGGATCTTTTGAGAGCCCAACCTCCTGTGCAACAAATGAGCTCGTTGGCAATTTCCAAGCAGTTATATGCATCCTACTAGGATAAGGTGAAGGCATTATACCTTACTTTGTAGCCCACCCTGAGGTTTATGGTACAGGAAAATGACCTATGCGGAACCATTGGTAAAACAATCCAGCAAGTGTAGGAGGTGACCGCTGATAAAGTTCTGGAGGCCAGACTTCTATTGGGCAAGTTGTATATGGCTTTTGATGAGGCCCGGAGTGGCATAGGCATTACAGACCAAACAATAGAAGCTATGGGCATGAACATTCTCATTTCCATGCACAAGGCCATCCAGCAGGTGGCAGAATGCAGAGCCAAATTGAACTAGGTGACTAGCGACATGCGGGAAAAATTTGCCCGCTTAACTCAGCGAGGCCTGCATTCGCCCTTCATTGTTGATCAAGCAGTAGTTGGTGTCGAGCACATAATTGCAAAGATCAAAGAAAAGAAGCAGGACCTTTCTATTTTCCAATTTTTTGATCAGTCCCCGACCGTCTAGAATATTGAAGGTATCGTGCATCAGCTGGCACAACTTTTTTCAGCTTGAGTTAGAAGTGAAGGTATATGGTGGATTGCCTTTTAAGGCAATCATCGATCTAAAATTGGTGCACAAACATCTGCGAGCCCTCTCTGCACCATCAAATGAGATCTGGACCGGTCTGCAAGCTGCACTCTCAAGGTTGTGAGTGATAATGGGATGCTAAAGCAAGGTTTATGGAATTCTTCATTCCGTAGGTGAAATGTCCCTGTTAGTCACCAAACTGTTTCACAAAAATTGTTGACCTTCGTGGTTATTATTTTTCCATTGTGGCTGTGCCTTATCTTTTATCGCTAAGAAACCTTCAGTGTTCACCATGTGGCTTCCTCTTAGAGCTTTTTTCTATTCCGTATCGCTTCACTTTTTTTGGGTTTCATTTGCTCGACACGTGGCTTTCTCTAGAAACTTTCCAAACTGGGCCCACCATGCAGTTACTATCGCTCGGCATCGCCCATGTGGCTACCTCTTAGATCTTTTCACTAGGCATCCCTTATTCTTTTTTTTCAGGCTCTGTCTGCTTGACACGTGGCATTTTATTGTGCGTCGGTTTTCTAGGAGTTGTTGTTGCACCAATTTTTCTTGCTTGTCACCGTCTTTTCTTCTTCAAGGCCATGCGTTCATTTCTTCTGCTGCATGGCCTTCTTTTCTCTGAGGCGGTTATGCTGGCGCATTACTGAGCTTTCCTTTTGTTCAGTGCCAGCTCGGGAAGATTTGGGAGGTCGAGGTTTGATCAAGGCATCTTTCTCTATGGTTGTCAGGTAGTGGGCTGGCCTATATAGGTTGCCTCGCTTCTCTTTTATTAGGTTGTTGATTAAATAGATAGAAAAGATCTCGAGCATTGGGAAAAACCTCTGTAATATTTTTATTAAAATTGAAGTTTGCAGACTTTGCCAATCAATTCAGCCTTTCTATTTTTCATGTATTTGATAAGATTGTTAGTATGTGCTTTTATTTTCCTATAATGTATGAATGCCTATTCTTTAGCTTTTATGATCTTTCATAGCTAAATAAATATAGATCATGTTTTTCGACTCCTCTGTGTTGGCTAAAGTTATGTTTGATTATGCTATGCAATTAGAGGGTGTTTGTTATGTTTTAAAGTGATTTTGAGAAAATTTACTTAATAAACAACATTTGGTGGTTCGGGCCTTTGCATCTAGCACTGTTCTCTGGTAAATTCGTTTATGATTTTGGCGCATCGCCTATAGTTTAGATTTCATGTTTTTTTATATTTCTAACTCTTTACCTCCCCCACTAAATGAAGAGCCGGATTCGATAAAACCCTAGAGGTCACTTAGCTAGCACACTATGTCCCCCAATAGCTAAGTTTCCCATAAGACTGCTACTACCTGCAATATCCTACGTCAATAGTGAAGATGGCTATTTAGGTCAGATGTCCAATCTTTGAATCATGGCTATAAAGGCTTAGTTATTAAAATCATTGTAGGAGGCTGAAAATGGGTATGACATGAGTGGTAAGGATGTGGTGGGATTTGAGGGGGACTTTGGATGGCTGATTGGTGGAATATAGGAGAATTTTATCTATTGATGATGGATTCAAGGTGGTATACTATGCTCTCATTATCATCATAGGGATAATATTCATGTTGGTCAACAAGGACATCCTCATTATCATCAATATGATTGGGGTTGGTTGGAATGGATGAAGGTGGTTTATAATAGATTAGGCTGGAGGGATGATAGATTATATGTTTAGACATGGTGGAGGATTGTTTGGAAAAGGAAAAACTGGGATTGATTTTTTATGGGGATGGAAATTATGATGATGGATTAGAAATGATTTTGGGGATTAGAATAATAGGACCTAAGGATGAAGATGGAGGATGAGATAAGGATTTGGTTAAGATGGAATTAGGTTGATAATGTGATTATATTGTAGTGTAGAAAAATGCACTCCTTTACATTTTCACACTATGTTTAGGTCCCTTAATTAACTAGACTTATTAATCTTCTAATTGACTAAATTATTCATTCTAAAGCATTATTATTCCAATTTTTTGAAAGAGAAAATCATATTAAAAAATTTCCAACATTAATTTAAACATTTTGAAAATTGTGTGTCCTAGATTTAGGTTCCAGGACCCATTTGGCCAAGGGCGAATGGGTCCTCCTTAAGTTCTAGAACCTAATTTAAAATATTTTTTAGTAGTATTTTAATTCAATTCAAATTCAAGTTTTAATTGTTGGATTTTGGAAGCTAATTCTTGGGAAATTGGATAAACACCTATAAATATAGTATTTTTATCAACTCAAAGCTAACAATTAAGAAGCAATATTATCTAGCATGAAGGTAGCTTTCACAAGAGAAAATATTATTATAAAGAGCATTGAAAGGAAGATTTATTAGTTATCTACAAAAGCAATCAAGATCATATGATCATGTCAAAGTTCATGTGTGTTCATGCCATGTTTTGGAGCTAACATTGTGATATAGGTTTCAAGAATTCAAGCATCCAATCAAGCCATTTCATGCAAGATCCAAGCCTTAAAGTGATGTGTTAGACTTCAATAGTTTAAGGGAAGCCATTGAGGGTTTGGTGAGTGGTGACATAGCATTTTTAATTCATCAAATTCCTTTCATTTATCATTAAGGTTTAATTACCAAACCATGGTTTGACTAAGGAAAACCCCTATTCACCCAAAAAATAACATTTTTACCTCTCTTTGTATGTGCAGATTTACAAGTGAAGAAGGATTGAAAATCAATCAAAAGAGCATTTTTTCAAATTTTTTAAAGTTGCCATCAAAGTTGTCAAGCCATGGAAAATCACCTATAGATTTTATTTATGACTTTTCAACAGTGGAATCTAGAGAAATTAGAAGCCTAGATCAAGGATTTGAGGACTGTGAAATAATATTGTGGACCCCTGTACAAAGACCCATTCACTCTAGGGTGAATTTGTCCTTTAGTAGTGTTCAAAACCTACTTTTGGAGCTAGTTACATACCATTTTTCCCTTCTCAGATCTTCTTCAAAATTACAATTTTTGTTTGTGCTATCATAATACTCTAGAATTCAAGTTTTAGGTCACATATTTGAGTTTATTAAGGAATTTAATTTTATCTCCCAAAAGTGCATTTCATTCATGTTTTTGTCATAATGAAACAACATACCTTCCTAATAGGTTTGACTCACCTCAAGGTTGAAATTCAATCTTGTTGGATGTTGTGGTTGTGTTGCTGATATGTGGTTGTGATTGATGTCAATACTATTGGCATTGGTGACTCTGAAGGCTATATATGTCGAGGATATTGAGAAAATTAAAATAAATATGTTGCAGGAAGTCTATGAAGTTGTGTTGATCTGAATGATGGAAAGTTGTGTATGTTGATAATCATAATTTATGCATCAAAGAGTTTGTTGTTGAGACTATCTAGTTTTTTTTCCAAAATTTTTAGTGGTACGCATCAAGATTGGAGAAAGTTATGAGTTTTTGGGTTCCTATAGTTATTTTCTTACTGTAGTAGGTGTTTCTAGAAGGAGAGAATGTAATTCTGGTAAATTGAGTTGTTGTGTATGTTGTTATAATGTTCAGTGATGTTTCTAGATCATGCTCTATCATTGTGGTACATTCACATTGATCAATGTGCTCGTGATCAAATATTTTCCTTTGTGTGTTTGAGGTTTTCATGTTCTTGGCCGACATCATGGTGGTAGTGTGTTGTGGATCCTTATGGATTAATATTTTATTATTTGGCATGTTCAAGGATGTTGATTTAGGTCTTCATTATGTTGTGACTGACATAAGTTGGTGTGCATTGAGATTTGTTCATGAATTGGGTCGACAGTTGTAATTTATTCTTCTATTTTTGGCTAATAGAGTTGATGTAAATTCAAATGGCGGATATATAACATAAATTATTTCTTCATTTTGAACTGTGTGTGGTGTGTATGCTCGATGGATGTATGTGAAATGTGTGAATAAAGATAAGAGCATTTTATTTCAGAGTAGAGTGTGAAGAAGATTGAATGAAGTGTGAAGAAGTGTTTTTGTGCCTAATCGGAACTGTCATTAGGATTTTGTAGAAGCTAATTTCTTGGTTCAACCTCACCAAATGGATTTAATCTGATTTTTTTTATGTAAAGTAGTGAGCCTTCCCTTTGAGTAGTGAGCTCTAGGGAGTGTTCCTGAATGCATGTGCATTCCCTATTCATTTTTCATTATACTTGTAACAGGGTATAATCTTGTGGACTAACCCCTAACAAGGTTTCCACGTATAAAATCTTGGTGTTCATGTGTTTTTGATGTGTTGATTTATGCTTCTAGTGTTAATTATCAGATTTGAGATTAAAGGTTGATTAAGGTTGAATAAGTTTAAATTCTGTAACAACTGATTCACCCCCCTCTCACTTATCTATCCTTGTTTGCAAATAATTGGTATTAAAGGTGGTTCCTTTGAAGAATTTAATAGCTTGAGGTGATCTGAGATGGCATCATACAAGAAGGATAGTCTCAGATTCAATGGTACAAATTACTCTATGTGGAAGGTTAGAATGGAGTGTCATTTGCAGTGCATTGGTGAACCCTTCTGAAAGATTACAAAGAACAGATATAATATTCATCAGAATGGTCCCACTACTCTTGATGAGATCAAATAAGTTGAAAATAATATCAGGGCTATAGAAACATTGCTAAGTGCTTTGACAAATTTAAAGATGAAAAATGTGATAGGTCTTAAGATAGCACATGAGATATGGAAGAAATTAGAGAAATGGTATGAAGGAGATGCAAAAGTGAAGATTTCTAAGCTAACAAGTTTGAAAGGCAAGTGGGAGAACTTGAAGATGAGTGAAGATGAAAATATTGTTGCTTTAATGTAGAGGGTAAATGAACTAGTGATGGGTACTAGATGTGTCAGTGGAGTTATGGAAGAAGATGAGATTGTGGCTAAAGTGCTCAAATCAATGCTTGTTTTTTTCAAGACAAAATCTCATACTATTGAAGAGCTCAGAATAGTAACAAATGTGACAAGAGACATGTTGATTGGTAAACTTTTTTCCTTTGAGATAAGTGAATTTGATGAGTCTACTCCTAAAACAAAATCTTCATTTAAAGCTATTGTATCTAGAAAAGGCTAATAGAGATATGATCCATGAGAAAGTTCTAGAAAGACATTCAAGTATGAAGATGAGATGAGATAGATTCAAGATGAAGAAAGAGAGCTAGAAGAGTTGGAAGCTTTGATTGTGAAAAGAGAATCCAAAGGACATGGTAAGTATAAAGGAAAGTTTCCTATTAAATATTTCTCTTGTAGTAAGATAGGTCATTTTGCATCAAGGTGTCCTGAAAGAGTTTCTAAGTATAAACCAGACAAGTCTAGATTTCAAAAGAAATGTTATTATAATGAAGAAGGTGTTACTGATGATGAATCTGATAAAGAAACTCGAAATGAAGATGGATTTGTATTCATTTCTATCAAGGTAAAGGGTACGGTGTCCACTAAATCTGCTAACAATCAAAATATTGAGAAAGCTGTTGCAACCAAAATTGATAAAAATGATGAATGGGTGATTGACAACGGATGCTCACATCATATGACTGGTGACAAAAGCAAATTTATAAGTTTGGAAAATTATGACGGTGTTGTAAGATTTGGAGATAACAATGCTGGTGTGATATGTGGCAGAGGCACTATTTCTCTTGGTGATAAATGTAATACTGATGATGTTCTTTATGTTCAAGGATTGAAGTATAACTTGTTGAGTGTTGGAAAAATTATAGAAATGGGACAAAATCTTTAGTTCAAATATGGTAAGTTTAGGATATTGGGAAGCTCTTGAAATGTAATTGCTTCAGGTACAAAGACAAGAGGTAATATTTTTCACCTGAGTGCTGCTAGTGAAAATTGCTTAATTGCTCAAGTTGATGAAAGCTAGTTATGGCGTAGGAGGCTATGTCATGTAAATTTTGACATTATTATCAAAGTAAGCTCCACTCAAGAAGTCAGAGATCTAAATAAGTTAGTCAAGCCTACTAACACTATGTGCAAGGAATGTCAGATGAGAAAGTAGACACAAATTTATTTTAGGAGAAAACAACATCATTCTAATGGAGTGCTGGAGTTGGTTCATATTGATATATGTGGCCCATCTAGAATCAGAAGTCTACAAGGAGAAGGGTACTTTATGTTGATCATTAATGATTACTCTAGGATGATATGGGTTGCTTTCTTGAGAGAAAAACATGAAGCTCTAGAAAAGTTCAAATGTTTCAAGGCTTTGGTAGAAAATGAGAAAGGTTTGAAGGTCAAATGCTTGAGATCAGATAGAGGTGTTGAATTCACTTCTCGAGAGTTCAATTCATTTTCTGAAGAGCATAGAATCAAAAGAATGTTATTTTCTCCCTAGACCCCTCAACAAAATAGAGTTGTTGAAAGGAAGAACAAAACAATTCTAGATGCTGCTAGAACTATGATGTTGGAAGGTAATGTTCCTCATATCTACTGGAGAGAAGTTGTAGGCACTGCTATATACACTATCAACTAGGTAAATGTTAATGGAAAATCTAGTAAGACTCCTTTTGAGTTGTGGTTTGGATACAAGCCTACTATTATGTATTTCAAAATATTTGGAAGTAGATGTTATATTAAGAGAGATGAAGATATTGGCAAGTTTGATGCTAGAAGTGATGAAGGAATCTTTCTAGGTTACTCTACTAAGAGCAAGGCATACTTGTGCTACAATAGAAGATTGAAGAAAATGGTTGAAAGTGCAAATGTCATAGTTGATGAAGACATTGCTAGATGATCTAGATATTGTCGATATGATTTAGATAACCAACAATATAATACTAATAATGGAAAGAATACACAAACACATAATTGAGTTCAAATTGTTCTAGTGAATCAAGAGATCATGAATAAGAAGCTAGTGGAAGTGCAAAAGAGAGAACAAAAGAACCAGAAGTCAGAGAGAATCCCCAAGTTCCAAGGTATGTAAAGCTAAATCACTATGAGAATTAGATTATAGGAGACAAGAAAAAAGGTGTGCAAAATAGAAGAAAAATTGCAAAAGAATATTGCCTGATTTCCAAATTGAGCCTAGTAATGTAAATGAAGCATGTAAAGATGAATATTGGATGGAAGCAATGAAGGAAGAACTGATGGAAATAGAGAAAAATGATACATGGACTCTTGTTCCTGTTGTGCAGTTTTGCACACATGCCCCACTGAAGGTGGGGACCCTCTGTTGGCTTGCTCTTTTGGCCTATTTCTGTGGCTTGCCCCCTCTTTGTGCTTATCTTTGAAAATATTGGGGATTTGGTCTTTGGTGCTTGCCTTAGTTTTGGGTGCCTTTGTGTTGAGTTCTTGTTGGTCTTCGAGTCTTGTGGATGTTCTCTTTGGGGTTGTCTTATTTTGCCTTCTATTTTCTCCCTTTGGTGTTTTGTTTGGGCCCTAAGGGTTGGTGTTCTCCCTTGGTTTTCCCTTGTTTCCCTTGTTTTTTTTGTTCTGTTAGAGGTGGAACCGGGATGGAATTGAACTTTGAACTTTCACTAAGTTCCAAGTTCTGTTCCCGTTCCCGTTCCGGCTCCGCTTCCCTCCCACTTCTTCACTTTCTTCTTCATTTTATTTGTTTTTTCCTAGAGGTCACTTTCTTCCCTTGGGTTTTTTGTCAGGTTGCTTCCCCTTCCTTTTGTTGGAGGTGAGACTAGGATGGAATCAGATTCTGAACTTTTCCATAGTTCGCGGTCCAGTTTTTGTTCCTGTTTCGGCTTCGCTTCTCA
Organism: Sequoiadendron giganteum; assembly: GCA_007115665.2. NCBI lineage: Eukaryota > Viridiplantae > Streptophyta > Pinopsida > Cupressales > Cupressaceae > Sequoiadendron > Sequoiadendron giganteum. Next base: position 139,953,693 of record CM021100.1, on the reverse strand, counting down.
CCTTCTCATTTTCCTCATTGTTCCATTTGTCTTCGGTCTTTGTTCTCTATTGCCGCTCATGGGTTTTCCCTTTTGTATTTTCATCGGGGCCAAGATCGAGATGGAATTTGGTTTTGAACTTTGCTAAAGTTCACGATTCCATTCTCATTCATTTTCCTCCTCCACTTTCACCGGGGTGGGTTTTGGTTCCCGTTCCGCCTGGTTTCCTTTTGGGTTTCCCTTCCCATTCCTATTCCACCTCCGCTTTCACCGAGGTGGGTTTTGGTTCCCGTTCTGCCTTGTTTCCTTTTCGGGGTTTCCTCTCTATTCCCATTTTGTTCATGACTCCGTCTCTTCTTGTCTTTGGCTCCACCCCCTGCCTAGTTTTCTTTTGCATGATTCTTTGACCTAAGGAAATCTATAGAACTACTTGATTTTGATCATATCTTGGGCATTAATGGTGTCCCGTTTGAGTGTAGGTTGGATCGAGCTAAGATTTGCAAGATGTACTTTGAAGATTTGGGTGTGATTTGTGGGTGTAATCGAGTACACTTTGTGGCTACTGTCATGAGACCCATTCTTGCATTTAAGGTCGACGTGTTTTGTGTTCATTAATGGCAAACATATCTGGTTGGTGGATTCAACCTATATTTCATCGATCTGGGTTGTCTATTTTCCTGGCTTTGGTTTGGTTGGTTGCTTGTTTCCCTCTTGGTGTTTGTGCGTGCTACTTTCCATGGGTTTTCATTTATTGTTGGGTGCGGCTCAAGGATCAGTCCCCTAGTTGCATACATTCCCACATTGATCTGATGGGGTCCTTGTTGCATTCATGGCTGAGTGGCGGGTTGCTACTGTCTATCAAGGTCGATCTAGTTGGTGGCATTGATTTCTTGTAACCCTAGCTCTATCTCACACGGGCCTTCTATTCTATAAGTATGGCACTCTGCCTCTTTTGTAAGGGTTTGACTAGGTTGGAAAATAGGCTAAGTTGGTTAAGCTAGTCACCAATCAAGTTTGTAATCAATAGAGTTAGCAGTAGAGTAGCATGTTAGAAAATCAGAAGTGATTTTCACATTTCAAGCAAGTGTTGTAACATACCAGAATTATTGCTAATATGATGATTTAATATGAAGTGCATACACTGTGTCATGACTGGGGCCTCTTTTACATTAAATTATCTTACATGTTTCTTGTTCCATCTTTCAAACTACTTGGAAATGCTTCAATGTAGATTAAATTTAGTTTGTAGTGTTTGAAGATTTAATATCTAAAGTGTTGTAGTGATCCCTGGTTCATATCTTGGGCAGTTTATTTATTGTGGGAATGCTATGCAAGGTCAACCTGTACCTTATATTCATGTCCTTAGTTCAACTATATGTATTCATTTAGTCTCATTGAATGAATTCCTTCAGCCTAAAAAATATTTAACACCTTAGAAGATTGCACTATTTTCTAGAAGATTACAGGTATAGCCTGGGTCGAATAGAAACTAGTTCAAGGGATTGGTTCATTCCAAGCCTTTCATCATTTGCATGGTTAGTCTTAGAAGTAGCGTTAACAGTAAGGACTTTTGAAACCCTCATCTTTTGCTGTTTCTTTTACTAGATGGTTAGGACTTGAAATTTGAGCATCATCATATCTTAAAATCTGATGAGTTTAGAGCTACCAGCTTTGTATGTAAGACCCCTTGTGATTACCAATATATTCACATTTTATCACTGAGTTTGTTCTACTGCATTGTCATGACCTGACACCCGAGAGACCTTGGAGTTATCTCTTGGTTCATAGAGATCAACCTTTCAAGAGAGATAGGATAACTTTAATTTTTTTTGAGTTGTTGATGTGTAGAAACACCAAACAACAAGATTGGTGCTAGAAGGAGGGCCAACAAACAAGATGGAGCATTTTCTAAATGCCATTTCTCATGAGAGGCTCAGAAGGAGAACTAGATCCATAACAAGAGAAGAAGAAGAGTTTCAAGAATTGCCACCTCCAACCAGGTCAAGAAGGACCAAAAGAAGGGAGGAATCATCATCCAATCCATCATTTCCGCCATCTTCACCACCACCCTCTCCATCTTCATCCAATTATGAGGTTGGTTCCATTACACAACACCAACCAGTCTTCCATCTACCATTACCACCCCCACCAATGGATTTCTTGGAAAACAACCCATCACCCTTGACATTCAACAACTACAATGTTATGCCCAAGAACCCTGAGCACTTTTGCTCCAAGTTTCATACGAATGACCTAAACAGGACAGTAGAAGAACATATCAGGATTTTTCATACTTGTCTAAGAGATAGAGGGATCGACCATGAGGATGTTGCATGCAGGCTCTTCCCCCACTCTTTAGGAGAGGAAGCCTTTTATTGGTATAACCACTTACCTATTGCTTCCATTCATAACTAGGCTGAGCTTGAGGCTACATTCTTGCTAAAATTTAAGATTCCCATTAGTGCCAACGAGCTATATATGCAGTTTACTGGGCTAAAGAGAGAAATCAATGAACCTATAGGATCAATCAACAATAGGTTCCATCGAGCATACACCAGACTGTAGGCACCCTATGCTGGGAATGAGGCCACTTCCCTAGAGGTCTATTTTGAAGCCCTTGATAGTCTCACCTCCACCTTCCTCAAGTGGAGAACTAATCCACCAATTAACTTGCTCACTACATACATAGAGGTTGTTAAGGTCAGTACGGACCTAAGACAACACTTGTGAGGACCCTTGCCATCCCTGAGACTTGCTGCTCACCCAAGCCAAGTCCAATCTCTTAACTAGGCTCTGACTAATCACACACCTATCATGAGTCTCATTCCACAGTTGCCTCTGGTCCCTCACTCGGGTCACCCAATAAACTAGGTCCAACCAATACCTAGTTATCTCCAAAAAAACTACTAACCATCCCCTCCATTCACAGCCGTAGGCTAATTTCCCTACCTATTTGTAAAACTCATAATTTTTGAATCAGTTTACTGGTTCTGTAGGAGTGTCAGGGTATTCCCCAAACACTATGAATCTAGTCCCTTACAACAATCCAGATAAATAAAGGTTAGATGAGCTGACCGAACAAGTAAAGAAGCTGAACATGGAGGTAACCTACTTGAGGAACCAGAATAATCAAATCCAAGCTAATCAAAAGAGCATGCAATCAAATTATAATAGAGGGAAACACTATGACATAAATTAGAACTTTGAAAGAGGACATGGTTTTCTTTAGAACTTTGACATAAATCAAAAAGGTGGACAAGGATTTGAAAGAAGACAGCCACCTAGATAGAATAGGCCATGGAACGTTGGGCCTAACAATGGAGGAGTTCCCACTCCACTCGATCAACCTTCCAATCAATAAAAACCTCCAAGTGGGGTGTACCTAGTAGAGGCTGCTTTGTCTCGATGGTGTAGACTTCACAAGATGAGTCAACACTCAGATCTTGACTGCCTCGAATTTCAAACTGGTGCTTCCATTTTCCAATACAAAGTTGAAAACAATTCCACTAGAAAAGAGTTGGTGCCCTCAAATCCCTATGATTCCCTAGTGTTAGTATTGAATCATGCTCCTTTCCCTAGGGATGAGGAGAATGAACCAGAGGAGGAATCGAGCGGCTAGAGTGGGGAGGTTGAGCAAGTACTCAATGAAGATGAAATATCTCAACTATTTGATGAAGAAACTAAGAATGACAATGGCCCATTGGATGGGGAAGAGGCCAATGTTGAGGAAGTGCAAATTTTCCAGCAACCTGTTAGGAAGTATGATCTAAGGAGCAAAACCCACAGGGATCTGCAAGCTAGAGAACCGTTTACTACATCTGACCCTCCACACAATTTTTCTACTCCACCAGACCCACATGCTAATAAAAATCCATCCTACCCTCAAGTACCAACACAATACATCACAAAGGAAGGACAACCAGATGTTTCCAAAGGAAGCAATGCTAATGCACCAAGAGATAAGAAGTCTTGTCATTCTAAGGAGCTCCACACTGACCTAAATGTGGAATAGCTAGGAGAATATGTCACCGAGGAACTCAAAAAAGTAAAGGTGAGTCTTTCTGCTTTCGAATTATTAAGATTTCTTTAAATCAAAAATGTGGTCCTTGGGTCCTTTAATTCAAGTTTAGCAACACTAGGAGTAGCTACCAATGAGGCAATTGCAAGGCCTCCTATCTCACAAACACCCAAAGGTCCTAGTCTTTCACAACCCAGGGATACTGGTAAAGAAAAAGATAAGAGTCAGGTCGCCCAAGCTGACTCACAGTTGAGTTTATTCCAAGGAAAAATGGAAACCCTTCCTTTCTTGATTTCCATTCGTATATTCTGTAAAAATTTGCATAATTTCATGCTAGATTCAGGGGTGTCCACGAACGTTATGCCATTTTCTATTTGTAGGGCTCTTGGTATTACCCCCGTCACTTCTCAAAAGAAAGTCAACCAATTAGACAAAACAGAGGTGAACATTGTAGGAGAACTAAAAATGATTCCCATGCAAGTTGCCTTAGACCCTAGAGAGCAACAAGTGCTCAATATTTAGGTAGCCAACATCCCTGACACCTATGTTTAGATCTTAGGTAGGGATTTCACCAAGGCACTCAATAGATACACATCCAAAAATCATTCCCATATGTGGCTCCCTTAGAAAGGAGTCCCAAATCAGATCAGAATTGAGAGAGAACCTAGAATGAAGTATGTCATCACCGAATATTAGAATACTTCAAATGAGATATTGGTAACAAAAGTTAGTATGGGAAACTATGCCCTGGCCTCCCCTGATTTCAATACCGAAGAAATATTGATGTTGCAAACCTCTTCAGGTGTGTCCACATCAAGAATCATCAGTTTTGAGGCACCATGTAACAAAACAATGGGATTGGTGATGGGTGAGGAGCCTAGTGATCAGGAAGAAAGACAACTCAGCTTGTTGGATAGCTTCCAAGAGTTTATCCGGAAATCCGTGGAAGATCAGATTCAACTTGGTAGAAATATGAACTTTGAGGAATTTCTTCTTCCTAATTGGTGCCGAATTCCTGATGTTCCTATTTCCAAATTAGAATGTTGCTTGTGTCAAATTGTAGTGGAGCAGGTACAAAGGCACATCAACACAACCCAAACTATTGGGTCAAGCATAAAGATCATTCAAAATAGTCAGAAGGGGAAGGATCCAAAACCTCCCGACGAACCTCTGGGTGACAATAAGGATAGAGACATCCCAAGAATAGCAGAAGATAATTGTTGTTGGCCATTGAGGCTTGATGGATCCAAATACAAGCAAGGTGCTAGAGTAGGACTTGAGTTGATCAGTCCTAAAGGTAAAACCTACTTTACTGCTCATAGACTCCAATTCCAATACACCAACAATATAGCTAAGTATGAAGCCCTATTTCATGGGTTGTTAATGGCATTCAAGAAGAAACTTAAAATTCTGCAAGTGTTCGGAGATTCTGAGCTCGTGGTCAGGAAAGTAAGAAGACAATACTCATGTCATGATCAAAGGATGACCAACTACATGCAAAAAATTTGGGACCTTATTGAAGGATTTGATTCCTCAACATTCAACTGATACCTCAAAGTAAGAATCAGACTACTGATTCTCTGGCACAAGTGGCAAGTACATTGCAGTCGTTATCACTTTCGGGCTTGAAGAAGTTCACTGTGGAGATTTTTCCAGTACCCTCGATGCCTGACAATGTCCCCAACTTTTAGGTATTTGAAGATGATAAGCAGATTCTTGATTTTATTACTAGTTGTGATGTATTTGCTTCCCAAGTAATTGACGAGGTTGAGCCTCAAGAGTCCGAAATTAACCTAGAAGGATTCCTCAATTTGAAGACTAATACCATCCCAAGAGGCATGGTGCAATTGGAGAGGATATTTGATCTGGATAGGATCAAAGATCAGAAGCAGAAAATGAAAAGGGAATCCCTCAACTATTAATGTGAAACATATAACATGGGGACCCAAGGTAACACCAAGAATATCTTTATTAGCAAGGTGTGAAATCTAGAGGAGAGGGAAGGAATTATTGATGCCTTGCACACATATCAGGATGTGATAGCCTGGAGCTATGATAACTTGAGGACATACGATACTTTGGTCATTACACACATGATTCCCCTCAAATCAAATGCTAATCCATTCCGAAAAAGACAAAGACCAATCAATGCTTTGTTGGAGCCCATCATTCAGAAGGAGATGTAGAAGTTACTCTCAACACGAATCATATTCCCAGTAAGACATTCAACATGGGTGATGGGGAGTGCTATCTCTCAAGAGCACATTTTCTCTTCCTAAGACCTACTCTTTGGTCTTACTAGGGTATTCTCCTCTACCCTACTCAGAGGCCACTCCTAGGACCCCTGTCTCCTTATAGAACTCTCCACCAATTTCAAACATTCACCTTTGCTCTCAAATCACCATGAGCTCCCATGGGCTCAATTTTCCCACAACATTCTCCAAGCCATTCTTGGGATTATGAATAGGTCTTCCAACTATTCCTAGGGTGATCTTACTCCACTCTGATCCTTCTTTTTGGGTTCTTTCCTCATTTATCCATCGAATTCTAGGAAACCTTGTTTTTAGGCCTTGTAGTCTTTTTGGCCAATTAGGCCTCCTAAAACCAATGCTCTTGGCATAACTCCAAAGCTTCCTTAATGAACCCCCAAAATCTTCATGGATTCTCTCTATAGACCTCCTAGGCTCCAGGATTCCCTAGGTTTTAGAACTCCTTAGTGTCCGTACATAGGCCTATAACCAAACCCCTATTTTCAAGGGTTTCTAGGGTATGTAACATAGTCTGGTTTCTTACATCTAATTGAATGCTCTAATGGCCTCCTCTACAATTCTCCTTGCACACAAATGTCCAAGAGACATACCCCTACACCCCTACACCATGGATTGGCACAAACCAATCCATTTAGCAAGTCTTCTTCCTACTGTTCTGTCCAAGCAACTAGCCAGAATGCCTCTGCACTTGCCTAGAGCTTGATGGTTACATCAACTCCCCTGCACAAAAAGACTCCAAAATCTAAATTTACACTATGTACATAGTCTCCTACTTGATTCCAAGTGTCCATGGAAGCTTTTCCATGGGAATTCAAGTGGGGATCGTTATTTACAAAACTATCCCTAAACCGGACAGTGAAATCATGAACCAAAAGAACTTACAAAATCTTAACTAGTCGAACTAAATGACTAAAACAATGCTTCACAAGATAGGAACAGGTCACAAATGAAATACTCAAAGCATAAGTTTAGTCATTTCAATCCATTAATTGACTGGATGAAGGCTCTGTCACAGAAAAAAAAAAAAAACTTGCTCTTTTCCAAGTCACAATCTCTTCTTCCCAAATCTCAATCCGCACAATAGCTTTCCCACATGTCATATTAGGGTTTTTATAACCTTATATACCTTATTGCCACATGTTAGGACCCTCAGGTCGGGCTTAGAACATCATTAATGCCATTTTCAGACTTCTAGGATAAATTGCCAAGACAACATTGTCAAGATTTGCCTAATCTCCTCATTAAGACTTTCCCAAACCTCAAGGCTCTAAAATAACCTAACTTTTCCACAACACACACATCAATTCAACCTTGGGACTTTATCAATTAGTCCTTATTACCTTGGTGGTGGCTACAACCACCTACAAGCCAAAATTTGCAAAGATCTTTCGAAAGACCTTAAGGTGCTCCTGTACCATTCTCCCCCTGTAACAAAGAAGTTAAGGAACTTGCGGTGTTAATAACTTCTCACTAATACCATGCTTCTTGAAATCACTCTTTGCTATCTAAGTAGCCTCTAACTCTAGTTGGTGTCTCCACTTCACTAGGTGCTCCATGTATGTCTTTTGCCTAGTCTTCTTCACCCTTGAATCCAAAATCTTGTCAACCTGTGGTTTGATCGGATCACGTACCTTGAATCCTTCCACATCCTTACTAACCTCAGCACTATACTATTCCTCATCCATTTCCGGTCCTTTATACTTCACCAAGTCCTTCACATTGAAGATAGGAAAAATGGACATCTCCTTGGGTAACTTCAACTTGTATGCATTTGATCCATACTTAGCCAACACTTTACATGGCCCTATCCTTTTCATCTGCAACTTACTTGGTATGCCTTTCTGTAGTCTTGCCTTGTTCAAGTATACCATCACCAAATCACCTATTTCAAATTGTAGATCTCTCTTCCCTTCATCTCTTTTAGCCTTCAACTTCTGGTTAGCCTCCATTAATGTCTTCTTTACCTACTCATGAACCTCTCTCATTGACTGAGCAAAATCATCAACATGTCCATTGATTCCTTCATAACCTTTTAGATCTCTCAGCTCAAGTACACCTCTTGGATGTAACCCATATACAATTTCAAATGGACTCTTACCAGTAGACTTGTTTGTGCTATCATTATAGGAAAATTCTTCCTGTGAAATGACTTGTTCCCATCCTTGTCCATAATCCTTAGTTAGACACCTCAACAAGTTACCAAGTACCCTATTTATCACCTCTATCTATCCATCTGTTTGAGGATGATATGCTGAACTATGAGACAAGTTGGTTCCTAACCTCCTCCAAAGAGTTTTCCAAAAATGTCCCATAAACTTCACATCTCTGTCTATAACTATGCTCTTTGGCAACCCATGTATCCTTACTATCTCCTTGAAGAACAAATGGGAAATGTGACTAGCATCATGTGTTGTTTTGCATGGGATGAAATGGATCATGTTGTTGAACCTGTCCACTACCACAAACACACTATCCAACCCAGTCGGTGTCCTAGGTAGCCCTACTATGAATTCCATGCTTATGCATTCCCATGGTCTATTTGGGATGGGTAATGGCTGATAAAGACCTACATTTTTTGATGTTCCCTTTTCCTTTTGACACACTCCACATTGCTCCACATACCTTCTTACATCTCTTTCCATCTTAGGCCACCAATAGAACCTCTCCACTAAGTCTAGGGTCTTGTTCAATCTAAAGTGTCCACTCAAACTACCATTGTGATTTTCTTGGATAAGATTCCCCCTCATGGAACCTCTTGGAACACATAATTGTTTCCCTCTAAATAGTAGACCATTCTGCAAAGTATAATCTACATATTCACTGTGAAAATGGTTTTCTAAATCAGTACATACCTTGTAGATCACTGAGAAATCAAAATATTCTTCATATAGCTCTTTGAATCCTTCAACCCCTGTACTTTGTAGATGTATCTCTTGTATGGTAAGTAACCTCCTACTAAGGGCATCTGCAACCTTTTTGTTAACCCCTTTCTTGTGCTTGATAGTAAAGGTGTATGACTGCAAAAACTCCATCCATTTGATGTGCCTCAAACTGAGCTTCTCTTGAGTATTGATGTAGCTTAAGGCCTAATTGCCAGTGTATACCACAAATTATTTGGGCAATAGGTAGTGCCTCCACTTTTTAAGAGCTTGTACTAGAGAAAAAAACTCTAAGTCATAGGATGAGTACCTAGACTTTGTTTCATTTAGCCTTTCACTAAAGAATGCCACTGGCCTGCCTTCTTGGCTTAGGACTGCACCCACTGCTATGTTGCTTGCATCACATTCCACTATGAATGGTTTGTCAAAGCTTGGTAAAACTAGGATTGGTTGGGTAGCTATCTCCCTCTTCAATCTTTCAAATCCTTCATTGGCTTCTTTGGTCCACACAAACTTTGTTTTCAGTCCTCCTTTGATGGTGTCAAGGACCGGTGCATAGATTTCACTAAACCTTCTAACAAACTTCATATAGAATTGAGCTAATCCATGGAAACTCCTAACTTTAGTCCCTATCTTGGGAGTAGGCCAGCTAAGAATGGCTTCAACCTTGCTCTTTTCCATCTTCAAGTTCCCTTGAGATACTACAAATCCTAGG